>CM070032.1:45720302-45739138 GCA_036250615.1 Ptychadena robeensis | reverse complement strand
GATCACGCTTCAGAAGCTTTGCAATTTTAAGAGTGCTGCATCCTTCTGCAAGATATCTCATCCCATATGTATAAGAGTGCTGCATCCTTCTGCAAGGGTACTCATCCCATATGTAGGGTGGTCTTCCTCGCTGCCCTCTGCCTCACCCTCGGCATGGTAGATTCTGCTGCAGATGAACCTCCCTGTTCTTGATTGAGCCTCCTATTAGTGGCCTCCATCCACAGGTCACCAGCTGGCTTTGGGTCAAATATAACTCTCACAGTACAACACCATTTGAACCCCCAGATCTCATTATATTTGTCTGACTTTCACCCCCCAGATCTCCAACACTCTTATAAGTCCAATCATTTTTTGAATTAGTCATTTGCAATTTTCCAATGTGACACCCCTAACTGCAACCTTTTATAGTTATTAAAGCTTCCCTGCGGTTTTTCAGGTGACATAAATTGTATATGTTTAACAGAATTTTGGCAATAAAAAACCCATTTACAGTAGTGTTTCAATGATAGTAAAGTTGTGTGGAGCTGTAATCTCAACTCCAACTGCAATATGAGCTTCAGCCACCGGGTGTCACTACAGAGTGCTTGTCGTCAGAGCACACAGCAACACAGGCTCTTCACAAAGCAGGAAGGAGGGGAAGGAGGGGGAGGAGGGTATGGAAACTCCGTGAATCTGTCCTCTGTAGTCCGCAGATGCGATCAGGAAGGACAAAACAGGTACGCAGAGCGGGTTTTTAGACCCATATGCATACCAGTGGACCAGTTATGTGCATCCCTGCATATATCATTACAACTGCGCCCTACATCTCCAACAATTTTGGTGATGATAATGTTCAGGGACTTTGTGATTAATTCTTAAATCAGCAAGATAAAATTCCAAAACAGAATTTTGGAACAATCTCTAGTTGCAATTACAACACAGTCTCTGCCTACAATTCTTTAAATATTAAAAAGGAATTGGAGCTGCTAGATGCAGAATTGTATAGACTACTGTAATCAGTCCACTATTAGGACATCATGTTTTTTGTGTTTGGACTGATTGCTGCACTATCAATATTTCCCAAACTTTTCAAGCTTGGTGTTATTTTCCTCCTTTTTTATTTGTAATTTTTAGTTTATTGTAAATTATTTATAATGTAGTGCTCTCGCTTATGGTAGGGTTTGGATTGAGAAAGACTGGAGGATTATAATACTATAATTACTTGAATAACACAGTCCTGTTATTAGCATATTGATAGAATGTATAAACATATCATTAGAATGTATTGTATGTTGGGTTAACCTACATTAGAAGTTTTTCTTGCAAACAAAAATGATTATTTACAATAGTTCTATAAAGTTATATTCAGCAAAAAATATGTCATCTATTGTCTGAATATTTTAAACTCTGATGCTTGTTTAGTTTTCCCCCATAAAACTGTTACAGTGCACTTTCATTCCTTCTGCTATGAATAATGGAGAAGCTGTGTTATTAAACTTTTTCTACCCATATAAGAGGATATTCTGACTTTATAGCCACCAGCATCCTGAGCATGGAGAATGCAATATATTTATATTATCACATTTAAATTGAGAAGGCATATACATCAAGCTCTGTATATTGAAAAAACTGTGTTTCTGTGTCGTCAGTACAAGAAAAAATATTCCTTGTATCATACAAGTTAAAAATTTATTGGGCTTTAGAGATCCAATTATAAGCATATGAATGAGTGTTATTGATTTAAGGAACAAATATTCACTCAGTAATACAATGAAAATGTATTTTTTTTGACATAAGACAAATGCAAAAAGAAACCTGTTCAGCTTGATTACCAATTTTATTACTGTAGGAAAGCTTTTATCAGGTTTATGTTTAAGTTTATATACAGGCAAAGTTTACAGCCATTCCAAGAGCTTCAAGAAGGTCGTTAAAAAGCCAATTTACATCAATGTAGAATACAATATATGTAAATTACAAAGTCATAATATTACATGAAAGCAGTGTTGAATTTGGTTAAAATGATATGTATGGAAATAGGATTAGACATATTGATTCCACAGGGAATAAATGTGTTCATGGTGCTTTGTTGCAAGTGGACATTTCCTTCATTATTTAGGTTTTGTATTCAAGTAACAATAAGGGAAAGGGAAATTACAGCTTAATCAGGAGAATGGAATTGTGTCAACGGCAACAAATACAATGTGAGAAAAACATATATGAGAAAAACCTTTTCCTAATATTGCTGTGCTCTGACAAAAAGTAATGTTTCAGTGTAACAAGGAGATGCCATTAAGTATAAATTGTATGCATCTAGTACCTATAGGTGCCCAACCTGTGGCCCTTTGGGCATTCTTCAGTGGCCCTCCTCAGTCCTCCACTTGCGGCCCCCTCCTTTTGCATCACATTACCTCTGAATCAAAATGTGCATCACCATACTACAGTGTTACCCAATGCTTGAAGTATAATTTAAAATAAGTTTTGTTATTTAAAAATGAAAAATAATGTCTTCCAGCTCTGCCTGCTGTCATTTCCACATTAAAAATGCTTATATAAGTCAGTATAGATTGAAAAAGTTATGTGCGTCCCTTTAGTGATTCAGAGGGCCGCACTTGAGGCCCTTCTTATCAACTCAGTTGCCCACCACTGATCTAGTACCTGCCCATGGTGCCATTCCAGTTCTGGACCTTTCTGATTGCCAATACTATCACTTCCAGCAAGCATCAAGACTTTACACTCCCATCTCCACACTAGTGACGAGCGACTAGGCAATATTTGAATTTGCGGAATTTAGCGAATACCCGTAAGGATATTCGATTCGATATTCGTAATCTCGAATATCCGCTTTGTGGACATGGATTGAAATCTAAAAATAGCAATGTGACTGGGAGAATACTCATTTCCGCTATTCAAGCTAAAAATTTTAGCTCAACATTACTCCACCCATCCCTATTGTTACAAGATCCTTGAGATGGAGGTAGATGTTGTAGTTTATGTTCCAAACCAACAAGTCAATCCTTGAGATGGAGGTTGTAGGCTTCAATATTACCATAAAGTGCCAGTGCTTGCCAACCACAATGGCCTTAAAGTATGGCATTCGATATGTTTCGTTGCAGATGGACTTAGGTCACTAGTTGCTTTGTTAACACTTGATTGCAGATGTTTTTCATGACAGATTTAGAGTATTTCAAGCAAATCAAAGCTTTTAAAAAAAAAAAAAAAAAAACATATTTAGTCCTGTACCTCCATGTGTGATTATTTTTGATGTTTTATAGGAAGTGTCCTAAAATTCCATTTTCCCTTTAAAATTATGGTCACTGGAAAGGGTAAAAACAGATTTGTATTGCAAAGATGGAAGGTGTGTGAGACCGAATCTACAGGGTGGGCCATTGATATGGATACACATTATTAAAATGGGAATGGTTGATGATATTAACTTCCTGTTTGTGGCATATTAGTAAATGTGAGGGGGGAAACTTTTCAAGATGGGTGGTGACCATTGTGACCATTTTAAAGTCGGCCATTTTGAATCCAACTTTTGTTTTTTCAATAGTAAGAGGGTCATGTGACACATCAAACTTATTGGGAATTTCACAAGAAAAAAATGGTGTGCTTGGTTTTAACGTTTCTTTATTATTTCATGAGTTATCTAAGTTTCTGTCCACTTATAAAATGTGTTCAATGTGCTGCCCATTGTGTTGGATTGTCAATGCAACCCTCTTCTCCCACTCTTCACACACTGATAGCATCACCGCAGGAGAAATGCTAGCACAGGCTTCCAGTATGCGTAGTTTTAGGTGCTGCACATCTCATATCTTCACAGCATAGACAATTGCCTTTAGATGACCCCAAAGATAAAAGACTAAGGGGGGTCAGATCGGGAGACCTTGGGGGCCATTCAACTGGCCCACGATGACCAATCCACTTTCCAGGAAACTGTTCATCTAGAAATGCTCGGACTTGACACCCATAATTTGGTGGTCCACAAACAGGAAGTTAAATCCACCCTGTATTTCTGATGGCTAGTACCATCTACTTTTATGGATGAGATAAATAAATGAACCAAAGCATAAACAATGCACAACAGCGTATATTACAAAATACAAGGTCTGAATTGTAAATAAAAGATGATTTTAAGTTTTTCTTTTTCTTTTCAGAAAACTTTTGGATGATTCCATATTGTGCTGTTTACAATCTAGTTAAAATCAGTCATGAAATTAAATGGGATAAGAACAGAGATGGTCTAAGACTTGCAATTTGGAATGCGCTTTACAAACATAAAAGTATAGAAAATGATACCCGCGTCTTACAAGCTGAAAAGATTGCTGAGGTTTGTGTTGAAAAGTTTTTTTTCATTGAATTCATGAAAATTGTGTCATTTAACAATTTTATTCACTCAGAATAAACTTGAAATGTTAACAGAGTTCTGGATGATGTGGAACGTTTTGCAATTTTCTCATAAAAACAAATATTATGTGGATCATTTCTAAGCTTCACCTAATTTCCTTACTACAATTTTTTTCAAATTGATAATTCCTGCAAAATGTTAATTTGTTTTAAATAAAATTTTGTATATGAATGTCTAGTTTTATTTTAATTATTATTTTTGACTTGACAAAGTTCAAGTAATAGCTTTTTCATTTGGCAAATGTTGGACAAATGTGTAACTGTGCTTGACCAACTTTTGTCAAAAGACAAACTTGTCATCACATCTTCAATAAGAAATTTTTAACACTATGCAGTGGGGTGAATTCAGTACACGATTCCGGCTGTTGACGCTGCAATGAATAATTCACTTAGCTTAGTGAATGTGGTGAAAATCCACTTTGCTACTACATGCAAGAATTTTCTTTTTTTTCTTCCCCATTGTAAAAGAGCGCACTTCATTAAGGAACCGCCCTTTATTTCAAGAACAGAAAATTGTTGCTTAAACAAGAGATTTGTTTATTATCTCAAAAAGTTACAAAATGCAAATGACGACATGCAAAAATCCTTACCCTATCTAAGCTCTGCAGCATGTGTGTGTCAGTGAGATTCTGCGTTAAGATACATGTAATCATCAGTATTTCAAACTCTCCTATTACATATAAGGAATTTTATACAGGAATGGATATGTCACGCCCACTGAGTAAGCCCAGTCATCAGACCCATGAGGTAACGCCTTATTTGATTGACAGACAACATATGGACCTCTACATTCCTTCACATGGCTTCCACATGATGCAAGATGTATAAATATCCCTACATTAATTGACCCATATCTAGACAGATTATACATATATTTCTATACCTTGTGATACATACCCAAAAGATGATTTTTGAGACTTAGGTTTTCTAACACCCATATTTGGATTTCTCAGTTGCAATTATGCAAATGGAATAATGCAAGGCACAAATTACCAATTAATCTTCTATTTATGCATTACAAAATCAAATTTCACTTATTGGTTCCCAAAATTTAATATTTTTTTCCTTTGTAAAGTAAGGACAAATAGTTGGTATGAAATCGGAAGCCATTTTTCTGTACTTGGCAAGTTTATGGGTAGAAGTATATGATACAAAAAATGATGCACAATAATTTAAACAAGACTGCTTTGTTTAATCAATTTAACAGCATATGTTGGCAAAACTGTACGGTTCTTCTGAACATTACCACCCTCCGCCATCTGGTTCTGTATATAAATAATTTATATGTAGCATTAATCAGATTGTATTTTTAGACACCGCAGATGCTGAATGTAACAATGTTAATTTAGAAAAATACTTGGCTTTTGAGAGACATTAACAAAATATTGAATTACTTAGCCTTTTATCCTGTAGAAATCTTCACTTTTTAATGGGTAAATAGTACGGAATGACAATACAAATTAATTACGAAAAAATAGCTGCCATCAGACAATTATGCTATTTGAAATAATGAATCTGTATAGATAATGTGTGTGTATATATGCATATAAATATAAATATACATACACACAGCCATACAGATCTTACTTGCATAGTCAACTGCCAACTTCATTATATTTGGAATATTAATTTTTTATTTCAAATTTTGGTCTAAAGTATTGCACATTTTAGAAAATTTTAACCTTTCTTTTGGGCTGTATACCACAAAGCAATGGCTTTAATTTCTGGAAACTTTCAGAGACTGCCCTATAAGTTAAAAGAAATTGAACAACCCATACACAGTCAATATTTGAACGCAGCTAATCTAAAAGTCAATGCAAGATGCAATTCCTTGGCCATAAATTCTTAAGGTAGAGCAAAGTTAATAGGTGATTGTCTTTCCAGAACTAAGAAGAAAATAGTAAGTGTTTGTCCAGCCAAAACTTATGGTCTTAGCATCTGATGATCCAGTTTGCTTTAACGGGAGGTAAAAGGCCCTTTTATGATCCTCAAAAGAATATGGTTAATTTCTGTAGTGTATTTGTGATATATATTTTTTAGTCAACGTAGCTGGCTGGTTCCCAAGGACATCTTTCTAAAGCCCCCCATACACCTTAAGATCGATCCATACAATCTCCATCTACCAACAACTATGTAGTGCCAGGGCCTCCCTGATAGAATACATATTGATTGGAAGGATTAGAAAGATCCTCATATTACATGGTTTTGGTAGAGCAAAATTTGATTGTACAGAAATTGTATGGAAAGATTGTAAGGTGTATGGGGCCTTTACATATTTAAATCTGGTACTGTAAATAAGCCTTTTTGTATTTGAAGATTAAAGCCCACCTAAACTCGCCAAACACCCCATGAGGCGAGCTGTAAGGAGATAATCCTAAATTACCCACTTACTGTCCAAAGATGCAAATCAGTCTTGTCATCCTATCTCATTTACACACCTATGGAGCTATGTTTCACCATTGAAAGCAATTATCTATCAGCATCTAGTGGCAGTTCATTAACCCTCAGAAGATTGGCATCTACAGAGGGTTAGGCACATGGCGACTGCAACAACAGGTAAGTATTTTAGTGTTGTGGGGTGCTTTTGCATTGTGACAGTTCAGAAGTAAGCAAAAATTATATTTTGGGGGGGTTATTAACTTTAAACCTTTTTTCTCCTGTCACAAAAAAAATAATGCCTTACTAATATTTCATGCAGGGGAAATACATTGCAGATAGCATTGCATGGTTTTATTAGGTCTATGATCTACCATTACACCTAAATAATTGTCATTTACTTGATCAGGTAGAATATACACTATATATTTATACATAAATAAAGCATCTAATGGTGTCGATTTACATAAGCTCAATGTGCCCACCCTACATCATTTCAAATTTTAGTACCCTTATTCCAAGGATTCCTTCTGAAGTCCGCCCTGCCAAAGTTATTATTGGCACCTTATATAACTAAATACCACATGTCATATGTAATTAACAGATCTTTATTTACAATATTGAATACCGGACCATTGGCTCCATGAACCTTAAAAAATTCCAATAAAAATATCATTGAATTGATGCACATATATAATTTTGCCACAACTTTAGAAAACCATATGTGCTTATAACATGAGAGAATGTTCATACCGTATTTATTAGAATATACTGCGCACCCGTGTATAACGCCCACCCCTAATTTTCGCTTAAAAATCGGTATATTATACACGCACTCGTGTATAACGCGCACCCCTAATTTTCGCTTAAACATCGATGCATGCAGGGTCTGTGGAGGGGTCAGAGGTATATGGGGCACTTCCGATGGGCCAGGGAGATTTGCTTCTGCTGGTAGGCCCCCATTAATTGACCTGATAGCCGAGGTGTAGGCCCAAGCCGGGGGCTAAATATCCGGCCGCCGGTTCCGGTGTCCGGTCTGTTACGTGGCTGTGTAGGGTCCTGGATGTGTGCAGTGGCTAGCGGTGGTCACCAGAGGTGTAGGGGGGTCTCCTGCCAGAGGCTAACCAGAGGTGATATATTGGGGAACCGGGGTGTAGGCCCAAGCCACGGCCTAAATTTTTGGGCACCCGGGGAGTCGCGGTAAAATGGTGAAATTTGCTCACCGATCTGCGTTGATTCTGGAAGGTGAAGAGTCGCTCCTGTGAGGCTTGTTGAGGCGATTGAGCAAGAGATGGAGGTACGGTAGATTACAGCCCCTTGGCGCGGCGCTCCTCTCTCATGCAGCCATCAGCTTCGGCGTCAGGCCACGCCCCCCCACTGCTATGCATGACTCCCCGCTACAGGGGGAGCAGATCTCGGCGGGCAGAAAACATCGGTCCACCCCAGCCCTCGTGTATAACGCGCACTCAAACTTTGACATCTTTTTTTGGTATAAAAAAATGCGCATTATACTGAAATAAATACGGTATGTCTTTAATCCTCCGACATGTTTCGCCACCGTGGGCTTCCTCAGGACTCTAACACAAATCATGCATAAATATCTCGCCATCACTATTACATCAATTAATCATACGTGGTTGACATATATCATATGTACATAAAAAACATTCAACATCACTTTACCAATATAGTATTACATACAAGATTTAAACTTACAGTATGCATGGTGACAGAGTACGATATATGTGCTGGCAGGTTACCTGCACATATATCGTGAGGCTTGAGGCATTCTTCAGTCAAAGACCTACCTCAGTAGCAGACTCCAAAATCAATGACAGACACCCCACTCTTCATGTAGCCTATTAGCTACCTGTTCCTCTGCTAACTCCTGGCATTGTACAGCATCTCCCTTTCTTCTGTGCCTCACCTCCAACCTACGTCTATATTGGCTAGATCAGTGGTAGGCAAACTTATTCCACCAAAGAGCCAAATCGCAATATTGCAACCCTTGAAATATATGTTAAGAGCTGTAGATCTGTTGCCCTTTCTGCTCTGATCACTCCCTGCTCTCTTTCCTCCCTCCTGTCAATAGACGGCACCCAGGAGGAGCGAGAGCGGGGAGTGATTAGAGCAGAGAGATACGCAGCGCCTGCTTACAGCCAATGTCTCTCAGGAACGGGGGGCTAGTGGAAATTGACAACAATTTAAATAACATGCTTTTTCTCTAAAACATTCACTTAAATTTACTTCATAAACTTAATAAGTCAGTTAAACTTGAAACTTGATATAGTCTGTAATTATTATTTATTGAAAAGATTACAATTTACTGTGACAATGACCCACAACCACTAATGTGAACAATGGCATTGAATCTCCTGGGAAAGTTTGGGTAAGTCAGTTTTGTATGTTGTTGGTTTTAATTTTATATATAGCCATAGAGCCCCTCCCTTAATGGTAGACAGAGAGCCCCACACTAATTTGTAGCAACAAAGCCCCCATATAGGTAGACAGAGAGTCCCCTTGTAGGTAGCCATAGAGCCCCTAACTTAATGTTAAACAGAGAGCCTCCACAAGTCACAATGCCCCCCTATTGGCAGCCACAGACCTCCTCTCACTGTATGTTCCGTACGTCACAGGTCTCTACTGCTCTTCAGGACACGTTCCTTTGCACTTGCAACCATAGCATAGGAGGGGGCACAGTACATGACCGGCACGAACTATTCATTATTGGGACCAGAGATTAATTCGTTGGTGACAGGGCAAAACAAAATAGTCCCAGCTCTGCTGCGAGCCCTTCACCACTGGTCGGGGGCGGGTAGCTGAGGTGTGCTGGTGGTAGTGAGGGGATTTTGCTGTTGGGGGTTTGTTTTAGTGCGGGGGTTTTGCTGTTGGGGGTTGTTGGTAGCGAGGGGGTTTTGCTGTTGTGGGTTTGTGGTAGTGTGGGGGTTTTGCTGTTGGGGGTTGCCCATACATGAAAGAAAAAATAAAGAACAGGTAGCCTGGAAGAATAGGTCACTGCGCCACTGAGCCAGGCTAAAGGGGCTAAAGAGCCACATATGGCTCCTGAGCCACACTTTGCCTACCCCTGGGCTAGATATTTGTGGGGGCAGTACTTGGTAGAGAGAGATGACTAATGTTGCTCTGAGTCCTCAACAGCCCAGTGATAATAACTATTGTGAACCCTACCATGGTCCTGTACCATTGCTGTTTCTCAGCCATATCAGCTTTAAGCTAATATGTCTCATTTCAGGTTTCGGTAATGTTATTCTGGTTTTAGACTTGAGATGTATTGTTTTCTTTTATGTACAAAGAGCTGAAAATGTATTTATTAGGTTTGTGTTTGGTTTGTCCCCACTGACCAACTCTTTTCTTTTCTTGAATGAGCTTTTCTTGTATGAGGTCTGTACATTCAGAACTCATGCAATACTTTTACTGTTAATATATTTAACCCTTTCTGGTCTCATGCCTTCATATCCAAAAGCAATAAAGCATTTTTTTCAATGATTAACAGCTTTTATTAAAATTTGTACAAGGTAAAGGTGTTCCTATTTTTAAATGTGTTATATTTTCTGATTTTTCTTATCTTGTTCAGTCTAAGCTATCGTTCCATTAGGTGCTTTATGATTAAAGCCAAAATCTAAAAATGCCACCTATGTTTTCATTGATTTCATTGTTAATAAACTGCATGGTTTAAGGTAATAAGTTCCAGCTCAGCATTTTTTTCTGGCTGGTGTTTCTATAAACAGCACCATAATTTTGACTCCATCCAGGAGTGCTAGCTCACAATAAATTTTGAGGGTGTTTTAAAAGCTTCCAATGTTACCACTACCCTATCCCTATCTATCTGTGTATTTATATTGAGGGACCTATCACACATCCAAATAATTACTGCACTCATGAGGTCTTGGCATGATCACACTTTCCATTAAAAATGTCCTATTTCTCAATCATTTTTGGACATTATTTCCCATAGCGATACACACTGCCACCTTAAATTTTCACTTCACAAAAACAGTACAGCCTAAAATATTACCAGTCCAGTCAGGTATAGAACAATGCCAAGTATAATCAAAACCAATCAATTTACAGAGCTGTTTAATAACTATTCTGTTTCCACAACTATGTTCTTTGATAGAGATAGCTTAACCTCCAGGGCGATATTCCTGAAGCCAGTTCGGGCACAGTTTAAATCAAACTGCGCCCGTACCGGGATCGGGCACAAACACCACCTCTCCGTGTGCCTGCGGCTCTTCTACAGAGCCACATACACACTGAGCCTTTCCGGCTCCATGTCTTCGGCATCATCTGTGACGCCTAAGGGGATGGGGGAGGGCATCGCCATAGACCTCCATGTTAATTGAGGGGCGCCGCTCTTCTCCCTACACCGCCGGTGTCTATTTGACACCGGTGGTGTGTAGAGGGCTGGGCAGAGAGCCGGCAATCGCGGCGGAGTCCGGTGTACTCCGCCGCGATTGCGAGGGAAACAGGTTTTCGTGCCTTAAAAAATGCCATGAAAAGCCTGTAATGCCCAGAAGGTTAATCACTAATATAAGGAAGTCAGTGAAGAAATACACAATCCTCAGTGATTTGAATAAACTTGTATACTTTATCCTAATAATAGATTTGGTAAAACTGCAATACAATACAAATAACAATATATCAGAACCCAGATAACATCCACAATACATATCTGTGCATAAAAGGTAACTCATACTCTTACTTACAGGCTATTATGTAGACAGGGCCTGATACAAGCATCTGATTCCAAATAGTGTGCTGCTGAAAACTAAGATGGAGTCATTTCATGTGAACTATGAACTATGAATAACTCACTGCACCATGTCTTAATGGTGAGATGAATCCAGAACAATAACCCAAACTTCCAGTTCTTGTCTCTTGTATTACGGTCTTCTGGTATTGGTGAACAGATATGTTTTGCCTATTGTTGCATGTTGTATACATATTTAGCATTTGTTACAGTAAAATTAGTACTGAAATCACCTATGCTTGTGTAATACATGCAAATCTTTGTGTGCCCTAGCCTTTTCCTAATCTTGTGTGAGGTATCATCAAGTTCTAACTGTTCTTCAACGTTTCCTACAAACCTTCGCCTTTCATTTAGGCTCAACTTACCATCTGCATGCAGCCTTAAATATTGTAAAGTCATATTAAGAGAAAATTATACTTATACTAAAAATATTTAACCTTATGATGGGTAGTGCTTTTAGAGAATACATAAATATATATATATTTTAGAAATAAAATAATGTTGCATGTAAAACCATTGAAAAAAAATTGATTTCCATTGACTTTTTATTGGCCTAGTAATGGAGGCCATTAAAATATAATATGATAGTAAATAGCCACAAAAGACATAAAGATGTCATTTTTAATTCTTCATATACTAATGAGAATAAGAAACTAAACTATATTCTAAAGCCATCACCAGGACAGGTAAACACAGAGTGTAAATGATGTTCCAATTGGAAATTTGATGAATTATCAGAATAAGGTGAAACACTAACCCACCAAACAAGACCTAATGAAATTCTGAGTGAAAGCTTGATAAGTCTATAATCTATAAGGGTCTGTAGGCTGTTTTATAGACATAAAGTATTTGGTAGTCATTTTCTACCATACCATTCAATAGATTGCACTCTACTGCATTTCTTTCTCATGTAATTGTGTTGACTGAAAAAGCCCAATGTGTTTGTGTTCATGTATTCTTTCTTAAAGGCTGAAGTGAATGGTCCAGCAGATCCTTTCATGAACACAAATGCGAAGACTCCATTAGCCTCTGAGAGCTTGTCCTTTTTTCAGTATTTTGGAAGCAAACTTGCCAAGTCTCTGTCACTTCAGTTCCTGCCTCCTGTTGTGCACCATGTCCCAACTCCAAGGAAAGCCAGTAGAAGCCATGTGCCAAAAAAAGTCTTCTATAAAACAGACCCCAGCTCGCAAAAGAAAGATCCATGCCCTACTTTAAGGTATAAATAAGGTATTTCAATTTGTTTCAAGTAACATGCATAGACACTTCAAAAAGTTTAGTTTTTATTTGATTTTAGGAATGAAATATTGTTGTTATATAAGCATGCACACCCTTAAACGAATACTTTGTTGAAGCACCTTGATGTTATTACAGCACTCAGTCTTATGGCTTTGAGTCCATCAGCATGGCACATTGTGACTTGGCAAGTCACTGTTCTTTGCAGAAACACTCCAAATCTGTCAGATTGCGGGGGCATCTCCTGTGCACAGCCCTCTTCAGATCAATCCACAGAATATGAATCGGGTTCAGGTCTGGGCTCTGGCTGGGCCATTTCAAAACTTTAATCTTCTGGTGAAGCCCCTCCTTTGTTGATTTGAATGTATGCTTTGGGTGGTTGTCATGCTGAAAGATGAAGTTCCTCTTCATGTTCAGCTTTTTAGCAGAAGCCTGAAGGTTTTGTGCCAATGTTGACTGGTGTTTGGAACTGTTCATAATTCCCATCTTAACTAAGGCCCCACTTCAAGCTAAAGAAAAACAGCCCCAAAACATGATGCTGCAACCACCAAAACCACATCTGAAGTCTCCCAAAAGCATGTGGGAAAAGGTCTGGTGAAACAAAGGTTGATTGTTTTTTTCCATTTGGCTCTCTACCAGTGATATGGCAAGACAAGACAAGAACAAGAACATTTTCTTAAAATGGGGTAGAATACAACAACAATACATATCAAACAGTGGACCTAAACCTTTACCACACAATATATATATATACACATATATATATATATATATATATATACTGTAATTCTATAGAAAATGTTATCTGGTTAAATATAGAAAATATGTCAATCCTTCTTAAAGTAATGGACATTGAAGTGAGTGATGTTATGGTGGGAAGGGCGTGTGGTCTCCATTTCACGCTGCACCCATGTTTTTGTGGGTAAACAATGATTAATGTAACTTTGATACATAGAAGAAAATAGCTTGCATGGGCTGTTATTTGTCGATGTTCCTGTTGGCTGTCTAGGGCTATAGCAATACTGGTAATTTTGGTCTAAATCTCTATGTTAAAAAAAATGTAGAACAACTCGTTTGTGATCAATGCCAGTGACTAAGAAAACAAACACCATTACCAGTGACTATAATTGAACTTCTGTACACAAATTTGAATTTCAGGTCAAGAAATAGTTGAGGTATTACAATCTCAATACAAAGCTTTAATAGACCAATGTGCAATCTGTATATTATTAATCGATCTTTAAAAAGGATTTCATCTACTCCCTTTTCCATACATAAATCAAGTATATTACTATGTATATTGTTTGGCTTTCATTTTTATAAAGACCACAGCTTCTAGCTTAAGCTTTTTATACTGTAAATATTTCATCTAAGGTAAAGAAACTGTTATAGAAAAACACAATTTTATGTAATTACATATTCACCATACAGTATATTGCAGCAATACTAAAAGGATATACAGAGTACAGTATCTCATTTCCTTTTTTATTACGTTCATCTTTTATTTCTTCATTTCATTAAAAGCTGTAAAATGAAAATCTTCATTTTCCAATCATGAATTATTTAGAACATTTTAAATATTGTACAGCTGTATAGTTGATAGTCTTGCACATAAAATGGGAGTATAAGAAGGCCCCCACTGGCAGGAAAGAAAATCTCAAATGCAAAATACTTGCTGTATTAGGAAAGTTTTACTTTGCTTTTTTTTGCTATTTTATTAAACATAACCTCTGGGACCAAATGCCATTCCAGCCCTCATCTAATTTCTCCAGTTTTTCCAGCTTACTTATGAAAGCTGCAGTCAAATGGCACTTTAGTCCAGGGTCTTTTTCCTGTTTTGTCTACTGTTGAGGCCTTTGTGTGTGTTCCTATCACTGCCAGCATTTCTTGATCACTTTCAGAAATTTTCCACACCTGGAAACAATGCTGTCAAGGGACCCAGGCAAGTGATTTAGGTTAGTTTATACTCCTTGAAAAAGTAACAGAAAACAATCCAATGTGGGATGAGTTACAAGATGAAAATTGTTTTTTTTTGCCCCAAGATAGGCTTTTACTTATAGCATTTTCAACCCTATAAGACACACTTTTCCCCCCAAATTGGGGAAAGAGTGCATCTGTGTTTTACAGAGCAAATACTCTGGAGAGAGAGGAGGGGGATCTTCTGAAATCACAGACACATATCATTTAAGCTGACTGTCCAGGCTGCTTACTCTACTCACCCCAATATAGAGTGCAACCCAGCAGTTTTTTTTATGCTGTCAGAAGCTACCCCTCCTCTACGCCCTCCCCAGCTGAGCAGAAGACTTGGGGTGGGGTAATTGTCCTCCAGAGCTGGATACTGACTAAGGAAGCATGTAAGGAAGAAGCATGGTAACTTAATAGAGTGTATGTGTCTGCATGTCTGTGTGTCTACATTTATCTGTCGGCATGTGTAAGTTATGTGTTTCCACATGTGTCTGTATGTGTATATCTTTCTACATGTGCTTGTATAGGTCTTTCTGCATGTAGGTGTCTAATTGTCTTTCTTTTTGTGTCTTGTTGTATTTGTCCTCATTTGCTATTGACAATATTGATGGTTTGTAATACCACTGGTCACTTTACATTGTTGAAATATTATTCTGTATATCTTATTTACTATTTTAGTACTATTTAGTTCAGAATATTTTTTCCTTTGTTTTTGTCAAAACCTAGAAACATCTTATGGTCAGATGCCTCTTACAATACAAAATAGTACAGTAATTTCCATGACTGTGTTCAGCAGGATTGCTGTACAAGAGCTAACTTAATTATGTGCATATCGAATTTTGTGCACAGATGTTTTCAGTCATCTTTTAAAAATAATAATCTAAGAATAGATGTATGAACTGTGTTTTGCAGTCATACACAATCAAATGTTCATACAGTATGGATTAATTTGTGAGAACAGATCAGAAGTAAACTGAAGTCACTCAATATTTGCTAGATATTAAAAGTACAAAGAAAGAGATGCATCAAGGGTAGAGTAATAATGCAGAAAATTTAGTGAGAGACAAATTCTGTGGTAACAAGAGGGGTGAGACATATTCTTGTCCATAAGGGCTTGTATCCACTGCTGATATCCTGCGCTGGATGAGCAAACATGCACTGACACATTACCTGGGTAGTTCCCTTGCTGTTCGCAGGCAGTTTGGCTGTGGCATTGATCTTCATGATGCGCGATCCCACCGCATCATGAAGATCAATGGTGGTGTCTCCAAGATGTGGGAAAACACAGATTTTTTGCGTCTTTCCCTTGCTACAGAAATAGGGTGCGCTCCTAATGTGCCCGCACGCGCCTTGATTCCCTGCGCTATAGACGTACGCTGAAGTGGACACAACTCCTTACTGTTCAGCTACTGTATGTATTTTTTGCTACTTCACAAAACGCTCTAGTTCTACACATTCGTTGGGTCGCCTTCAGTTGGACAATAGCTACCCTAATACATTAAAAAATCATTTGTATTCTATGATGAGCAAGGTATTCTTCATTTGGCAAAAAAATCTGAGTTTTTAATTGTGAGTTAACCTGAAATTTATACATAAAATATAAAGTAAGTATAAGTTGTGAAAAAAAGAGAAAAATTTGGTTAAAAATGTTCAAGTAAAAGAAATGTATGCAATCACATTATAGACTGCAAGTCCTTTTACAAACCATAAAAGTTTTTCTTTCTCTCTCCCCCTCAACACCAGGTAATAGCTAAGTTGATTTCTAATATGTATATCTCCCCTTATCCATGATTAGCTGCCCCATCTCCACCAGCTGCATTTTGCCCCAGTTTATCTGTCCTGCCAGTAGGCCATGAGCATTTAATCTATTTGAAATATATATATGTATATATTTATATACAGTCAAGGAAATAAGTATTTGATCCCCTGCTGATTTTGTACATTTGCTTCCTGACAAAGAAATTACCAGTCTATAATTGTTATGGGAAGTTCATTGTAGCTGTGGAAAGCAACAAAAAAACTAACAAACATAGTGTACAAAAGTCAGATTGATGTTTATTGCAATGAGACACATAAGTATTTAATCCCTTCACAAAAGATGACTTTTGACAAAACCCTTGTTGGCAATCATGGATCTCTTGTAGTTGGCCACCAGATTTGTACCATCTCAGAAGGGAGTTTGTACCACTAATCTTTGCAGATCCCTTTTAAATCAGTAAGATTTTGAGGCTGATGTTTGGCAGCCTTCAGCTCCCTGCACAGATTTTCTATGGGATTAAGGTCTGGAGACTGGGCAGGCCACTCCTGGACCTTCATGCGCTTCTTCTTAAGTCACTCTTTTGTTGCCTTGCCTGTGTGATTTTGGTCATACTGGAATACTCATCCAATTAAAGTTCTGCCTCCTCTATTCTAGCACTTATTCCCTCATCCATTTTAACAGGAATTGTCTTTTCTTCCCTCCTAGGCCTGCATAAGTGGTAAATGCCATCATATTATGAATTGGTTGGCAAAAATAAAGTTTTCTAACTTTATATCTACTCCGATGGACACACATCATAAATACATTTTAATTCTGATCCAACTGAATCTTTCATGAACAATATTGGTTTATTGTAAGTCATTCTTGAAAAGTTAAAAGGAATGCAAAAGGAATGAGTTATGGTGTTTTTACTCCAATCCTAACTTGACATTAAGCTGTATATGCAATATTGTCAACAAAAATGGTAACTGTTCTTTTTCACATAAAACATACTCTAGCAAAAAAAAACATCTTGGTTTCAGTTTTCAGATTATTATTTTCAGGAGTCAGAACTCCAATGCTTAATCATTCCTCTAGTACATTTAATAATATTCATCCAATGTTGTGTTAAATTTTGTTTACTAGTGACTCACTGCTCCTTCATGGGCCTTCTCTCAGCTGCTGCGAGCAGGTTAATATAATTTGTCTCCACAAGCCACCAATTTAGTCTCAAGTACTTTGGTTTTGACAGTAAAATGTACCTGCTACTTTGCATTTGTTGTCCTTATTTACTGGCGTGCAGTGATGAATGCAGAGCTAATATATCTTTGTCTGTTTTATGTATTATAAATGAACCACCAAAGAACACACACAAGAGATATATAGCTTTTTATTTTAGATTTTGAAGCCAGGCTATCTCTATAACTATATATATATAAATATATATTTAGCTATGCATTTTTTTTTAGATTTGTAAATTTACTTTTTAATTGCTTCCTATTAAACAGTTCTAACCTGTTGTATAACAGGTAAAATATAGATCAGTTAGGCTCTGAGAGTCTGTTTGTTTGTCTGAGTTGACTGATGGGTTTACAGAGGGAATAGTACAGCATAGCTGGTCCTTCTTTTGCCTAAGCTTTGCTTAGACCAGGGGTTGGCAACCTGCAGCTCCATAGCTGTTTGCACCTCTTCAGCCTCCCTGTTGTGGTTCTGCCCTTCCACCTACGGCATACACTCTGGATGATAGAGAGAGCACTTAAGATCACCACTGGAGAAGTAGCAGCCAGAGCAATAGGCCACAATGGCTGCTGGAGAGAAAAGAGAGCAGCCAAGATCTCCTTCCGTTTGCCCAAGCCACCCCCCGGGGGGCTGACCGTCTTCCACCTTAGACTTCGACTATAATTTTTCAACTCACTTTTGAACATCTTCTAATCTATACCTCTTTTTAGTCTTGTATGCCCTTTGAGATGTATGTCTCCATTCATTGTTACACCAGTTGATAATATTGGGTAATACAGGATGCCTTGCATACCTTGAGGTCAGGACGTAAAGGTGAATACTGTAACTTTAGGCAGGCTCTCTGTAATAATAATTTTCATTTGTCCGACTATTCTTGCTGTACAAACTCGACTAACTTGTGCCCTTTGGTCTGTGAAGAAAGGGACCCTACTATCAGAGATTGGTATGGTCATACAATATGGGCACAGCAGCAGAGATCTTTGGTAGAGGTCTTCAAGAAAAATTATACAAATAGACACCAAGCACAAATAATTTATTTCTATTCTTGTCCTCTTCAGCACACCATAGCCCAGTGGTTCCCAAACTTTGCTTGCAGGGCCCCCCTTTTCTATTTAGGAACATTATTAAGCCCCC
>CM070032.1:45675194-45712697 GCA_036250615.1 Ptychadena robeensis | reverse complement strand
GCTGGAGATTTTCTGATGCTCGTCCAGATGGCTTGGTTCCAAATGTGTCTGAACCATAGTCTCGCAGTCTCATTCTTAGTACACAAATTCCTTAGATCATCAGAATCTAAGAATAGTTCCTACCCCCATGACTTCATCATGTAACTTTATCTACTGCAAAAACCACGTATTAATATCCATAGACTTAGTAGTTCTATACTATTGCTTAGAGTGCAGCTGTCTATTGACCTTTAAAAATATAGCCTACGCATCCTATAGATAGACTGAGGCCAGCTTTAGCTCAGCGGTTACTTCTTGACTTCCACATCCATTCTCTATGTTTTATTAGATTAGTGAATAAATGATACCTGTTACCTGATTCAACATAACAAAAAAATATATAAATACATACTGTTTTGAAATATATCATACAAAATAAGTATTTAAGAAATTGTATCATTCAAATAATACCTTTTATTATATATACCTTTTTAAAAAAAACATTAAAGTCTATGGTGCACTTTTGGTACAGAAATCTGGACCTCACATTAAAAGACCTTTTTTTTTATTTCTTTCACTATTGTTTCCTGTTTTTACACATTAATGTTTTATGTTATTCGTAAATAGCAGACTCTCTGTGTTCAGAATTATAAATTGGCAATGAGTGTTTATTCGAAGAACCACAATAGTATATCCAGTTTCATGCCTCTTTGTACTTATGGCTATATTTTATTCTTATTCCATATTGAGGAGCATTAGTCATTCAGTTTACAATCCCATAAAAAGCCCATAAATAACAATATATAATGGCATCAAGTCCATTAGGCTCTATGCCAAAATGGCTGTGTTTAAAGACGGTCAGTTCTCCTAGCATTTGCCTCCACTTTAAAAATCAAATGAGTGATCTAATTATTTTCATAGTAACCTATTATTTGCAACAAGATTGGCTTTGTTTACTGCATGTTGTTAGTTTGGCATAGATGATGATAACCAGATAATGAAAACAGTATTCAATTAAAAGCAAATGTTGCATCTATTTTTCAAGTTATTTAGAGAATGATTCTAACCCTGCAAATAACAGAGTGAAAATACAAATAAGTGTTGATGCTGATACAGTCTAATGCAGGGGCGGACAAACTAAAGCCCAGGGGCCGCATCCGGCCTGTTTAGCTTTCCCTTTCGGCCCTTGGTCACCTTGTTGAAAAGATGCTCCCCTCTGCTTGTTCTCTGCAATTATGCACATAATGCCTAGAGGTGTCCAAACATTGCCTTGGGTAATTATTCAATAGCCTGATCATGACACTGTGGGTGCATCTTCATGGCGCCAACAGACTATAGGAATTATCTATGCCCATTGCAATGAATAAAGATGAAGATAACACATTCCTGTTACATGTTGCCTAATACATATTACCGCCATCACTAGTGATGCTGGCGAGGCATGGAATTGCCAAACCTATGGCAGGTCCGTCATTACAAGCTCTGGGTCCGGCTCCAAATTTAAGAAGCCAATGTGGCCCACAAGTGAAAACATTTGCCCATCCCTGGTCTAATGTGTTGATGTATTCATCCACTACATCCCAACTGTCCACATAATTTATTCATTTAATAGCAACTGATTTCCAAAAGAAAAATACCTGCACTCCACACTGAACCTTTTCCTAGACTCTTTTCTGGATATTATCAAACAAACAAAAAGATTGAAGACATTGGAGAGCCAAATACACAACGTAGAGGACCTCTTGCATATAGCATGAGTCCTCTAAGTGCATTAATTAACTAATTAATCAAAGCTTGTACAAAAATATGTTTTTAATGCACACATTGTAGGCTTATCAAATTAAGCTGCTAACTAGTATTATTTATACTTCTGTATACAGTATATCATTCTGTACTGGAGTATAGACATACTATAGTGTTTTATAGCATGTACTATAGTTCTTCGAATAGAGCCCATTGTATTTTTGTTAAAGCTTCACATAGATCTCTCTATGGAGCAAAAAAGAGCTTTGTGATCAAAAAAAGTTAATCATGTGACTTGGACAGGCCAACCTTTTTCAGTCAGTCGCTGGTTGTTTCATTCCGTCAGAACTCTGTTGGGCATCTCCGTTTTGTTCTGTTACCTACAGAGCAGGGCGCATTGAGTTCTTTTTGTCTGTGCCAAGCTCAGAATCCCATAACTGGTATCTCAGTCCTCACTTATGAAGAAACTTGCGATATAATTTGCTATGAATAATATAATATCCCATTGATTTGTTGGTGGAAATGATTGACGTTTTGGGATAAGAGTGGAATGCAAATGATTTGGTATCAAAACATTCAAACATGCATCCTTGTATTTTCTGTACTTTCCTTCACTATCACCTGATATCACTATCTCATTGAAATATCATTAAGTAAATATTCTAAAAAAGCAAATTTTGCTGTTAAAGCTGTGAAATAGGCTAAATACACAATTTATTTACCTATTTGATTTTTAAGTGACAGCTGAATCCAATAAGTTTTAAAAATTACAGTCACATGGATATATTTGTAAGAACTAGCCTTATGTGAAAGATTTACAAATTCAGCCCAGTGTCTTTTTAAGTGGCTTCCATGCGGCCAAACTGTTTTCAGGCAGTGTCAGACACGTTCAACTCAATTTCAATTGCAGAAATAAAAAAACTGATTAAAATGGATTTACCATAAGAGATTATGTAATCTGCCTTTGCCAACAAGCTTTGCAGCTACTTAAAATTAGCATAACATCTAAACTGCGTACTTACACTGGGTCCATAACACAGACTGCATTAAAAGTAGAGGATCAAAGCACCAACCAGGCACACATTGTTTTTAAAAACAAGTATGAAATAGCAGTTTACATAATCTCTCAGTAGAGGGTCAACTCTAAAGCCGGGAATACACGGCTCGATATAGGAGACGTTCGAGGTTCCCGTCATCGAGGGTTCCAGGTGCCCGACATCCAAGGAGGCTACGGTCATGTCCGATATCCCTGTTTTCAAGCGGGATTCATAGACCCCACTCAAGACACACAGATGGCCACATCAGATATGTGCCAGATAGCTTGCCGTGGAAGGCACTCGAAGCAGCTGTTGCTCTGGCCCGTATCTATACGTGTTTTCCCTGCTTAAGATAAATTATGACAATGATATCTGTTATGAATAACTTTTAGTTACAAAGCAGCAACATACACTGCCGAAGAGAAAGTCGCCAGCAAAAAAAAGGTCACATACTCTAATATTTTGTTGGACCGCCTTTAGCTTTTATACAGCGCACATTCACTGTGGCATGGCTTCGATAATCTTCTGCAATGTCACAAGATTAATTTCCATCCAGTGTTGCATGAATTTTGCACCAAGACCTTGCATTGATGATTGTAGAGTCTGACCGCTGTGCAAATCCTTCTCCAGCACATCCCAAATATTCTTAATGAGGTCTGGACTTTGTGGTGGCCAATCCATGTGTGACAATGATGTCCCATGCTCCCTGAACCACTCTTTCACAATTTGAACCCTATGAATCCTGGCAAAGTCATCTTGGAATATGCCCGTGCCATCAGGGAAGAAAACATCCATTGATGAAATAACCTGGTCATTCAGCATATCCAGGTCAGCTGATCTTATTCAATTACCTCATTAAAAGATAACCGCCGATGCTGTAATTATTTAAAAGGAGGCTCGTACCTATTTGCTTAGTTAAATCCAGGTGGTGACTTTTTTTGGGCAAGGCAGTGTATTACGCAGAGCTGTACATTAAATAAGGGGGGAAATGCAACACAAGATAACACACAGCTACAGACTATTACACAGGATGAGGGCTTACAATCGAATAGATTGGGGTACAAAGTTTACAATAGGTTAGGGGGGATAGAGTTGGCAGGATGTGGATGTTAGGAATAAGAAGTTGGGTAGGCAAGGCTGAAGGTGCTGAGGTGCTTTTTTAAGGCTTGTTATAAAGTGTTAAAAGAAGGAGAAAGTCTAATGGGATGAGGTAGAGCATTCCAGAGAGTAGTAGTGGACCTAGAGAAGTCTTGAAGCTGCACATCTGATGTTAAAAGCAGGGATATCATAAGTAGGTCAGTTGAAGTTAGAGGAGTAAACGAGTCTATCAGCGGCATTCATGATAGACTGAGAGTCTAGTTAAAAGTACAAGAGTTGAGAGCCTAGTTAGTAGAAGACCAGATAGGATGATGGCGCAGAAGTAAGGGTGAGAATTAATGTGTAAACCAGGACTTTGGTGGTCTCCGGGGATAGTAATGGGCATATCTTGGATACATTACAAAGATGAAAGTGTCAGGATCTGGCAATGTTCTGTATGGAGTAAATGGTGATAAGTTTAATAAAACCATTTAGTTGCATTCAAAAAATTGGTTTAAAGTGAATGAAACTTAACCCCCTTACTGTTTGAGACGAACCAAGCTTGTCCGGAGTCTGTTTACAAAACAAACTCTGCCCAAGCTATGATCATCATCAGACGCAACCAGTTTTTAGAGCAGAAAACCAGAAAAAAAATATGTAATAAATTTTCACATCAATTGGGTACATGCAATGGATTAAATTAATGCAATATCAAATTCAAATAGTAGATGTCACTAGCAGCAGTACACTCACTGCACAACGTCATCTTCCTCACTGACTGAGAGGAGGGGGGGGGGGCGGGGAAGAACAGCTGTAGAGTCTCTCTTCCCCTCTACGGCTGTGCCTGTGTCCGGTGAAGCTGCAGAGTGATTGCAGTTTCCACAGACACGGAAAGAGGGATAGATGGCCGTTCATCTATCTCTCTCTTTATTGCTTCTACCAGCAGGTCTCTGTTGGCATAAGAAATACAGTTCAGATGGAAGATCCGGACACCGGCCATGGGTGGATCTCTCATCTGACAGCTCCCCGGCTTATCTCCTTGCCGGGAGAGCTGGCGGGAAGCCAAGGCGTGACCACCCTTGGCCAGGTTGCGCATTCAGACCATAAGATGCAGGTACTTCTTACCCCTGATTTTGGGGGTGAAAAAGTGCGTCTTATAGTACGAAAAAATAAGGTACCTATGGTCCTGAAAGCAGCGACCATTCTCTACCCCTCCCATCGACTCTGGCACCATCCCTTCTGCATCATGGGTGAGGCCGAAGGGGTGGGGCATGCCATTGGCCTCCATGTTAATGGAGGGGTGTCAGTTTCCCAGCCCACACCACCAGCATCATCGATGACACCCACAATGCATGGAGGGGAGGAGGGAGGATGAGAAAAACAATGAGTACAATCGCTTATACCATGCCTGTGGTACAGGCTGAGCGCTAGGGAGGTAAAAATCATTGTGAAAGGTCTACATAACTATTTGGTACATCCTGCAAACTACATCCATCGATCTTTCTCAGGATGTAATAGATAAGAGGGTTTAAAAACTACAATAATATATTAGTGTCTTATCCTGTAGTCTATGCCATATGTTCAGTGTTAAAAAAGAGAGGGTTGGTACAGGGTCAGCATTTGATAATTCCTAGACTACATATTGAAGTGTTTATTGGTTATATGTATGTGATTCAGTAGTATCCAATCCAGTATCCAATCTCTAGTATCCAATATGTATGTGATTCAGTAGTATCCAGTTTTAAAACAAAGTTCGCCTTTAATCTAAGCTCTTTGCATTCTTCTTATATTCAAAGACTGTCAGGATGACAGTTTAGCACAAAGCACTGAAGACTATATTACAGTTGGCACAATGTTCTACATCTCCGTTATGCCTGCAGTTACTGTTTAGCAAGTGGTGCCTGTCAGTGATAGTGCCAATTTTATTAAATTGTTTTACACAACCTAAACAGAAGATGGCAACCTAAAGCTATTTCCTATTCAGGATAGAGATATTTGCAAAATCCTAAAATACCACAAATGTCACACTGTGATAGTGAATTAATCATGTTGTTTATGAAAGTAATTAGTTTAGTGTTGTTTGTTAATTGGGATGGATTAGCATTTACATTGCAAAGATGCTCACATAGTTTCCATTAATGTAGTATTTTTATTTTAATTCACAGTTTTAATTAGAAGAGTTACTGTATGTTTCAGGGAATTTGACAGACTTCCCCTTGTGTTCTATAACAGGATCTGCGGTATGCTGCGGTATGCGACTTACATCCTAATGAATGTTTTTAATAGAGATATGATGTTCTGCACTGATTAATGATTTACAAGAACAAGTTTATATTCCCTAATAGTTTGAGAAACTGAAGTTATTCAAAGAATGTATGCAATACCAGCAGATTAGATGTGCATCATAGATAAGGGGGTTGAAAATATCACTATGGTAAAGCTGGTATTACCCAATATATTAAAGAATAGGTCTGCCCAACTTATAGACGATTGTTGCGTAATAGGGTTTGGTGGAACATATCACTTAATGTCAAATCTAAATGACATACCATATTTTTCGGATTATAAGACCCACCCAGTTTTTAGAGCAGGAAAACCAGAAAAAAATAATGTATGTGTTTAAATGAATTAGAGAAAAAATCCCCTGCAGTCCCCAATTTCAGCCACAAAAATGGTGTCACAAGAGAGCACGCTTAACGGCATCTCATCTTCCTCATATACGGGGAAGGGAGGGGGGCCCACAGTGGAATCTGCACTCATGTCTCCCCTCTACAGCTGTGTGTTTGAGAAAACTGCCAGTGTGAGTACAGCTTTCCCCACACACTCTGCATTGGTTATATCTGCGGAGCTCTGCAAATATAACCAATACAGTTCAGATGGGAGATCAGGCTGTGTGCAGATCTCCCATTTGCCAGGAGAGCTGGCGGGAGCCATTTCGGACCATCAGATGCAGGCACTTTTTCCCCCCGATTTTGGTGGTGAAAAGTGTGTCTTATAGTCCGAAAAATATGGTACAAACATAAATAGATTTAGCAACTAAGGTTAGCAACTTTAGGTTAGCAATTTTAGGCACTGTAAGATACAGTTAATTTTGAATGCAACTAGCATTAGTATCCATTGCTGTGTTGATTGCATCCTTCTGCAATCTTTTATACAACAGTAGACCTTAAAAAATAGTGTCAGTACTAAAGCTAACCATACAGGCATCATCTTTTGCTCAATCTATTTCAATCTTATTGATTTGTGCAATTTAAGTAAAGACTATCAATCCAATATCAATCAATTGTCATACCATGCCAGTGTAATCATTGCAAAACTAATTCCTTGGGGACCCTAGTAATGGCAGCAAAACATTACAAATGTTAGACAAGCCTAGTACCAATTGTGCGTTTAGTGCTTTGACTTTATTTAGCAATTTCCATAAATGAGCAATCTGTCCATTATCTTTCCTTCAGCTTCCTCTAGAGATGGGCAGCAGTGTTGAGCGTGAATACTCTAATGCCATGCATTGCGATGCCCTTGTAATGCAACAATAAATACTTTGACCATTCATTTTGAAGATAATTACATGCCATTACATGCAATGACATACATGCAATGCGATTATATTATCACAATACCCATGTGCACAAATTTTGTATCTACGGATATTGGATAGAATATCGAATTTTATCGAAATATCGCAAATTCGAATATTGCCTATGCCACTCATAACTAATGGGCAGGAGCTTTAGGAAGATGGATCTGACACATGGACGTACCCCTATCCAAATTAAAACTATATCAGCAAAACAAGAACCCTTTGTTACTCATTTTTAGGGAGACTGCAAGGACAAATAAGAATAAACAACAGACACTTAAAGTAAATTTGTTATTTAGATTCATAAATAAAGTGCTGACCACAATTTTCTTCTCAAGGACAGGAAGCAAAAGGAATTTTTCCCAAGTTAGCTCATCATAAGACACATCTTAGTTTCCAATGAATCAATGCCTTTTTCATTAAAACACATATTTTATTCAATCAATCATAAAAGAATAACATCTACAAGATTTTCTGCTAAGAAGAATATGCATGAATATTGCGGGTATCCGTACTAGTGTTAGGGTTTAGTTCCCTTAGATTTCATGTAGCTCTATTACTACACATGATACATTCATAAAGATGACTGTACACAAAAATGATGGTGCAAAAGAAACAATGCTGTGAAAGGCTTCTACTTCTGATCCATGATACTGTATGTGTATAAGAGATTCCTTGGTAACAGGCACATAGCCCGGTTCTTATTGGAATTGGAAGTAAACAAATCGCCCACTCATCCTTCTTATTAATTTTAGCAATAAATCTTGTAGATGCTATTCTTTTATGATTGATTAAATAAAATATATGTTTTTATGAAATAAGCATTGCATTATAGGAAACTAAATTGTGTCTACAAGCCATATACAAATCCCTTTCTCTATCCAATTTAAGTATTTGTAAATTTTAAAGGATTGGTATGCTTTACCAGTTTAGTAAAATTAAAGACCTAGTAAAATCCCCCTCACTTTCCAGAATTACTTTGTTAGACTCCACCATAAGTAGAGTTACCATCACCCTCTGCTTTGGATTCCCTATCACTTTTCTTCTTGCCTGCAAGGTTCTCTAGAAAGCAGAGCAAAATTGGTGGCTATTTATACGTTATAAGCTCATTGTAGTCTTGCGACCATATAATGAAATATGGGAAGGATTATACACATACTCCTTTGAGGAAGCTGATAGATCAGGCGATCCCTCGGCTTGGAAATACATGTAGCTCCACAGTATTAGGCCAATCTCATGTTAACGTAAATTAATTGGACTTTCCAAAACAGCTTTATTCCTGGAATATTTTATCAGTTTACTAATTGATTACCTCTGTTTGTATTTAATTGCTGCTAACCTTTGAAAGTACAAAAAGGTCACTCTAGGGTACAGGTTCCACGCATATCAGATGCCTTCACCTTGTCTCTGATCTAAGTAGAATGTGAGAGCCACACCAATCAAATTTGCCTTATTGGAAGCAGCCCAATAGCATCTATTTTCTTTTTGTTTGTTTTTTTGTTTCGTTCATCTTTCAGTATGCTAATACTTTCATTTTATATTAGTGGAGTCTGCAGCTATTTAGTTTCCCCTAGGTACCTGGCAAATAGTGTCTCTCCATGACTCCTTCCACGATCAATAGTGAAATCAGCATTTTGGATATACTGAGAATTTATATAACTCAGCATGACCTGACTTCTTAGAGTGCTAGAGCTAGCCTCACTAAAACCCCCAAGGCGGTCATACTAGTTGAAGAAAACCATGTTAATGCATCTTAAACATATCACATCTTAGATATCAAAATGCTTGAAGTTAAAAAGGCCAATAGAAAACCCTGTTTCTTTCTCCCATAGGGTACTGACAGAATGAAAAAAAAAGAACTTGCTTGGTTGCTTTTGGCAATACTTACTGTTTTAGACAGTTCTGCCCTCTGACAATTAGATATCATGTGCTGCATTAGAACCCACTTGCCAGACTGCTGTTACTATTTCTTTATGTATGATTAGTAGAGTGTTGTACTGTGTTAGCCATCGATGAATAGAGAGAGTTTAGAGATTAAGTGATAACCTTTATTGGCTAACTGAGGTCATTAGAGAAGCACACATTCGGGATGTCGCAGATTCCTTCTTCAGGCATAATACCTATGCGACATCCCGAAAGCTTTCTCCTGTAATGACTTCAGTTAGTCAATAAAGGGTATCACTTAATCTCCAAACTCTCTTTATGTATGATTAATAATGTTTTTCGAGTTTCAAATAAGTCAGCTAGACTTTAGCTTCTCATCTCCAAAAACCATGCGATTCAGAATGCTCCTGATAGGACACAGAGCATACAATGTGATATCAGAAAAGGATAGAACCCAACGCAAAAACAGAACACAAAAAGCAGGGACATGGAATACAAAAGCACAGAGAAATGGAACACAAAGACACAGGGACACAGAGTATGAAAGCACAGGGACACAGAACACATGGGCACAAGGACACAGGGTACAAAGGTACAAGGACACGGAATACAAAGACATAGGGACCCAGAACACAAAGACACAAGGACATGGAACACAAAGACACATGGACACATAGTAGAAAAGCACAGGAACACAGAACACCAAGACACAGTGTAGTAAGACACAGGGACAAGGAGCACCAAGGCACATAGACACAGAACACAAAGGCACAGGGACACGGAACACACAGGGACATAGAACAGAGCTCCTACACAGCACTACACAGAGTGGTTTCTACTGCAGGAAATGAATAAATAAGAGTGAATTGCACCACACCATGCTGTGGTGTGCTTCATGCCATAGATTCCAAATACCATCCAATGTACCTTGCAAAGGAGCCCTTTGTCTTATTGCAATTCATGGCCAGGGCTGTAAACAAATCACAGTAGTGTGAACAAAATATGTAAACGATTACAATATGTAAATACTTTAGTATACATGATCTGGGTACAGGTTACTTTTAAAATTTTCTACATTCATTGCATATTTACCTGACTCACCAGTATTTCTGATTTCTTTTGTGCCTTTTTATGTCTTTGAATAATGCATAACATAGCATAGCTGTAATATGGGATCACTTACTCATATAGCTGAGGATCATTATTGTACATATAGATAATAGAAAGTGATTGAAATGGGCAGCATGATTTATGCCATAAACCCTTCTTTGTATTACTGTAATCCTTAGGTAGGATCTTCTCTATTTCAAAAATGTCATGCTGAAGGTGAAAACGAGATGCCATACATATGTAAACTAACTCTGCACTTCTTCGATGTAATCAGTAAAGTGCCATTTATCTTTCTTTTGTTAGTTTACGTATGTACATGGTAAATGCATTATTTTGCACTATGAGAAATTAAATCCAAAAGCCCCACACTCTTAACTTTAACTTTTAATCATTGTTAATTTAACTTCACTTCTATATCACCTGACCTGTCAAGAACTCTGTGTCAAAAGTTAAAGTGTATGCCTTCCCAGCAAGCTCCCAGATTACCTGAGTAATGAGTACATGGACGGTAAAGTAATCCCATTCTTGGCTACGTGGGCAGATTTAGATTGCATGCATTCACCACGACATACAGCCTTTCATCAGGTGAACATTCCTGACAAAGAGACCCAAATTGTCTTAAAAGCTTTTACTTGTAATTCGTTCCGTTGCCTGGCATTAGGCTATTCTTGTTCTTACCAGTGGCAGTCACAATAAAAACATCAGCTGGGTCTGAAACAATTACTGTTCTCTTCATTGTTACAATGCTCAACATCCAGTGTAAATATCCGCTGTAAGTGCCGCATTATATCACCGGAGCTTATAGAAATCCAAGCTGTTACTAAATGCCATACATCTGAAGCGTAGTTTATTAAAGTAAGATGTATGACTAATGGCAAGTGTGCTGGAATAATGCTTTTCAGGGATAGTCATTTCAATCGTCCATGTGGATGACGTCATTTAATGGCCACATAGATGTATGGCTTTTATGGTTTTCTGTAAAATCTGTTAACGGGTTCCTTTTGTTGTTTTTTAAGCTCCTCGCTGGTAGTATTATGTGGAGTTCTAAGTCTAGCTTGGTGAAATATTCTTTAAATCCCCATTTCACCATTCTAAGGATGCTTTTTTATTATCCAATCTTCTAACTGTAAGCTCAGGGTGGCAAGTGCCCACACCTGTCCTTGGCTTACAAGCGAATAGTGTAAATGGCAGTGAAGGGGCATTCACTATATGGTGAAAAGGATAAAGATTACTTTAGTATATGCCATGTTTTTTACTCTTGACTATCCCCCTCCTTACTGTGTGACCAACATTGAGCAGTGAACACCCATACAGAGATCAGAATGCCCTGCACAGAGACCACCAAATATCCATATAGGCGGCCAGACAGCTCTATGTGGGTATTTGCGACACCAACAGGTACCAGTAGTACATACAGTGCCATGCTCTGTATTAACAACAAGGAGCTCCTTGTTCTTAAAAATAAATACACTGCATGGTACTGTTTGCACCATACTGGTATCAGTCATTTTATCATGCCTGGGGCAAGGCAGCGTGACGAAAGAGCTCCTGCATTTTCCACCCTAGGCTTATATTCATATATATAAGTCAATAGGATTTCTAAATTGCCGCTAGTAAAGTACCTCGGGTTATGTTCGGGGTCAGCTTATATTCAAGTATATATGGTAGGTATTGGGGGGGTTTAGCTCAAACGGCATCTGCAAATGAAGTATATCCACAAAAAAAGGACTCTTTCTAGGGCTCCTGCCCATGTTTATTAGCAGCACGAGTCCAAACACAAAATCACCCTCACAGGGGTTAATATCAGCCAAACGAAAATCCCAAAAATTCCAAGCCTCCTGGCTTGGAAGCAATCAAACAACGGTTCCTTCTTTTGGGAAACCTTAGTGGCCTGCCTCCTAGCAGCCACCAGCATGGGGCCACACACTCCCTGTGTGCCCTGTATTTGCTGCACCCAGCAGCACTGTCTCCAACCTCATCTGGGAGCCCTGACTGAGTGGCTTCAGTCTCTTTTGTTAAAAAACACCCAGCCATCTCCCTGATGTCCATCAGGTGTAATTCCTGGTTGCAATGGGAAGGCCCACCCAGTTTCTTCCCTCCCATCCCAGAATCCAGAGTCCCAAAACAAAAAACTAAACAAAACTGCACAACAACCTATTGTTGTTGGCCAACATATTCCTGGACTTCTTCCAGGCTACACCTGATGGGTCTATTTACACCGTGACAGACGAACAGTCTGTCACAGTATGTATTCACAATTTGTAAGGGTGTTCAGCTTAGAAAAAAATCAGATCATTGAGCTAGAACAAGTACATAGGTTACAAAATCATTTTCTCATATGTTTTTGGCTATACTGTGTTTGTGACCCAGAAGAAATAAAACTACAATCTGAAAAGTAGGATTTGTGAGGAAGTTGGCAACAATGGCAGCCCCTGTACCGCTTTTTTACAGATGTACTAAAATGTTACTTAGCTTATTAAAACATATTGGCTATATACATATAAAACTGCAGGAGAACACAGCATCAAGATATCTTCTGGTGAGCTCATTTCAGCAAAATCTGAATATGAAAGATTATCATCATTTGTGGTAACTTTTAGTGCTTAGAGTTTAAGGACAATTTCAACTACAATATGCTAAAGATATAAATAGTGAAGTTCACAGGCAGACGTTATAAGTTAGGGTTAATTGACAGAGTTAGTTGGAAACTTTGCATTTCCACCGACTGGTCACCCTAAAACTGCTACCAACCAGGTAACGCTACATTAGCCGTTTCTCCAACAATTGCTGCAGGGCTGTGATTTCCCTGACATTGAACATGTGAATTTAATAGCAAAGGTATAGTATAATCAGTAACCCCACTAGCATTCCTGATGGCACCATCTCATCCAGCACTGTCCTGTCAGTACTGCTCTGGATGAGCTGGTGCCGTCCGGCGAAGATTGGAACCCCGGCAGGGCATACTTACAGTTTCACGCTGTCCCGGTGGCTCCGATCATCTGAACTGGCTTCTGCCCTGAAGCTGATGTCCGCCCCCCCCATGACGTGATGCCGTCACATCGGGGAGGCGTTGGGAGATTTAAATATAAATCGCACAAGAACAGTTTTCTATGGAGATGCCCAGATGTGCCCTTTGAAGTTAACCCTCCCCAGGTGATAACTGTATCCAATACAATTCAAAGTAGAAAAAAAACACATTTCCAATTGTAATAAAAATGGTATTATAAACAAAACATAAATATAAATACATACTGCTTTGAAATCATATATCAAATAAGTATTTTAGAGATTTTATCATTCAGATACCTTTTATTCATTATTTTTTTTTTTATGTAATTTTTTTTTACATAATTGTGTGTTTCAAATTTTATTGTATTCAGGATGTCTACTAGACCCTTGAACGGACATATTTTTAGAAGTTACAGGCCTACAACAATAAAAATGATATATTATATTGCTTTAGCACATGTAGTTCTTGTTTAAATGTAAAATATTTTAAAATGTAAAGTAATTTATGCAAAAACTACATGATTTAGAGCAGTGGTTCTCAACCTGTGGGTCGGGACCCCCTCGGGTCGACTTACCATTTCACAGGGGTTACTGAGTTCAATAAAAGCATTAGAGCTGATGCCCACAAAAGGGGTGGGCAGAGTAGTAGGTAGAGTAATGCCCCCTTCCTTACTTCCCACCCCGCACATCATTTGCACAAGCGAGGTGGGAGGGAGATTTACACTTACCTAATTGTGACATCACTTCTGGTATGTGGATCTAAAAAGGTTCAGAACCACTGAATTAGAGCAATAATTTTAAAAATATGTTCTTACAACCCTTCCCAATATTTCCATCAACTTTAAATGATTATACCACACATAGGTGCTTGACAATTAGCTCACAATTCAGCTAGTTGAAAATTCAGAATTATCTTTTAAAATTACATCTCACATTTGCTGTGTGTTTCTGTGCCTTAGCACATGCATTTTTTTAATTCTAGGCTTTTGCTAGAGTCATTCAGTTTTTAGGTAGCTCAGCATTTTTAAATGCAAAAAAAGTAGTGATATCCTACAAAAATACCAATATTATTTATAATGAGATCATTTGTGACAGACAAATCAGACAGTTGGAAAAATGTATGGAGACATCAGAAAATGTTCAGAAAAAGGGATATTTTTAATTATATATACACTCATTTACTATATTTATATATATATATCTATATACTCATATTCTATACTATTTAAAGGCTATACTATGTATGCTATTATACTATTTATATGTGTGTGTATATACATATACAGTATATATTCAAAAGTTGATATACTTGGAGATAAAATGTTTGGCTGCGGTTCAGTTGCTTGTGTTCACAATACATGGGATGCAGTCTTAGATATCAGTATAACTAGCATATGTTTCATTTCAGGTGTCTGTTCCCCATGGAGCGCAAAGGATGCAGCTTACAGCTCAGCAGGGAAATTGCTTTTGTTTTCTAATATCTGAGCTCTAAGCTATAGCAACTCCAGTTTGGGAAATACTAAAAGTAAACTCAGCATGTATACATGTGTTTACGATTCATTTGAATACATATTGTTCTGAAAATAACCAAAGAGATATATTTTGCCACATAGAAGTCATCCTTCAACAATTTTCTGAACTGTAGGAGACATTATGACTCATAAGGATTTGTGAAATGTAATTTGCAGGTTGTTTTCCTTTCCATTCAATTTGGCATCCTAAACAGTTACCTATAGTGTATCTATTTCCAATATTATTACTATCCCTATGAAGGTCATTCAGTATTGTACATGACACATAGAGCTCAGGTACATGATTTGATTATGTAACAGGAGAAATGTAAAAATAGATAATGGGGCATATGAAAGAATGAGAAATCTGTGCCAACATCCCTAAATATATACACAAGAAAAAAAAACTCATCTTGGTTAGTCTTTGAAGAAAGCATAGGAAGATGATTTCTTTTAATCAGAGATGTAATGGAGCCTAGCCGTAATGGAGTTGTATTGGGTATTATGGTGTTTAAAATCTTTTGGGTCATGAATGCGTGTTCATGTCAACAACTCTAAATTCTGTATTGACAGTCTAATCTTGTATTGTAAATCTTGTATTGATAGTCTAAATCTTGTATTACCCAGTAAAAAGACCACCAGAGGTGCCAAAAGTGCATATTCCGAGTATTGATGACTCCCTTACTCAGAAGGTTCCCATAGGGACTTGTCTTATTCTGCCACAATAATGTATCATTACCATCTGGCAAAATCCTCCTATTCACAATAATTAGACTGGCCCTTTCACATTACGTATTTCTGCAGGTAAACTTGTACTCACACCTTCTTCTGGGGTGACTCAAAGCTCCCATTCTAGCACAACATTTAAATCTTTCTTAGCACAGGAAGTATATTCCAGACCATTTTAATTACATAGGGTTTAACTCTCAATCACGCCCCTCATTTGTCTCATTCCTTCTTCCCACTTAAAAAAAGAAAATGGATGACTGACATTTATTAGACATATAATGACATTTATTAGACATTTATTAGAACTAAGAAAGTAGCCCAGATAACTTCAAAATCTTTTCAATGCAAAAGAAAATTGGGTGACTGAAAAAAATGTGAATCATACAGGGAGTGCAGGATTATTAGGCAAATGAGTATTTTGACCACATCATCCTCTTTATGGGTCTTACCCAAGCTGTATAGGCCCTCGAACCCTTCTACCAATTTAAGCATCATTAGTTCTGTTTCATCTCCGGTATAGAAGGGGTGTTGTCTAATGACATCAACATCCCTCTATTAGTTGTGCATAATTAATTAGGCAACTAACTTCCTTCCTTTGGCACAATGGTCAAAAAGAAGGACTTGACATTGCTTAGAAAAGTCAACATAGTGATATAATCTTGCAGAGGGAAAAATGGGGGCCCAGCACCTTAAATTGCAAGCTTTCTGAGTGTGATCATCGAACAAGCAGCGTTTCATTCACAATAGTCAACAGGGGTCCAAGAACATTTGGAACAACAAAGGCGGCAAAATAACTGCCCATGCAACTGAGAAAAGAAGTCAGCGTTGCGGCTGCCAAGATGCACTTGCACAGTTTGGCCATATTCAGAGCTGCAACCACTGGCGTGGCCCAAATCACAAGGTTGCAATCACTCAGAGACAGAAAGGCTGAAGACCGACCACCACTGAACAAGTACCCAAAAGCTGAAACGTCAAAAAATATTTGGGCAAGAAATATCTCAAGACTGATTTCTAAGGTTTTACCATGGACTGATGAAATGACAGTGAGTCTTGATGGGCCAGATGGATGGGCCACGTGGCTGGATTGCTAAAGGTCTGCAGAGAGCTCCAGTCCGACTCAGACGCCTGCAAGTGGAGGTGGAGTACTGGTTGGGCTGGTATCATCAAAGATGACTTGTGGGGCCTTTTCAGGTTGAGGATGGAGCTCAAGCTCAAATCCCAGTCCTACTGCCAGTTCTTGAGATACCTTCTTCAAGCCAGTGTAACAAGGATGAAGTCTGCATTTTTCAGAAAACATGATTTTCATGCAGGACAATGCTCCCATCAACGTGTCCAAGTACTTACTCCACAGCGTGCTGCCAGAAGGGTATAAAAGAAGAAAAACTAGACATGGCATCCTTGTTCACCTGCTCTGAACCCCATTGATAACTGTGTCCATTATCAATGTGTGATTACAAGGAGGAAAACCGTACACCTCTCTGAACAGTGTCTGGAGGCTGTGGTTTGCTGCTGCACGCATGTTGATGTGAACAATCCAACCTGACAGAATCCATGGATGACAGGCTTTTGAGTTGTCCCCTTTGCAAATAAAGGTGGCTATATTGGCACTGATTTGTTTTTGTTTTGTTTTTTGAATGTCAGAAATGTCTATTTGTGAAGTGATATGTTTCTTGGTTTTCCATCACTGGTAAAATAAATAATTGAATGGGTATAAATTTGTTTTTTGTTAAGTTGCCTAATAATTATGCACACACAGATATCCCCCCTAAAACAGCTAAAACTAAAAACAAACTAAAAACTACTTCCAAAAATATTCAGCTTTGATATTAATGAGTTTTTTGGGTTCATTGAGAACATGGTTGTTGTTCAATAATAAAAGTATTCCTCAAAAATACCACTTGCCTAATAATTCTGCACTCCATGTAGTCCATTCCTCCAATGGTGGGTGTTTTGTCATTCTAAGGTATATTCCATGGTTCATAGGATAAGAGTGACTCTGGGACCCACAAATCTCCAGTTATGTATTCAAACCTAAGTATTGATTTAAATAACTATGTAGTTCATATGATCTTTGAACTGTAGTGGGCAGCCATATAAACTGATTGTCACTCCATTTTATCACATCGTTCATTTACTTTTGTGCATAAAAAGTCTCACTAGACCTGACGTGGCCAAACTAACGCCCGGGTCCAAAACCGGCCCTTTTGTCTTTTAATTTGGCCCTTTGTCACCTTGGTGCCTTGGCTGGTTGTCAAGACGCTCTGGCTACCCTTATTCCTAGCAATAAGTGAAGATAACACCTAGAGGATAATTGTTAGGATTGTTTCCTAGAGGCCAAGGTTTGTCTGCAAAAGAATGTTTAAGCTTCTCTATCTATATATTAACTTTTTTAACATATTTTTTTTTTGTAATATCCTGTCCTAGTTACGAGGACTTAGGACCCCTATACCGGGCACCCCTTGCAGTCTCTTGGGCCGCTCCCTATGTTACTTTTAAAAACCCACTGTGGCCCACAAGTCAAAAGTTTGTCCACCCCTCTGATCTAGCAACACACCGGGGTTGATTGCCTCCGGTTAGTGATGACCATTTTATTCAAAATCTTTTCAGCATGAAAGGACAAATCTAAACTAAACATAATTTACTGTAACTGACATTACTACCTATACCACAATATATATAGGGGGTGATACCCAAGCCCCTTAGCAATACCTTTGCATATCAAATTAGCATTTTGACCCATGGGTTGCACACCTAAGATTAAACTTTTTTTTGCTTCAAAGCCATTAACATTATATAGACTGGGTCTTAATATACAGTATATATATATATAATTCACTTTTGTTTAGACTTTATTATTGTGCATACTTCTTCAGTTTTCTCCTAATACAGACATTAGAACACCTGAACTTTACATCATGTGCACATAGTCTGGCAGAACAGTAAATCAATAAAGAGGGTTTGTTTTTCAGACTGTTGTAAGCAGCGATACTGAACCTGTTCCGTCGCATATAAACAAGATCTCTGGCTATAAACATAAAAAAGCCTTCTGTTCCGTGTCCAAAAAGGAAACAGCTGCCTGTAAAATATTAATGAGCTTATTATTAGAATCCGCAGAGCTGAATAAAGAAACAGGTGCATTAGATTCAAGATGTAAACTGAACTTCAAACAAAGGGGAGAATAATAATGGATGCCTATCGCATACTGTATAATTGATTACTGTTTGTGCATGCTCATATCTAAAAGTTTTTCACTAAAGATTATTATTTTATTGGTAGCAATATATGAAAAGAAACAGTTGCTCGTCTATTTATGCCCTTTTCTATTTAAATTGCCAGTATAACTTGTAAAGCTTAAACTTTTCTTTAAGTAAGAGACAGCGTTAAGCCCCCCCATACACCTTAAGATCACTCCATACAATTTCCTTTAGAACTACCAACAACTATGTAGTGCTGGGTCCTCCCCGATAGAATACATAGTGATTGATAGGTTTAGAAAGGTCCTGGTTTAAGGTGTATGGTGGCCCTAATGGAAGAGCCCTATCAGTTTATGTTTAGTGGTCTGCTCACTGTTGGGTGGACATCCCTTCACTTTATGTCCCGAAAAAAAGGGAAGAAGCTTAAAGAGTACAATGCAAGAAAGGGAAATTTTAAGTTGTCACCATAATGTTTGAAGACTTACCATCCTTATGGTCTCATCTAAAGATCTATTGGATATTTAACACCAGTGAACACCTACATAGACAGAGAGAGAGAAACTTTACCTTAGTTAGTAAATATGATAATAAAAAAAAATGGAAATATGGTGCTGCCATTGCTCATGTGTGGTGGAAGAAAATTCAATTCACCTGACTGTTAAACTGATGTTTGGGATTCATCATTTCTGCTGGGACAGGAGATCATTAATGTCAGTTAAAGTTCCTTCTTTTTTTTGAGTCATTGCCTAATCCCGAGGTCAATGACAGCCAAACAGTAGTAATTTTTAGATAGTAGCTACAAGTTTTTTCTTTGCCTTTCCTCTGAAGTGACCCTGTACAGTAGTGACAGGTTGGCAGAAGAAACAATTTGATGGAACCAGGCATCGGATAAGTCCAGAAGTGAAGAAGATCCTGAAGGTAGATTTCATAGCACTACACAAAGAATAAATAGAATAGCATTAGGACGGGTGACTTTTATCTACCCAAATAGTTAAATGTAACAAGGTCTCTAAACTGTCATGCAATTCCTTGAAGGGGCGCTGGCAGGAGTACATGGCACTGGGGCAACTCATAGGAATGTCATAATTTCCATATTACAATGTGTATAAAGTGTGCTTCATACAGTGAAGTCTCTTCTAGTCTGAAGATTAACATTCATTTGCACAGTACCTTCCCCCAATAATATGTCATTGACAGCGCTGGTCCCTTCTGATGATCAGAGATAAATCAGTGGCTTGTAAAATTGTGATTACTATGCTGGCTATAATAGACTGAGGGGTTCATTCACAAAAAAAACCTTTAAACTTTAGGTAACACCACAACCAGGTTTTTTTTGTTTAGTATTGGAAACAGTTTTTGTTTTGTTTTTAATAAAACACAGTGCTGAAAAATGTACCATAATCTGGACCTGTGTAAATACTGTCCACTCGCCTGAAATCTGTTACAGATCCGTTACAGCTATGCTGGCCATACACAGGTCAATTTAGCGTTTGTTTCAACCAAATCTCCCCATCCAAAGTATCGGTCAGGGATCAATTGCCAAAGGTGGTGCGCATCTATTCACCGAATGTTCAACAGTTAATTGTTCGGTCACTGTGTTGCAATTGATCATTTATCGATCGCTTGTAAAATTTTCCCGTGTTTGGCCAGCTTAAGGGTCCCCGTTCACTTTTAGATTTCTCTGTCAAATTTCCTTTAGATCTCCTTTTGTTTTACCAAAACCATGTAGTATGAGGGACTTTCTAAACTAAAACTTTTCCATGGTCATTGATGAATGTAGACTATGCCAGTGATCATACAACAGCAGATACAGATTAGAAAGAGTAGCTACAGCCAGAGAAGACCATGCTATGGGGTCTGCCAGCTTTAATTTACTTGCATAACATAAACGGACAGCAATGTAGTTTGGCTAAATGACAGATATCACCTCAGGAACCTGGGTCATATATCTATGGAAGCAATTCATATTCTGCTGTAATATTTATTATTTCAGAATGGTTATGATTAGTGAAAACTGAATGAAAAGAATCAGTGATTAGCCTGATGCTGTTGAGCTGATTTGATAAGAATCATGCAATTTGCAAATTCTAAATCTTGTGATTCATGTAGCTGTTTGGTGTCATACGGACAATTTTCTTGTAAAGGTATACATACACAAAGGAACTTTAACTCAAATAACCTTCGATTCGATAAATATCAGCAATGAATCTCACATGGATCAATGGTACCACTATACAGTGTGATCCAATCCATTTATTTTCAATGGTGTGCATGCTCCATTGTACAATCGGGTACATATCAATTGAAATACTCGTCAGACACTTCTACCATTGACCAAAAATTTACAACATAACCAATTAAAGCCCTTTAAATTTTTATGTTCTATTTTTGTCACTTTTTCTGTCACTTTAGCTGAAAATGCTGGAAAAATTTAACTGTGTATCCCCACCTTTAAACTGATAACAGTCTTCAGTGATTATGGATGAAAAAACCATCAAAGAGCCACAGGCCATTCACTGTTATACTTTGAACTGCCTTCATGCACTTGCCAATTTATTGTCTCTTTCTCTTCACTTCCTGTCTTTTTGAAAAGAATTGAAAGCATTCTCGGAAGAATCGGAAGAATTGAAAATAGAGGCAATTCCCCGCTCAGGCAGTTATCACTGGAACAAGGCCCCATTAGATTTACTCACTATTCTTGTCCTAGTGATGAATATAAAATATATAATTCCCTATCATTGTCTGCTCAGTGACAGTGATCACCAAATAGAGAGGGTGACTGTACATGGCAGGGACATAGACAGCAACACCAACAGAAGTTTTGGCTTAATATACACTTTATTTTCCAATACAGTAACCTTAAAATGTCCCAGAGGAAAAAACTCAATATGTTACAACCTTGTCAAAAATGATTTAGCAGTCCCACCAGTTTTCAAATGAATTTACTGTTCCGTCTGTATTTAATCACCGGCTGTAGCAGGCGAGTAACTTTCTGGCTTTGTCGTTTTAATAAATACAATAATAACGTGGAGTGACACATGATGTAAAGTAATAGTGGAAAATGGCTAATTCCTTCATCTGCTATTTAGTTAAATATAAGCTTCTCTGCATGAGATTCACATAAACTCAATCACATAAAATCAAAATGTTAAAAGCACTTTATTTTCATAATTCTTACAGCCAGCAACTGTATTTCTTTTGTATTTCTGGTGGAAATATGTTTTATTCTTGGAAGGCGTTCTCACACTGTTTAAATTGAAGACTGCTACTTGTATTAACCACCTGTGTTGAGCCATTTATGCATTATTCTATAGCAGTTGTTATTCTATTGATTGTCTGTTCATATTCAATGATTATTCATTGAATATATACACACAATGTTAATGTGTTTCTCTCCTGATATACTATACCACAGGATCTACCACTACTGGGTCTATGTCCCATTGCTCCTCAGCCAGGTGTCAGGGTTACCCCAAGTGACCTCTGTATCAAAGGGCTTTTCCCCCACATTGGCGGCTGGCTGCAGGGTGGCCCGGTTCCGTGGAGGCCGCGGGCGGTCAGCCTCTCATGTCTTGGAACTTGTGCACGAGCGATCCTGACCGCTGCCGCATTTTTTCTTTCGACATGCAGAGTGATTGCCTCCCTGGTTCGGCCCGGATCGTGTCCATAGAAAATGAATGGACGCGGTTAAAAATCATGTCCACATGCAATTTTTGACTGGGTCGATTCAAGTCTATTAAAATGAATGGCCGCACAAGTGGGGACAAACCCTAATTGTCAAAACCTACAAAACTTATGGAATAAAACAATAGCAATATAGGGCATCAGTTACTTAAATTGTTAGCACCACATCCCAAAAACACAAATACAGTAGTTACATTCAAACATTCAAATAGGGGGTGGCTGGTCCACAGGGACTTTAACCTCCTTAGTGTTCATCACGAGCCCATCTCGTCCAGAGTTTGTGTGAAGAACAAACTCTGGATGAGCTGGGCTCCCAAGCCTATCATATCCCGCATATCCCCTACTACGGCAATGCTGCTTCCAGCCGCAGCATTTCCGGGGCTCTGCGGCTTCACTGATCGCGTCACGGTGGCGCGGAAGGGGGCGAGGGTGAGGAGTGCCATAGACCTCCATGTTAATGGAGGGGCTTCTGCTCTCCAGACCTCACTGCCAGTGTCATGAATGACACTGGCTGTGTGGAGAGGGGAGGGGGGAGGGAGGAAATGGCAGGCAGTGTACCTTGGACACTGCTGCCATTGCCTGTACCACACTGTTAAAAACGGTGCGGTACAGGCGGTGCGCTAGGGAGGTTAAAGGTGCATAGAGACTAGACGAATTATAAATTCAAATAACAGCTTTTATTTTTTGGAAATGTTAAAATAATCCCCTGTCTATACGTAAAAATACTTATTTTTGTGCAAACAAAGTCTGATCAGTCCCTTTTGGGTCCACTCCGTTTCATGAAGGCTTGTTGAGGAAACTGTGGCTTCCGGTGCTTCTACATTACACAATAACAGCTGAAAAGGAATTCTTAAATGGTTGAATGGTATTAACCTTCCTAGCGGATGAGACTCATTCTGGGTTTGGGTTCATCCCAACCCGATACACCAGCGGAAAGCTGCAGCTATTGTCTAAATCGCTGCAGCATTTCCGGGGTTTTTGGCACCCCCCCTCTCGTCATGGAGACACAGAGAGGGGTGGGGCCCCATAGACCTCCATGTTAATAGAGGGGCGTCGGCTTTCCAGCCCACACAGCCGCCGTCATTAATGATAAGCAATCAGTAGCCAGAGAAATTACAACATGGAGCAGGTAATAACAACGGGATGAAAAGGCATTCATGGCTCCGCATAACGCAACCAAACTCAGTAAGGACCAGTTTGTACACCTTCACCAATAATTTAGAAGACTAAGTATAATAGGTATACAGAAATCAGGGTCTCCATAGTTTAGTAAACTTCTTGAGTGTATGCTTTTTCATATGTAACAGCTCTTCCATCTCACACACAAAGGAGACCTGAGACTTCCATTTATGCACCGTGGGTGTAGCTTCCCATCTCCAATATCTGGGTATGAGGGTGCGGGCCACATCAATCAAGTGATTTTGAAAAGTTTTTTTATCTTACTCTGTCAGTGCCTGGGATGTAGTGCAAAATAAATACTTCTGGAGAAAAGGTTACTTTGAGGTGGTGAGTATTTCATGAATTGATCTCCAGACTTTCTAGATCATTGGGCAATACCAGAAGATGGGTACACAACTATTTAAGTGGATTAAAAAAAACAAAACATTGAATCATTGGATGTTTGGAAAAAAAACAGGTCAACAATGTTCAACTCACCTAATGCATGTAAAGGAGGTAATATATCATGATGTATGAATGATTTTGAATGAGTCACATATTCCTTTTCTGCCTAGAGTATAATGTGTGGCTTCCTACACGTATGTAAGAACCTTATGGAAACATTTAGACATATTCACTTAGTCTAAAACAATGTAGTTTTTCGTATTGTAGTCTCGCATCTTGAATACCAACATGGCTATGGCCATTTTTTTCCTTTCCTTGAATTGCAAAGCAGAATGGTTTGTTTACCTGTGGCTTTCCAGCTGTTGTTCAGCTACAGTTTTCATTATCATAATCCATCATGGGAGCTCTATGACCCGCAATATATTTAAGCATCTGGCACAAAGTCCCATAGAGCCAAGCTCTGCTGTGGAAGCATACAACAGTGATCAAATATTCCTTGACTAAATAAATTAACTCTGTAAAGGGATACAGTGTGTCTTGTAGACAGTTCTGTTGGTAGTCATTTGAAATACTTCTATATACATAATACATAATACATCTAGAATACAGATTTACAATTAGTCCTATAAATTAAGGTATGTGTCTTGATAATGAAACCATCTCAAAGCATGTGGTTTCATAATTCAGGGTTCTATTATAACTGATTGTAAATAGAAAATATTTAAGTTTTAATTAGCCACACGCATTGTGTTAGTTATGTTTGTATGCTGTTACAGCCCATCTGTGATTGAGGTCATTATTTTTATAAAATACAGATACTATTAGGGTTACAAATGTTGTTTTTTATTGCTTTTTTCACTTATCGTACCGTATGATGGTATCTGTAGTGAATTTGAAGTAAAATCTACTACCGACCAATCATAACTAGTGTTGAGCGGGAATTTCGTGAATTTTTATTGCCAATAACGACACTGAGAATTTGAGAAGATCTCAAATATAGTGCTATGTCTTCGCAATCTTGTATATTCGAGATTCTAGGGAAAGTAGCATGCATTGCATTTGCAATATGAGTGTTGTCTCATGGGGTGATTACACTGCAGCTGCTATTTCACAAAATTTCACAAAACTTGCTGATTTGTAAGTTAATTGCAAAGCCTCTAAACAAAATTGCTTGAGATGTAGGGGAGGGATGTGGAAACATTGTAAAAAAAAGTATTGTTCTAGCTTATGTAGTATTTGCATAAATGAAGTTTCAAATTAAGGCAACTTAAAAAATTTTTTATTTGACTACATGCGGGCAAAGAAGCTCTCCATGCAGGAGAAACAAGCCACCCTAAGGGTCGTTATTGGAGCTGTTTAAAAGCTTCCTTTTGCCCTTCAGTGGCAGAAAGCTTAATGGCGAAGACGTTTGTACAAAATGTACCCTAGTTTAAAGCCTAAAAAAACTACTGGGGGGAGGTTCAAGTGTTCAAGCAGCCACAGGAGGGACTACATAGGTGACCTGACCCTACAGGGTGCCTGGGTCAAGGTGGGATAGCCACTCCCAGGTCACTTTCAGAGCTTCACCATTGACTTGTTTCCATTTACGTTGGGACCCCTCCGCTAAGCATATTGCTAGGCGGGAGGTCCCGACGTAGCTTATAGACATGCCGGTGACCCCTCTGTTTACACATCTGCCGATGCAGAGGCTGAACGTACTTGACTATGGTGAGCCTTGCATCTGCGGAGTGAAGACACAGCATCCGCCGAGCACCTAAGTCTATGTGCTACGTTAGGATCTGCGCCAAGCAATAAGCTTAGTGGAGGTGTCCCGACGTATAATGGAAACAAGCCCTAATTTATTTAAAAACTACAGGTGCTAGAGAAATTTTTTTTTCTTCAAATGTTCCTACAAGCTCACAAAGTCCACCCACTTTTAATTTCAATTGTAAGAAGATTGGCCTCACAAAAAACCCTAAATGTGTGCCATTATCCCAACAGAAAATAGAAAGGGGAAGTCTCAGCTTCAAGTGATCCTACTCACAAATCTGTGTGGATAGGTAAAAGGGATTTTAAGGGCATCAATAAAGTCATAAGGTAACAAAAAAACATATGTGCAAAAAGTCAATTTTAATGAAGTCCTTTTCGAAAACAACGTCATTCACCACGTGAATCTTCACGTTACAATTGCGTTTCGCGATTGATTCTCATGTCTCCTTCGTGCCAATACAGGGAAGCTTATTCCAGCTAGCTGGGCCTGGGATGTTACCTCCTCCCCCCACTTCCTCCTACTTTTTCGTCATACCTAGAAGAGACGTGAATACGAGGTGAGCGTTTTCTCTCACCTCTTTTTGAACCAATATGGTTGTCAATACTGGATTAATATACCCCCACTTACAAAATATACTAATACCTCCTCTCCTCGTCTCCCAGCTAACCAATATATTGCTGTATTCTCCTGATGAAGTGAATCAACAGCGAAACGCGTTGAAAAGGAATTGTAACGTGAAGATTCACGTGGTGAATGACGTTGTTTTCGAAAAGGACTTAATTGAAATGGACTTTTTGCGCATATGTTTTTTTGTTACCTATCGACTTTTAATTTCTTTACCCGAGTATATGTATTTTTTTTACATGTGGCTTATATTTGACTATATATGTTAATTAAATCAACCCCAATGAATAGGACAGAGAAAATATGGAAATTTTGGAGAATTATAAAATTATGATGTCCTTACTATCTTCTATTTCAATTGTGGTTCTATATAAAAAAAAAAAACACACACCTGCCATGGCAGCATGTCACACGGTGGGAGGGTCGATCCCCCAAAAAATTTCCCCTCCTGCTGTAAGAAATATATATTTTTTATTTACAGTAGTGATTGCCCTAATTATCGGCAATGCTGCTGCCCATAATGTGAAGTGCCCTGCGAGGCGGTAGGTCCACTTTAACCTCCCTATCGCACTGCTGAGGTCCAGATTTCTGTACCAAAAGTGCACCGTAGACTTCAATGGTAATTTTTTCTTTATGTTGTAGGCCTGTAACTTCCCAAAATATGTCCGTACAAGGGTCTAATAGACATCCTGAATATAATAATATTCGAAACAAACAATTATGTAAAATAAAAAATAATATTATTGAAATCAGTTTTCCCGTTGCCTCCCTGATGTGACGTCAACAAAAAGAGACGGAGCTGGCTGGCAGCATGTCACATCGGGGACACCGGGACAGCGCAAAACTGTAAGTATGCTGTTTACTGGACGGCACCATCTTGTCCAGTGCAATAGTGAAAGTAGCAGCGCTGGACGAGATGGTGCCGTCCCAACAGCTAGGGTGGTTAAGGCTCAAATCTTCTTTCTTCCAATATTAGAATGGGAAGATCCTTCTTTGGGTAACTGAAGGTTTTTCATTGGGTGCGCTAGATCTGCTACTAGGGTGGAGTTGGTCAGTGGTGAACTCCATTGCAATACCTGTACTGTTTAAAGAAGCGCTAGTAAGTCCAGTGAGTGTGGACATAACAGACATGTAACATTTTACTTAAATAATACAATGCTTAATGGCTAATGAATGGGGCAGGAGGAATGATTTGTTGTCAAAACCTGATCTGCAATTTGTCATTGGAAAGGGGACATGAGGGGGAGAATGCATCCTTTTTTTTCTGATCAGCCACGTTTGCATTCTTTTGCATTCTTTTTCAGAGTGCAATGGTTTTTGTTTAGCTAGTTCTTTAGGCAGAATGCTTTATTTTAATCCGAAGTCTTTTCCTTTTGGTTTTATAGTCTAATATTAGTGTAGGAAATCTTTTACTTACACCTCTTAATCATGAAGCGAAGGGGAACTGAATGTCAAATTTACTAGTGTTACTTGTCTATCAATGAGCGCTGCCTTCTCCTCTCTAATGAAACAATTGGAATAATTCCCTTCCGGATAAAGTGATGTGCAGATCAATCATACACAGGATTAAAGGTACATGAGTAGAATTGCAAAATGATGATGTTAAGCATTTAGTAACGTGTAAAGGAGACATTTGTTTCTGTATCATAGCATATTTGAAAATTGCCTGTCATGGCTAGTGATGAGGAAGGATGATTCCCTTCTTTCAGATCATTATCTCTCTTCTTATTTCCACTATCAAATGCTTATCTCATTCTTAACCTAATCTGTAAAAAAGGATCTATTAAATGGCCACTAAAATAGGATTATGTAAACAGATTTAGTGACATATTAAGATGTCTATGTGAACTAACCAGATACTAGAACAATACCACAATTATACCAGATACTACCCCAAAAACTGCATAACATGGAGGAAGAATAAGTGAAGTGATATTTTTACTATGCTATGCTTGCAATCCGGTGTGTCTTATAGTGCAACAATTATGGTGATTCCCTTAATATGGATTTTGTGCAATGTTACTAATACATTAAAATTTTTACTTAGGGGTATTTTTTGGGAATGTGGACAAATTACAACAGATGACCTCTTTTTGTGTTGCTTTAAATAGGTACCCCGTTAATAATAAAGAAACACAAAAGGGAGCTAATGTTACATTTCCCTTATAACCAAACTTGGAACGCCATGTAGAATATAAATACAAACAGATTGTATGTAAGGATTTGAAAACGATTAAACTCTAGATTTCATTGATAACTGTCACGGAGCAGCAAGTTTGGACCCACTGTGCCACGTGTCCTACCTCCTCTAAGGGCGTTGTCTAAGTGAACCCACTCATTCTTCACAATACTCCTGATGGTGGAGATAGACTTTCACGAGGGGATCACCAGGTCGCTACCTCTTGAGGGATGGTAGGAACACAGGCAGCTGGTCCAGGGGACAGCAGGGAAGACTCCAGGGACACAGGTGTCGTCAGCCAGACAGTGTGACAGGGTGGGGCAGCGCAGGTAGCAGGAGAGTGCAGCAGGCAGGTAAGGGTTAACAGGTATCAGTCTCAGAACACAGGCAGTCTCTATCTCACAGGAACAGCAATGGCAGGCAGTGCTTAGCATAACAAGAGACCTTAATACTGAAGCAAGGCTGAAAGGGCAGTGTTGCTTATATAGCTGCACGAGGTCCATCAGCCAGGTCACATGACGAATACCTTAAATCCCAGGAAATGACACGCGCTGGTGTTTAAGGAAGTGTGTAGGAATATCAGGATCACTGCTGAACAGGGCGCCTAGATCTGGAAAGGTAAGTAAGGAGGTGACGGCGGCGTACAGTAGCTGCCGTTACAATAACAGTACGAAGGCGTCTAATGTTGAAACTATTGTATTTTAAAAAGGTGCTTGTTTAAAATTTGAAGGCAGTGACATGTTTCAAAAGACTTAGGATGTGCAATTTCTGCTGCTTAACTTACAGACCCATGTCGTTTTTTTCATGACAGAATTGATAATTAGTGTTGAGTTTGAATATTCAAATTTTGAATATATTCGGCGAATATCGGCTATTCGAGAATTCGCAAATTTCGTGAATATGGTGGCGGATATTCGCAATTTCGAATATTCTCATTAGAATGCTTATTGGCATGGATTGCGAATATATATTCGCAATGCCATGTAAATAGCACATGTGACCATTCATTTTAAAGGTAATTATGAGGCGATTATAGTTGCGAACCTATTCGATTGCAAATATTCACGAATATAGAATAGAATATTAGTAGAATTATTTGCGAAATATCGCGAATTCGAATATTGCCTATGCCGCTCATCACTATTGATAATTACAGCCTACCAATATTGGTTGTTAGTATTGTGGTTAATTTGATATTATCATGTATTTGAAATGTTAAAATTCACATATTTTTTCCAGCTTTATGATGTCTATACAAAAAAAATGTATCATTTAAGTTGATCATTTGGAAATCGATTCCTTTTTACCAAAATCTATCAACCAAAAATGATCAGAATCCAACCTAAAATTTATCTAGCAGTGATTAGTCATGTTAGTAAATTAAAGTAGATTGTTCCAGTATTTGATTTGTTTTCTGGATATTTTATATATATGTATGCAATGATTCTATGAAGCATGTGTACAGGGCTTAGGAAAGGAAATTATTGTTTTGCATCGATCACACTGTGTGCTGGTGCTATCGATTGATGTTAGATTTCTGATTGCACAAGCCGCTCGAATTACAGACCGATCGAACCAAAGTTAATAGTTGTCAGCTGTTCCTTCTGTTTGTTTTTTTTAATTATTACAGGGTTTTGCTCCTAATCAATTTAGACTAAGTTTACACTGTCAGTTCTTCAGCTGCTTTCAGCTCGGGAACCGACAGTGCGCTCCCGCGGGCGTGGGAGAAAAAACTCCCTGTGATTGTCAGCAAAATAGTGCAGGCATTTCCAGGTCGTCTAATTTAGGACCCCATAGAGGTCCTATCGGGAGTTACGTTAAAGGTTTGTTTACCTGGTGGTTAGAAACCGACAGTAATAGACCCTTAGTGTTTGTAATACATTCTACTGTGGTGCCTTTTTAGTGAAACTAGGAATTTCTCTAGTTTTATTCCTGACTAGAGATGCATGTGAAATTTTCACTAGCTGAATTCTGTTGCAAAGCTCCTGAACATGGTATCATTACTAGTTTTTGTAGATGTATTGAAGGATTTCAGTGACAATATTGCTGTAGTACGTGTAGCTTTTGCATTAGTAAAGATATATACAGTGGGTATGGAAAGTATTCAGACCCCCTTACCTTTGTCACTGTTTGTTATATTTCAGCCATTTGCTAAAATCTTTTACACTCTTTTGACAGAAAAACACAGAATTGTAGACATGTTTGCAGATTTATTAAAAAAGAAAAACTGAAATGCCTCATGGTTCTAAGTATTCAGACCCTTGCTGTGAAACTCATATATTTAACTCAGGTCCGGTCCATGTCTTCAGATCATCCATGAGATGGTTCTACACCTTCATTCGAATCCAGCTGTGTTTGATTATACTTTTTCGATTAGGAAAGCCACACACCTGTCTATATAAGACCTTACAGCTCACAGTGCATGTCAGAGCAAATATGAATCATAAGGTCAAAGGAAATGCCTGAATAGCTGAGACAGAAGAGACAGAATTGTGGCAAGGCACAGATGTGACCAAGGTAACAAAAAAAATTCTGCGGCAATTAAGGTTCCTAAGAGCACAGTGGCCTCCATAATCCTTAAATGGAAGATGTTTGGGATGACCAGAACCCTTCCTAGAGATGACCAAACTGAGCTATTGGGGGAGAAGAGCCTTGGTGAGAGAGGTATAGAAGAACCCAAAGATCACTGTGGCTGAGCTCTGAAGATTCAGTCGAGAGATGAGAGAAAGTTGTAGAAAGTCAACCATCACTGCAGCCCTCCGCCAGTCGGGGCTTTATGGCAGAGTGGCCTGAAGGAAGCCTCTCCTCAGTTCAGGACATGAAAGCTTGCATGGAGTTTGCTAACAAACACCTGAAGGACTCCAAGATGGTGAGAAATAAGATTCTCTGGACTCCTTACCCGAAATACGGCCAGGACCACAGCCCGAAATATGGGGAGATATACTTCCCATCCAGGATCCACCCATGAGATCCTCTACAAAACAGTTAGTTTGCCTAAAAGGCCTCTATTCCTTTAATAAATCAACTGCATTACACAGCTCTGATACCACAACAGATGCTCAAATAGGTCATATTGTAGATTAATATAAAGCTGTGTTGGCATTTAGATTCTTCTCAGGTGGCAAATGCTGTAATAAAATCTAATGGCCTTGAATATAAACTGAAAACATGTTGTCTTCGTTCAGAATTGTGGGGACCATTGATTTGAATGAATACTATTGTATTGTATTTACCAATACAAGATCCAGATGTAGATATGGATAAAAGGATATACCAGACTATATACTTGTGTATAAACAGACTTTTTTAGCCCAAGAAATGGGATGAAAAAGCTCCTATCAGCTTACACTCAAGTCAGGGTCAGTGTCCACTCAGATGATGTGATAAATGGTTTTTGTAGAAAAAATTAGGTACCCCGGCTTATATTCGGGTCAGTTATGCTTGAGTATATATACGGTACATGTATTCTTTGGAATGTTTGTATTCCGTATCTTTTTTCCGAGGTTTAAGTACATTTATTTATACCACCAATAACTTATATAATGTCATATAGAGTTCTTAATTAAAATGACGCTGTTAATTCAAAAACCCAGTATTGTATAAGCATATAAGGTGGCTTCGTGCAGACATAACCTAACTATACTAGGGAACAGTGATGGCCGAACTGCCCGCAAGGAGGACAGTTCGGCCGCGAACAAGCATGTTCGCCCTCCTTCTCGCAAGCGGACAGTATGGGTTTTCGACCCACCCTGTTCGCCGGCCAGAAGGAGCTTTTCATTTCAATTACACTGCATATATATCTAGAGTTTCTTTTGTTAATTGCAATAGTAGAGTGTTGTACCGTGTTAGCCATCGATAAATAGAGAGAGTTTGTATCACTTGAACTCCAAACTCTCTCTTTTGTTAATTACATAGGCTTAGCATACAAAGCTGACCAGTGTCCTGTGCCTCTGGCACAAAATTATATTGCTTGCTGGATAAAATGTGACCTTCAGACACAGTAAGGACCAACCATGGTTTCAGGATGTTCCCTTTTCCTTCAGTTGCTGACACCTGCTAAACACTGTTAAAGAAAGAAAAAAAATGCAATATTCATCTTTTTTCAGGTATCTTTACTGATTTGAGATGATGCTACCACTCCTCATTTTCTGTATGCTGCAGATCAGGGCCTCATATAATTATGTGTTTACTAAACAACTGTCCTATGGTTTCAAGGTAGGAAGGGAAAGTATGATGATTTAGGCTCACAGGAAGCATGTTAAAATGTCTGGAATATAAGCAGTGTTGGACAAGTGAATGTGTGAGTCTGCAGAAAACAGCTATAGAGTTAAGCTAGCCATACACACATGGAGTTCTGTGCGTTTGGCCAGAGAGGGATCACAGTGTGGTAATATCACCACGTTGCTTTCGGTTCTCCACCGAACATACAGGAATCGCAAGTGTGTGCCACTCACACATCGATTCCAGTAAGATACTTTGGATGGGGTTCCTGGTACCCATCCAAAGTATAGAGATCTACCAGAAAAGAACTGTCAAGGAAGGTTGCCGTGCAGCCCACTTGCGGTGCTATTCTGGTCGATCGTTCCAGGTGGGCGCCTCCATTTTGTGGGCGCTGGACCCCCGAGCGAGCAGGGTGAACGTGCACGGCAGTCGATTGTCTTCAAAATCACCCATAGATGGATACGTGTATGGGAGGAGGGGGGTGGGGGGTCTTGCAGTGTTTAGAGTACCAGAGCTGCTTGGAAATCTTGTGAATTAGGTTTGCATACATAAAACACCTAAAACTGCTAAAACTACTAAACCTAGTGTACAGTCAATATCGGCCTGTCAATAAGATAGATATAAAACGAAGAGGCTTAGACTAAGACAGTAGTTCCCAAACTGGGTGCGGGCTCCACCTGGGGGGGAGCGAAGGTATTCCAGGACCCTCATTCTTAACATGTGTTTGAATAGGGAGGGGGGACCGATAATGTTCCTAAATAAAACATTATCGGGCCCCCCTCCAAGGAAAGTTTGGGAACCACTGGACTAACAGAAGCTATCAGGAGACAATTTCTTCAGATTCCTTTTCCAGTAATAACCTAGAAAGGACAAACACCCGAAGGTTAGCTTGACAGCCAAGTGGAATATTCTTAAGGGGGTCAGTAATGGCAGCTTCCATATTTCTCTCATGACATGTTTCCTTTAATGGCTTTAGGCCTAGACTGCACACCGCAGTTAGGCTTCTTGTGGACAAACAGCTTGATAACAACAAGTGGAAATCAATGTGTTGAAAATGAAGTGGTTGCTAACAAGAGGCTAAATCACTTGGTAGCATGACATTAAAATCTCCCATGTAGTTTAACCTTTACGCTAGTTTTGAGATAAGCAAGACAAATGTAGCCTTTGAGTACACACTTTAGCTAATATACAACTCACAATTTCTTAAAAGCTTAAAGTTCATCCCCAAGAGATTGAATTGGATAAGAATCAAACTTCATGACCATTAATTTGCAAGGTTGCATCGCTCGATAATTAGATTCACTCTCCAAATACTGAAGCAAGGCTTTCACATTGTTCTTGAAAATTAAGTATACAAGATGCCTTGCATGAGTGACATTGAAACGCATTCATACATTGCTGTTCATGAAAGAAGAGATATTGTAAAATTAATTAGGGACATCAGAACTGCAAGTGTGTTTAACTGGCTAGATGATTAACACGCCAACAATCTTAAGAACTATTAAAGACTATTGTATGCCATTAAATGTAATCCACATTGTTTCTGTCTTCTTTCTGTCATAGTTTTCTTTCCTGGTTTCATTTGTTTTAGTCAGATGATATTTCTGTAATATGTGTAACTTATTTTCGTCTTGAACCCCCCTAGCAGTCTGCCTGTATTGTACTCTGCTGGGATCGCCCGTACTGCACCATTAAAAACGGCACGGTACGGCCAATCGCAGCAGAGTGCAATATACTGTGCTCAAAATTTCCCCCCGTCCCTGTCCCATTTGTCACCCAGCAAAGTGGGCTGGGAGACCGACACCCCTTCATTAACATGGAGGTCTCCATGCAAAGCATCGGCTGAGCTGGAGACACAGCAGAGCATGTAGAAAGGAAATTAGATACTTGTGATGTTTGCTTAGGGAATAACTAATCCATCAACCCCATTAATTTAATTTAAAGCAGGGTCTGAGGTTGTTTAGGTTAGATGAGAATATATTATGTACAGTAGACCCTTGACTTACAAACTTAATTGGCTCCCAAGGGTTGGTCAAGTCAAGACAATTCTTCCCATAAGAAATTTGAAAAATGCCCATAATATGTTCTAAACATTACAAAGCACACATTACCTAACATTTTCATAATAAAAAATATTGTATAATATGTGAAATTTACCAGAAACACCAATAATTTGTAGTTACCTAAAAGTTAAAATGTGCCGAGCCTACCAGAAACAAAAATGTGTAATCATAATTCAAAGTGCTATGTTTGTCTTTCAGGAAGAGAGGATGAAATTAAATGTATTTATTAGTTGGAAGGAGAGCCCCCTTCCATAAGAACATCTACAGAAGGATAATTGGCCATTATTTTGGTTGTAACTCAAGTTGGTCAAACCAGATGTTATTCAAGGGTTCACTGGATTTACTTTGTAGCTACTTTCACCTAGATTATTTTAAGGGATAATTTAAGGAAAGTTGTGATCCAGTTCATGGCTGAGCAAGCTAGTTAAATGTAGGAACAGCACGGTGAATATTTTAAAGCTTCAATGCCATAAACCAGCAAAAGGACAGCCTTGTTAAAGCTTAAACATATCTTACAACGGTCAACCAAATGACAGACTTTGAAACAGAATCATCAGCTTTTGGCATAGAACATTTATTTTCTATTTCAGCTTGAAAATAATCTTTGTGTGCAGTGTGAGGGGTTGATGACTCCATGGTTCTTGTAATGCAGCATTTGCTTTTGTAAATAGAGAATGAAAGTAGACATATAGTGCCAGAGATGGGGGTTTCCTGTAATTAACATTCAAGTCTCTAGAAACTCCCTACCTATGCAACTTGTTTCTAATGTATAAAGGGGAGCCCCGCCCAGATATCGGAAAGTCTCCAAAGGGTCAGCAGCTTTAAAGTACTGTTATTCCAGGTGACTGCCCAGGACATCTTTTGTCTGTCAGAAAATACAAGAATAGATGTGGGCAGCCCCAATGTCCTCAACGTCATCTATGACACCAAGCACATGGGCAGGCTGCCTGCGTCGCCACCTATACTATCTGAGAAGCATCCCAAGCCCTCACATCCTCTGCATCATTGAATATAAAGTAAACAGACAAAAATTTTTGCTACCCAATTTCAGAAGGAATAGCACAGCCATGAAGGTAAAAGAATCACTACATTCATTCCATACCGTGCTTTGTAAATTTAAGGCACATTACTAGCGTGTTTCCTGTTTAAAAATATTTTATTCATAGGCTTTCATTCTGAGATTCATAACCTTTTTGATCTGCTGAGATCTTTATATGGAGTTTCCTACCTACCTGTAAGGCAGTGGGCACTGGCCCTCAATCTTAACCTGTGTTTGAATGGAGAGGAAGGACTCGAAAATGTCCCTAAAAAGAAAAGGTGGGCCCTGCAAGGAGAGTTTTGGAACCACTGCTGTAAGGGAAGGTGAAGGTGTACCAGAACAAAAAACAGAAGAAACCCAGAGAATACTTACTGTCTAACTACAGCTAAAATATTAATTCAGTTTATTCGTTAAAGCTTCCTAAAACACATAGGCTATAGCTAAATGTTGCTATTAATTAAGGTGGACCTATTAAACATTAAGAGTGAAAATAACCTTTCAGCATTTAGATGTACATAAGTCATTAAAAGAGAACTGTGTTATAGAACATTCTGATTGTCAGAAGGGTCCTAGATTTTGTTATAGATTGCGCACTGCTAGGTTTTTCTGAACACAAACATTTATTTTCAGTTAAGATTTCTAGTATGTGATTTGGTTCTCTTGGGAAATTATCTTTTGTTTTGTTTTTGGTTTGAGCAGCTTTTGAATGATCATGAATTTACAGTACATCGTGTTAAATATTCAAGAAAAAGGACATGGAGCTGTTTGATATGCCAGACACTGAAGAGCCCTTGTTAGACATGTAGCCAGCTCCAATGTTGGTGACAGCAAGCACAAGAGAGAAATGACAATACCAGAATTAAATACAATTATGCAAAGTGTTCAGTAAAGATGCACAGCACCTTTTCCATTAAATCTAGAAAGAAAATCTGTACTTCATATGTATATATATATGGCAATGAACAATTCCACTTACCTCTATTTATATGTATTAAAATAAACTTTTAACTTTCATTGAAGGACACAAAGGCAGCAGTGTATATTACAAACTGTAGTCTAGACAAGGTTATAACCCCCCCCCCCCCCCCCCCCCCCAACTCACAGTTATCCTCATTGTTTTGCTAATGCATTGAGAGGATGGATTTTTTTTAACTCTGAATATTTAAAATTTAACTTGGATATTTTGTTTTAAGTTTTTTCTTTCAATTCTTCTTCCAGCTTTCTCTATGCTTTTTAGCTATTCAACTAGGTACTCCTCAGCCTGCCTTTTGGACTAGGCATTGCTGGATATGCAATACTTTTTACAAAAAGTGAGTACATCCCTCACATTGTATGATAGTTTAGAATAGGTTTTCATGGGACCAACACTGAAGATATGACATTTGGATATAATGTAAATTAGTGAGTGAACAGATTGTATAACAGTGTAAATTTGCTGTCCTCTCAAAAAAACTCAACACATGACAACATCATACAGGGAGTGCAGAATTATTAGGCAAATTAGTATTTTGACCACATCATCCTCTT
>CM070032.1:45647400-45663415 GCA_036250615.1 Ptychadena robeensis | reverse complement strand
CTCCCTGCACCCCGCGGAACCCGAGCCAACACCGGTGACCCTGGTGGGGTTAACAATTATATGATGACACATATGATGAGGTATTATCACAAAATGAAAGTACTAACCTTTCCGACGTTATCATTTACTACATTTTTGCTTCCTAAAGCAGTACATGAAATCCAAACCCATTATATTCAACCAGTTTGTAATTCTTGCCTACTCTAGACCCCCTCCTACCCACACATCTTCAAAGTCATTAATGACACCAGAGATGTGAGTGCCTGGAATGCCTATACCTGTATTTGTAGACAGGTAAATGGCATGAGCCCCTCGCTGTTGTCATCACTGAAGTCAAGGAGGTTGAGACATTGAGAAAAGCTGGGGACGCCTATGGTGTGGGAACAGCTGGAGCAGGTTACCAATCCTTAATGTGGTTTGAGGTTACCAATTTAAGTAATTAAAATGTTTACATCATAACACAATCTGGAATACCGCTAATGGTATTAAGCAACAACAGAAACTCTACTATGGAGAAGCAGATAATCAGTATACAGTATGGAGTCAACCAGTGCTGAGGCAAATAAAAGGTTAACAAAAGCCATAGATGCTCTTCAGTTCCCAACTATCTATTACATCAACCTCAATAGGGAAATTGTTTGTGTTTGCACGACTAAACAGTTGCATGCAAGCCTTAAGCCCCCCATACAACTTCAGATTCCTCCATACAACTTTCATGAAACCTACCAACAACTATGTAGTATAGTGACCTCACTGATAGAATACATAGTGATTGGAAGGTGTAGAAATAACTATTACATGGTTTTGGTAGAAGAAAAGTTGGTTGTACAGAAATTGCATGGTAATTGTATGTGGTGTATGGGGGGCTTTACATCACAAGGCCCAATGTACTAATAATTCATGCACAAAAACATTATCTATATTAATTGCAAATGTTTTCCTTTAACTTCCTTTACAGCTGTAGGCTGCAGTTTAGTTTATAAAGGAAGAAAAACAAAATGATTATCGTTTATACCCAGATGTGTATGCTACCACATTTTCTGCATCGGATATGGAACAATAGACTGTTACTTCTAAAGAGTAATTATCAGCTGTGATGTAACATATTCATCTTCAAGATATTATTTGAGAATTTCTATTACTGACCCTTTATATCTAGACATAGGTCAAGATAGATGGAGCTGAACTGATCTAGCAATATAACACATGTATCAACAGACAGGAGCAAAAGTCAAAGGAAAGACAAAAATGGTTATTAACTGAGGCCAACACATGTCTCTCAGTGGCAAAGAGATTCCGATTATTGTGTTTCCTAATTCCAAAAGCACAGACTGAGAAAATTGGCCTAAAAGTAAGAAATATTACATTATAGCTTTATAGAGAACAAATTCCTAAACATACATGTGATGCTTTTTAACAGGATGATCATTCATATGTATATTTGGGGCTGAATACAGTATATAGTTCTACACATGATGGCTATTCCATAGATGTGGCATTTACAATCACTAGTGATGGCCAAACTGTCCTCAGGGCAGACAGCCTTGAACATGGATGTTTGCACTCCTAGCAGTACGGGTGTTCGACAGCGTGAAGGAGCTTAGTATTCTTCCCCCGGCAGGATCAGGAGCAGTAAGATCCTGCCGGGGGTAGAATCTTTTCACTTGAGAACCTGGTCTTCCAGTGCAAAATCTGCTCCGAAATCCGGAAGTGACGTCAGTGAATTATCTTACCAATTATACCAAAGTACATAACCAGGGGTGCACATAAGTGGTACTATGCGTACTAACAACTTAGAGGCACTCCATGTCTGGGCAGCCGTAGCTATCAGGTGCACCAGAGGAGTTTGGCTGTCAGCCATAGAGGGGAGAGATCAGCATCCCTCCCACATTAAATAGCTGTACAAATAACTCAACTTTATCATGTATACACTACTGCTAAAGTAAATTTTTAGATTTTCACAATTATTTCAGTTTTTATTGTTAAATGTTTACAATTTATGTCACCTGGGTAACCTCAGGGAAACATTAACAAATATGATTGGTTGCAGTTAGGGGTGTGAAATTAGGGACATACATTTATAATCCAAAATAAAAGATTGAACTTCTAAGGGTGTTGGAGATCTGGGGAATGAATGTTACAGTAGGCTTATATAAGGGTAAAATCTGACAAGAGAAAAGCACTGTTGGAATGTTGACAGTTGGAATATGACTATAAAAGGTTTACATATGGACTGAAGGTACTCTCGGTGGTTAATTACTATCTCAGAAAATCTTGGGGTTGTACTACTGAGGTATGAGATCTGGGGGCTCAAACAGTACTGTGAGAGCTACAAGTGACCCAAAGGCAGCTGGTGACCTGTGGATGGAGACAGCTAATCGGAGGATCAATGAAGAACAAGGAGGTCTGTCTGCAGCAGAATCTACCATGCAGGAAGCTACCGGAGAGGACAGTGAGGAAGACCTCATACATATGGGGTGAATACCAAACACCATCTCCTGGTACTCATCTGAGGAGCTCACTAAAAAAGTTATGTGCACCACTGTACATAACAATTGGGAAATATAAGCTTTTGTATACTGCTCAAGAACTATCTCCAACAATTTTGATGATGATAACATGTTCTAAAGATCTGCAATTACTTTGCAACAAGTTATCCTTCAAGAAATTAAAATTTGTAGAAATCTTATTTCAATTAAGTAGCCCCAGCATACAACAGTTTATAACAATATTTGAAATGATTGGACTGCCTCGCTAATGCAACATTACATAGTATAGCCCAATACGAGCCAGGCTTATACTTTAATGTACTGACCTAAAATCCATGTGACAAAATCCAAAATGTGTGGGTATTTTTATGTATTGCGATAATAAAGTTATATTAATTTAATTACTCGTATTTTACTGCTGCACATTCTCCTTCACTTAGCCGAACATTGGCTCTGAAATGCTGAAAAAGTAATGTAATGTGTTTGTAAAAGGTTTGTTGGCTACGATTTCTACAATGAAACAGATATATTGGCAGTTCATTGGAAACAGTTTTGTGTATTTAAATGAACACACTAGGACAGTAGTTGAATTAAAACACATATAGTTTTGTTTAGAAGTGTTTTTATTCCACATTTGACAAAATACAAATATATTGTCATTGAATTCATGAATCTAAAGCCCCCCATACACCACATACAATTACCATGCAATTTCTGTACAGCCAACTTTTCTTCTACCAAAACCATGTAATATGAGGACCTTTCTACACCTTCCAATCACTATGTATTCTATCAGGGAGGTCACTATACTACATAGTTGTTAGTAGGTCTCATGGAAATTGTATGGAGGAATCTAAAGGTGTATGGGGGGCTTAAGACATTATTCTGAATGTGATTTGTTAAAATAAGTATACATGAAGAATTACTATTGAAACATTGGCTCTAGTTTGAGCAATGCTTATTTCTTTGCAATGTTCCCACAGCCCTTAACTACATCTCAGCAATGTAGGTGTTGATTCCATGTTCAGGGGCTTTGCAATTAACTCACAAATTGGCTAGTTGAAATAATGACACTAATTTGTATTAATTTTCAAGCCCACACTTATTTTAAGCTTTTAGAAATGCAGAAGGGAAGCCAAAATTACCTATAAATCATAATTTTGTAGATGTGAGAAGATAACTAAGGACATTTGCTTTTTTTCATTAATTCAGATTGAAGGGAAAGCGTTTTAGAATCGTTATTTTTGGGTTAAAGTCACACCTATATAAAGTGTTCCAACGCCATGTAGCAAAAATACTTAATGTCAAATACCACATGAAAGTATATCAGTGTAACAGATATATGCAATTTTCAACCTTTAAATTTTTTTTATTTAAAAGCCCTTTGTTGGGCTAAATCATATAGAACAATTTTTTTTGACCTCCTGTCCAAGCTCCATTGGTTTTCTTGTGAGCATGGCTCCAACAGCCTTTCATATAAGCATGGCTTCTTCCTCTGCTGCCAAAAGCCACACTGTGTAGTCAGACTTTTTCTTATAATCTGACTATTTTGAGTCTTTAACCATGGTACATATCTCTGACTGTGAGCAATATACAGCCATGGCAAAAAATATTGGCACCTTACATGTGCATCAGAAAATGGACTATGCATTCTAGAAAATTGATTAAATTACAAATGCTTTGGTAATAAAGCCTTATTAACCTCCTTGGTGTTTGGCCCGAGTTAACTCAGGCTGAGTTTCATCCATCATGAAGCTCAGCCCAAGTCAACTCAGGAGAAACGTACCTGTCCGCTGGACTCCCCTGGTGATTCTTCCGGGTCTGCCCCCAATCGTGTCACCGGTGACGTGAAGGGGGCGTGGGTAGGCAGCGCCATAGAACTCCATGTGATGGAGGAGGTGTCGCCTTTTAAGCACAACTCCAGAGTTGTACACAGGACCTCCAGGCAGGTAGAAAATTGTGGCGGAGAAGAAAAAAACGCTCCACGTACGTAACGCCAAGGAGGTTAAAACAGAAGGTATTTACATGCCCCAATCCCAAAAGTTTAGGTAAAATCCCATGTTTCAGGATAGTGGGTGGAGCCATGGAAATTATTCCTTTACGCCCCATCAGCCTAATGCACATCCAGAACTGCTGGTGTACAGGGTAGCCGTATGGTACAGAGCCATTTATTTCAAGCTGTATACAGCTGGTTCTGGCCGCATTAGTGCAGTGCACGGAAACAATGGCTCAATGGAGTAGGGCTTCAGAGAGGAAAAAAGAGGAAAAACCATGAAGATTATGGTGAGAAGGGATTAAAAAAATGAGAAATCTTCTCACCATAAATTTCATGGTTGTTCCTCAAAGTTTACAATGAAACATGCAAAACTCTGGACAATTTAAGAAAAAAATTACAATTGTTCCCTCCTCCAGCCTAATTTTCAACACTTTTTCTCAAGGTGTTAAAACAGTGTCAAACTGTAAACTATCTTTAGAAAAAGTTTCTATAATAAATGTTAAGGAATGATGTTATTCATGTTGCTCAGAAGCCTGTTTGACCAAGAAAAAGTGGTTTTTAGAAACACTTTTTTTTTATATAAATTTTTATAATTTTAGATGTTGCTATGAAGATCTCATGACGACAGTGTTGTTTTGGCCATTGCTATCTACTGTTGGCTAGGTAGAACATTCCTACCTTCTATTGCAACTCTGGTTGCCATGAGTCCTTCTATAAAAAGAATGAAGCTTAACTCTGAGCAGCAATGAATGTAGCATTGCCTGCCACTGACATCAACCTTGTAGTTTAGCTATCAGCATAATAAATAGAAACGTGTACCTGTTCTCCAGCAATACATAATTACACACGGCTCAGAGGTTTACACTTTGAAAAACAGTAAACATTTACATACTGTATCTCTTGCAGTGGCGCACAATTTATTGACTTAGGTGTCTGCAACAAACAAGATGACTTTTATTTAATAAGTGTTCTTGCCTGTTATATAAATTAATTTGAATCATGATACATGCTTTGGAACATATTGTTCCACCGATTGCCTGCGCGGTTCTTTATGAGCTTTTCTCCCTGGTGCAGGTATGGAGGATAAATAAGAAATGACATCCGATATCATTTCTCATGGCGAAGTGACAGACACAGATGAGTGATGATTCTGAAATAAGGAACAACATGTTATGTGCACTAAAAGACATTTGGTAATTTCTCAATCCATCAAAGTAATGGTTTCAGGGATGAGTGATGCAACTCTGCTCGGTGGTATTTTAGAAAAAAAAAAACCCCCAAAAAAACTAGTGAACATCGGTAATGAATGAACAAGCACACTTTACCTTAACCCTTTGTGCGCATTCATTATAATTGAGTCAAAACTGCTTTATATTGTCTCTCACTTGAAGGATAAAGCCAGCAGTGACTGCTTGGCAGTAAATAACGACCCACTGTTGGCTGTTCCTATTTAGAGCAGCTATAATAGAATGCAGGATGCTGACACACTTTAAAATCAATCTGCTTTCCTGTGTATTAATGGTTAACTGTCAAAACGGAGTGATCATAATGTGGCTCATTACCTGTTAACGTATGTGTGTTAGAGCTTGTTTCCACATACGTCGGGACCCCCTCCGCTAAGCGTATTGCTTGGCAGGGATCCCGACGTAGCACATAGACTTTGCCTGCTCGGTGGATGCTCTGATTACACATCCGCCGATGCAGAGGCTGAACATACTCAACTACGTTCAGCCTTGCTACGGCGGAATGGCTCTGCGCAATGAAGACACAGCATCCGCCGAGCAGGTAAATGTGCTATGTCGGGATCCCCACCAAGCAATACGCTTAGCGGAGGTGGTCCCGATGTATAATGGAAGCATACACTAAAGGTCCCCATACACAGGTCAAATTTTAATTCGACTCCTGAACAATCGTTCACCGTGCGCGTTTGTGGTGATCGATTGTTCGTTAATCGAACCTGGCCACCCTTTCCCCGAGCTTGATCCGACTTGAAGAAACCTCAATTGAACAGGGAACCAACATGTTGTTAAATCCCTGTTCAATTGCCATTTCTTTGGATGGGGATGCTGGTATCAAACAGGAATCAATTGTGCTGTTGGTGTGTGGTTTGCATTGATTGACTATCCAAACGCACAGTGTAGTGATATCACGTGGTGACGAGCATTCAACGATCGAGCGAGTAAGATCACAGAATGATGAAGAGAAGCTGTAAAGCTGCATCGCCAGTCGTTGCAAATCACTGTGCACGTGATGGCAATAGAATACAAATCGAATTTTACGAATTTTGAAAGTTCCTTTGTATGATCACGAAATTACACGAATTCGACTATACCATATGCTGCGCAACACTAATGGGCACCCTTAATGTGCGTTACTGAGCGTTGAGGCAGCTAGCCCATTATGAATGGTCTGCCACTATACCACAATGGAAAAAGATACACATTCACATACTCTTTTTGTACCTTAAGTGCAAAGCTGGAACATTGAGGGGCAGAGGCTATATGATTGGCTGATTATGACTGCCACAGCCAACCAATTAGAATTTCTACCTTGCACAGTTCCAGACTTGCTACTTGCAATTATGATATGATGACATATTCACTCATAAGCAAAACAACAAAAACAAAAATAAAAGGACAATGGGAAGTGTAAGCCTATTGTGACTGATAAAAAAAATTTACATCTTTTTGGGTGCAAGTAGCTACTATAGTACAAGGCATTGTACTTATTGTTATAATTGCACATTGTATAATACAGGGCATAACTTGCAAACATAGAAGTGGGGGCTACCATTAATTTATTTATTAGTAATACAAGCCTTGGAGCCACAACCACAGCCCCATTATGATGGTACCTATCAACTTCTCCCCCCCTAGCACCAGCTCCATACCCACCAAAATCACACATCAACCCACAACCAAATCCACCATCGCCACCCAACCTAATCCATGAATCCACATTGATCCCTTCACCTTCATACCACCAATAGTGTCAGTCTGGCACATGACTAATTTGAGTAATGAAGCAATGGTTACCAACCTTTATGAAAGCAGGGCACATGTAACTCTCACAGTACAGTACAGTTCCCAAGATCTCATATGTCATAAACAGTGCAACCATGACATTTCGTGGGTTAGTAACTAAATCCTGAGACTACCTGAAGTCCAAATTTGAACCTTTAGCTGCAACCCTTTATAGTCATATTTCAGCTATCAGTGCTTTAATCTTGTTAGATGTTGCTTCCGTTACACCAGTGGTTCCCAAACTTGGGGCAATTCCAGGGGGGCGCAGGCCCTTATTCTTAAACTGTGTTTGAATAGGGAGGGGGGGGGGGGGCTCAATAATGTTCCTAAATAGAAAAGGGGGGTCCTGCAAGGAAAGTTTGGCAACCACTGACTTACACCATTAAAAGTCTTATATTTTTTGGAGTTACTTACTTTTCTTATTTTTCACCCCTAACTGCACCCTGTTAAAGTTCCCTGCAGTAGTGTATGCAAGAGAAGTCAGCTATTAGTTTAGTACAGCCCCATAAGAAGATTTGGGGGCTTTAGCCCGGTTTCTTAATTTTTTTTCCAGCTTTCTTTCCTAGTGATCATCAGCTGAACAAATAACAAGGGAGGAAGCCCCTAGCGGGCACATAGCAGTACAGACCACTGTAAGCAATATTCAAACTATTTACTGTTACATCCAAAAGAAAGGTCTACTGATATGTAACTGTCATGGGTGAACCACGAGAGCAGTGGACCCCCCTGCCACCAAACAATCATAAACCAGGGTGCAGAGTCTAAGGAGCCCCCCGGTATTTGCTGCGGGGAGCAGGTCCATAGCTACACTTACTTGGCAGAAGCTGACAGCAGAATATCCAAAGCGAGGTATCAAGATGGCAGGCAGAGACGTAGTCAGACAGGCGATAGTCAGGGCAGGCGACAAACAGGGTAGTCAAAGACGATCCAGGAGTCGGTAACGATAACGCCCTGTTGCCTCAGACTTCCTTATATACAGATCAGGTGATTTGGTTGGACAGGGCTCCAGGTGTGTGATAGTGAGTGGTAACTGGTATCCTCCAGCAGAGGGAGCAGGAGCCACATCATGTGCCACAATCTCTTCCACCAGCAGAGGGAGCATTTTGTTTGTAATATATATATATATATATATATATATATTTATATAATGTTCACATATATTGTATATGTAATATTCTTGTTTTTTGCTTCAAAGTATGCTTTATAGTATATGACCAAACATTTGTCAACACCTAACCACATATTAAGTTCACCTTACAGGGTCTTGTACAAAACACAAATTATTTTTTTAATAAATGTGAGCTTACAGTTATGATACAATGGATAAAAAAATATCTGTTCTAGTATGACTGTGTCCCTGAGCACAAAGCTAGCTCCATTGGTAAATGGCCCGAGTGGCCCTAATCTCAACCCTGCTCTTTCAGAGTAATTGCCACCATTTCCCACAGACATACTTCAGAATCATATGAAAAGGCATCCTAGAAGAGCAGTGAATGGGTCAACTCCAGATTACTGGCCAAACTTTTAGAACTGGACGTCCAACAAGCTCAAACTTGTGATACTCAGGTGTCAATAAACATTTGTGCATATAATGTATGTATTCATTCTCCTCTGTGCCATCCTTTTAGGTCATTAAACTGGAATAGAAAATAGTTTTTTTATTGAAGAATATTTGCTTTTTCTCTACAATCTGTGTGGGAGCAGATTGCATCAGCAAGTGATTTATCTCAATAAATATCAAGATTACATTCATGAATGTTGATGAATAGGAGTCTCAAGAGTACTTGTAGTTGTGCTGAGCACTTAGCTTGGTTTATTGTACTGTAAATAATGACAAATATTTACTTCGGCATTCATTTTCAGTTTAGTGTCAAAATGTTGGCATGGCCTATTCAAAGACAGTAATGCAACTGTTTCAGGTATACCTTGTGCCAGTCCAGTGCCGGGAGAATGCCCAATCAAATGTTTTGAAATTGATTTGCTAGTAGGGATGGGGTTCATTTTGGGGAAAATACATGAGATTCACAATACAAGAACTTTTGGGGAAAAGAGTTCACTAAGCTTTGCAAGGGAAATACTTGTATAACCATTTTCATAACTATTGTCCCAGGTCAGCTGTTTAACCCAGCCCTCTTTGTGTAAACCCTCTATGTGTAATCGAATCATATTATTGACATACAAAATATAATAAGTTACATTTTTACTGGATAGCTCGCCAAAAAGTGTTATGGAAGATCTAGTTCTAGTGCTTGAAAGACCCCCCTAAAACATGTCTAAGCCATATGCAAATACCATCATTTATTATGCAATATTTAGATTTTTAGGATAGTATTCATTTTAGTTTTTTAACATGGGGATTCTATGGTAGCTACATTAACAATACTCCTATAACTATAGAGGACTCAAGGAGAAAAGTTGTCACATTTGTACAGCAGCATTGAAGTGTTGCTATTCCAAATGTATTGATAATGGTAGCAGTGTGGGTCGCTCCAAAAAGAGGCAAAAGGGGAAAAGAGGAGCAAAGAAACTGATATCGGTTAGCGTGTTATAGCGGCATGGTATATATATATCTCTAAAGGAGAATAAAAAAGTAGCCTTATGATTTGGGCTGCTGGTTAGAGATACCCTATATCAGGGATGGGGAACTGAAACAGAGTGCCCAAACTGAAACCCAAACCATGCTTAATTATTTCAAAGTGTCGGCATGGCAATTTAACCTGAACTACACATACACAATATAACTTATATACACACACACGAAACATGTAAACAAAACAAAACACCACTTTCTAGAATAGGAGAGGGTATGGGGCGCTGTGTGCAATTAAAAGAGAGGGGAAAAAACTGACAGCATTGAGAGCCAATAGGCTGCAGTTCTTTCCTCTGTGTGTGCCATAGGTTTGCCATCACTTACCTATATGCAGGGGTCTGTTTTCTTGACCAGCAACTGTGTAGACTGCACAGTTGTGGAGATATTTATTCTTCACTGTCTCCATGCTGTGGTGGTTGGATGAAGCCTTGGTTGCACCCTGTGGACCTATGGAAAGTTTGTGTAAGCTACTAGTGGAGTTTGCAGGTTATTCCACTTTGTAATATAGCTCAAGATTTGAGCAAGTTTAATTCAGTCCTTGCTGTCAAAATACTTCCATCATGAGTATCCTGTTATGAGCACAAAAGGAGTTCTACTCATCTATTTAAGTATAACTCAAGCTACCACTTTTCATAAGTGACAGCAGCAGGTTTTTCTCTATTTGACATAGGTTTTGAGTAAATGGATTAAAGCCAAGGTATCCACTTCTTTTGCCCATAGTTCTACCCGAATGATTAGGTATTTTCATACAAAATAAATTAAATTTAATAAGTTTATATAAATTGCTTGCAAACAATATATTTAACAAATTTCTTGTGAATTATTTTAGAGATGAAACCAAGTAAATTTATATAGTGAACAAACAAACATGTATAGGGTACCATTTTTAGTATGTGGTTTGCTTTTCTAGAATAGAATCTGACTGACTGTGAATTTTAAATATAAAACCTTGTGATAAACATTCCTGCACTTCATCACATTATCACCTTATGGTAGGTGTTTGTTGCAGGTGTTATGAATGAACCAGACAGAGCTGGCTATATTTGATCATGGATCATATCACTGAGAAGGAGGAAAATCTCTGATCCAACTGACAGGAGGAAGACAGGAGCAGACAAGGAGACATGTTAGTAGCTCTGTCTCTGATCACCACTTCACAGGTTCCTGAACTTCTCTCATGCCCCTTCCAAGGAAACTGTTTTCCATACTGCAGTAAACATATGACATGCCTCCGAGGTTGTTATTTCTCACTTACAATCCTTAATTGGTTGATATTTTTTTTGAAAGATTGTATAACCTTAATGTTCTCTACACAAAATCTCCAATATGTTCCGTGAATGTCAAATGCATATGCAAGCTCTTTTGGGCAAAATTATCTTTCCTGATGTCTACTGCCCTAATATTGTACTTTGTGTGCCTTCTAAATGATGTTGGTGTTATATAGCAATCATTACTGCAGATTACAAACAAATACTTACTTGACATTGTAATTTGTTTATATTTTCGGTCCCATTACTTACAGAAACCACTTCTCAAACTGGTACGCTTTAGGAAGCGGTTTCTTTAAATAATGGGGCCGCCAGGGAGTTTAAACAGATTGCCAAGTAATCTGCTTAAATTTCCTCTCTTGAGCCCTTGATGTCAGGGATGCAAGGCCTTGGGGATGCCTATCCCTGTATTTCAGTACAGGCAAATTGCAAGGGCAACCCTCCACATCTCTGACGCCAGGGACATGCATCCAGGAAGAAGACTTCACATAAGGACACCACTGGCTCAAAGTATAGCATGGTGAAAAAGGGGAGAGATTGCTATGTCCTCTTGTGTCCACAGCAATAACTTTCCTTATTGGTGTATCAAGGCAGAATATTACCACGTATCATAAGATGGATAATATTCAGCCTTTTCCCTCCTAGCTGGTGGTATTTACCCTCAGTTATAACTCAGCTACAATATATAATAGGTATTCACAGGAATCACTCGAATCTATGCAGATATTGATGACTCCTTTACTTTGTTACAATAAGTATTAACACATATGATATATCATGGTTTTATATGTACACACACAATGTAAGTGGCCTATGGATTAACAATATTGACAAAAAAGCAATAGCTTAGCCACAGATTGTATGATGGTCCTCTAGCTCACATCTTCTCTCTGCGATCTTTTCAGCACCCGGCAAGTCTCTGAATGCACTCTCTGCTCAAACTTCCTCATCCTATTGTCCCATGGATGTCCGCCCAGGAACTATAGAAACTATACTATAGAAAATAACTATAGAAAATGATGTAATGGCCATGTGACTTGATATAAGCCCAGGATGGGGTGGCATCATGATACTTCCCCCACTTCCTGTGATGTAAATGTGGTTGATATCAATCTATACACAGGGCTGAAACTCCTGTCCTGTAACACTGGGGGTAGATCTAAAATACTACACAGAAGATGCCACCTTCCATACAAAAATTGACAAACACCTCTATGCCAATTGCCATTTTGATCCAAGAATGCAAATATTTGCTTCATTCTCAGCTTTATTTTAGAGTTTAGTTCTGCTTTAAGCCCATATCTGCCTGTCTGAAAACACATTATTTCAAATAGCAATAGCATTTAAAGACAGAACATTAGACAATGTAAATGCAATACAAAGATTGAAAGATAAAACCAGGAAAGAACACCCATACACACCAAAGGATCAATAGTACGATGCAATTAAGAAACTATTAACATTAACTATTTTGATTGACTTTTCAGGCTTTCATTTTAAAATGCAGGTTAGGAAATTTAGCATAACAATTACCATTGAAAACTGACTGATGTATGATAATAAAAAGGCATTGTGCTCTATTAAAAGTCCCGTGGAATGCTTTTCTGAGCAAAGTTCATACATAATCCAGGATTTGGAAATGTTAATGAGTCGCATAAATGTGGTGAGCATTAAATAAATATAGCCAGATTGTCATGAGAGCACATGTCTTTCTACTAATGCGCCAGTGTCGTTTACTTGGACTTTTAAATGACAATAATTAACATGGGGATAATTCTAGAGCATTAATATAGCACTGCTGCGGGCAAACTTGTATTTGGTAACATTGCTTCAACTTGAATGCGTCTACATTTTAAGAATGTTTAAAGGGGATTTTCATTGTCATCTACAACATGGAGGAACTGTGGCTGTAATGTTGGTAGATTGCCCTTGACAGCAGAATACCTACCCCTGGCTGTCATATGTTCCACCTTGTATCTACCATCTTACATTTAGGGGAAGACATGTAATCACATACCTATTATTTATCTCTAGCAGCATGGTTTGGTGAAGCAAAGTGCAGCTCTTTTTTTTACCCTTCACACTGCCACAAAGAACACCTACGTACATCTATTTCTGCAGTTTTATGTCAAATCAGCTGAACCTTTTTTTAAGACATTTTGCTGGTCATCTAACTCTTGCTTTCTAACTTCATTCTGTTGGAGGACTAGAAAAACCTACTTATAAACAAGATCATTGTGCAACAATAATTTTATGTACCCCAAAAGAATATACCTGATGCAATATGACTATGAGAGTATACAGTGATTTTAATTATGTGTGTTCATTAATGTAAATATAATAAACTTGAATTTTTACTTATTTAAGTTGACTGGCTATTAGAGTCCCTTATTGGATCCAGAGGTTTATTCTTCAAATGCAATTATTATATAGCTGCTTTGCATGTATTTGCCTGTATAAAGTGGTTATCCTTATATGACAGAGACTAGAAAATCCTTTTCAAGAAAAGTCCTCTTGTTCATAGCAATCGCATGCAACTAAATATGTATTAATATTTATTCATTGTGGAATACAAACTGAATACTGACGGAACAGAAAATAAAGAAAACATTCCACAGGTTTGGTTATGCAGAAAAATGCATACATAGCAGAATGGTTGAAATAAATTGATTTGGACTGGATAGATCAAACAATTAATACAGTGGATTGACAGAAAAGTGAAAATGGAGACCTACAGTTAATCACATACATTTTTAGGTGAAGAAAAGAAAGAAATACCTCAGAGATATTTTTAAATGCTGGTCAAAGGGCACTTTAGGATTCATTTGGATTCCAATACTGTGCCTAGTTCTTATCTGTTTGGCACATTTGGCCATGAAATTGGTTAAAAGGGTACCGTATTTTGTGGACGATAAGACGCAACGGACCAGTTTTTAGGGCAGGGAAACCAGAAAAAAAAGATTGAATAAGTTTTCACATCAAAAGGAAGGGGGGCCAACAGCTGCAGAGTCTCTCCTCTCCTCTGCCGATCTTGCTGTTACTGTGTCCGTGGGAGCTGCAGAGTGATTGCAGTTCCTATGGACAGGAGAGAGATATAGATGCCAGTTCATCCATCTCTCTCTCTTCATTGCTTATGCCAGCAGGGCTCTGAGCTCTGCTGGCATAGGCAATTATACAGTACAGATGGGAGAGTCAGACACCGGCCAACATCTCACATCTGACGTCTCTTCCAGCTCCCCGGCTAATCTCCATTCCGGGGAGAGCTGGCGGGAAGCAAAGGTGCGACCACCCACTGCTTAGTGGCCGCAGGGGTCGCGCATTCGGACCATAAGATTGAAGGCACTTTTTGCCATCAATTGTGGGGGTGAAAAAGTGCGTCTTATGGTCCGAAAAATACGGTAAGTATAGTCAAGCCTAAAGTAGAAATACAATATGATTATTATGATGCCATTACATTTTTGTTACAAATAACTATAGCCCCCCCATACACATTTAGATCACTCCATACAATTTCCATTAGATCTACCAACAACTATGTGGTATAGTGTCTTCCCTGATCGAATACATAGTGATTGGAAGGTTTAGAAAGGTCCTCGTATTACAATGTTCTGGTAGAACTAAAGTTGATTGTACAGAAATTGTATGGTAAGATTGTAAGGTTATGGGGAGGCTAATGACATAAACTCTTCTAAATGATCAATAGACACAGGTGCTTATAGTTCATTTCAGTACAAAAATACATTGTAAATGCTGTATAGAGAAAGGAAGGCTATACCGGACTGACTTGTGAATGCGCTATGGGCACCCAGAGGACTTGCAGTGGCCGGCCTTCCCCCTTTCCTAACCCGTTCTTCTCATCACCGGACTATATCTATGCAGGTATCGAATTCCCAAAGTTTTTTATCTAACCATGTACTTGTAGGTTTTTTTTTAACCAACGAGCAATATGTAACATATGATTACATAGAGTGATTTATTCATGTGGGATACTGATCTGGTCTTCCACTCCCTCCATGTTTTCAGATACACTTGGAGCAATCTCATAAGAGTCACAATCTCGGCACGACACAGAGAACTGATGACATTCCCTCCCTCTTCCTAGTGGGGTGGGGTTTGGTCATAGTTTGCCCAATAGGAAGGGGCCTCCACGTTGGGCTCAGTCGTTTTTGAGGCGGGACACGTTACTCCTATCACTCGCCAGGAACAGGCCCCTATCACAGTAAGCATGCATCAATCAGATATATTTCCTTTAACAAATTGATAAGTCTTATCGCACCGGGCTCTGACACGGGTTTCTCCTGAATGCAGATCCCGTTTTTTATGATGGACACTTGGGTGTGTAGCTTGAGAAAAGCCTCTAACAGGAGGGAAACCTGTGGCGGAAACATTTCACAAAACAACACGACGAGCGTCTCCAAAGGCAGATGTCCCCTTCAACCTGTAATATGTTCGTACTGTCTCTATAAATTTCTGTGATATTGTGCTAGAGAACGGAAATGCACGAACACCCATACGTGAGTGCCACACGCACTGTTCGTTCCTTCATTTTAGTGGACTATGGGTCTAAATAAAGAATTTCATATTGTAGAAGTCAAGATGAGTAGTGTGACAGAGGGTTGTGAATACCATATACCACGTAGGAGCATCCC
>CM070032.1:45637201-45647375 GCA_036250615.1 Ptychadena robeensis | reverse complement strand
CCACTCAAAGTCCTAAATTTGAGGGGACCTATGTTTTTCTGTCTACTATAGGAAATATGAATAACAGGTTCTTAAATATATGTTACGTGAACCACTCTCTGGTAATTAGACATGGAGGCATTACACTTACATGTGCAAACAGAGGACCTTGATACTAGGTGGGACAGATTTGGTCTTTTCCCTCCCCGCTCTCCTGATGTCTGATGTCTCCTGATGAATCCACCTATTACCACAGTTGTGGTTTGATCACTATGAACCTGCAAAAAATAATATGACCATGATATAACTAACCCTAATCGAAACCTTGTATTCTGCAAAGAAAGCCCCTGAGAAAGCAGTCATTGCGAAACATGTCAGGATTGTGCAATATGTTTTCTATGTGAATGGACATATATGAACATGAGCATATATGAACATAAATGTCTGTACTGTTTCATTTGTATAAAGATGTTACATTTCTTTGTGATCATACAGTTGCTTTTAATAAAGTTCTGGATGTTGGCACATAAATGTTGGGATGTATTTATCATACATATAAAAAGGCCTGATATATATTTGAGTTAGAGGATTACCTTCTTAGTCACCGGGAAGAGGAGAGGGGACTCACAGTGGGACAATGTGACAATAAACCCTACATAGGGGTAACTATTTCTATGAGCAATATGTTCTACCAAGCTGAATGTTCTTGGACCTCAGGTGACACTGACTCAGAGATCAGATAAAGAAGAACATCTTGCTTACCTCAGATGTCATCAGAAGGTTCTTGAATGCATGGTAGTTTAATCTTAATTACTTGTTGAAAGACCACTTACAAGTTCTTAAACTGACGGTACTGGAACCACAGATCTATGGAGTATCAGGAATAGCTGCTGTGTCACTGGAAACTTTTAAGTCTTATTTGGGATTGCGTGGTACCTGGATATCACACATCCACAGACACATCTTTATATTAGATGCCTTTGCATTCTTGCCAGTAATGTGGGCCATATGACTACTTGGGCTTTGTGGCAACCAACTGCCCACATTCTGTTCCATCATACTACCTGCATCTTGCACATGCAACATTGTCAGCATCTTAGGAATCTTAATAAAAGTCAATAAGCACTATTACTGGTTAAATTGTTAGCACATTGCTTCATAAACAAACAGCATGAAATTTACCTACCTGAGCATAAGTAATTAGGCAGCTTTCATGCCATTTCAGTGTAACTCGAATAATTAAAAGAAACAATTTGGGACTCGTGAAAGAAATTGCAAATTGCAGTCCATTACTTTAAAATGTAGCTTTAAACTATGTAAAGAGTTAGACCAAATTAAAACATTATTTACCTAAAATGAAATACTTCTGCTGGACGGATGACCTTCCTTCCATTCACTGTAGCAGTGTGGTTGCTGCTGTAAACTGTAATTACAGAACTATTCACTTCACTGGCACTCTTAACCCTGTGGGAGGCAGAGCCTTTCAGAATCCATTTCAATGTAATCTGTTTCAGACACATCTGGAAAGCGCAGGTTAAATATGTAACATTACCTGCAGTGAATCACTGAGAAAATTCAAGCACAGCAATTTATAAGAATAAAGATGAAAACAAAAAGGGGTACCTAATGTGGCAGAAAAAAAGACCTGATGGTGAGCACACTGAATTAATTCATAGCAACCAATCACATTACTGTTTAGTACACAAGTGAAAGATTGTAAACAAATGCTGTATGCAATTTGCTTTTTTTCCTTAATATTCCTTATTATTTTTTTCCTAATGAATATTTTAACCTAAATTCATTAGCAATATGTTCCAACGTTTCCTAACATGACAAGTATATATAGATATAGATCAGTATTCCCATTATAATTCTATAAAACAGAATATTTCTTTTATTAAAGTATTCTTCAACTATTTAGTGCGCTAAAACCATTTACAACATGTTACAACTGGTAGTGCAGTCTCTGACATCTTTCTGTCCTTAGTGGATCAGTTCTTATTAAAAAGTTATTGTGGAGTTTTTAGGAAATAATCTAGAATTTGATCTTTGTTCTGCAATATAAATGTATACTGACAGAAAGAAAAATCCAGTGCAGATGGTTTTCCTTCTCAGTGATAGAAATGGTATAATGTTTTAGAAAAATGTAGTGCTTAATTGCAAAACCCTGTTGGTCATAATCAAAATAGCTGGAGATGTAGAACACTAAAAAAACAGTAAATGTAGTCTGTAAACAGTAAATGTAGTCTGTACATACATTTAACCTCCTGTAAATATGTAAACATTACATTCTTAACTCTGGATCCTTTTTGGCTAGGATAAGCCTATACCCAGGCCTCTGTGTCATAGAAATACAGTCCACACGCCCTGGTATGCTTGAACAAGGGAATCCTTTACTGGCAACAATATTATATTACATTTTTCACTGTCTCTGAGCCCAGAGACAAGGCCTAGTTCTTGGGATTATGTTGCTGGACTCCCAATGCAGATGGCTACTAAGATGGAAATAAGTATCGACTAACTATCAGGGGAATTATCACACACCTTACCCTAAGCCTGTGGTGGGGTTTATCACTCACGTATCAGACGATCATGTCGGTCCCTTAGTCCTGTCACTGGGCCTGGCTTTCAAAGGGGCCTGCTTGCAGTCAGTCTAGAACTCTGCCAGCAGCAAAGACCTTTTGCCCCTTCTATTAAACATATTAATTTACCTGTAGACCCACCTCCAGACTAGGCTGGGTGAACCCAGACATAGGAAAACATTGACCCCGTCAGTGCTTTTTCACTATGCTGCAGTAGTAAGTCATATTCAACCAGACTGCATTTTCATCTTCAGCAGTCTTTGTGTGTCAAGGAAGAACTTGACGGATTTGATGGAAGATGGACATCCTGTTCCATCTTCCATCAAATGTCATTAAAGGATAATCCTTTGATTTACATTTCTTTAACTGTATGTGTGAACTGAGTCAGACTGCAGGGGTAGAGATATTAAATCAACATCATATGTAGAAAAAAGATTGTGTAAAAGCCTCCTCCGCATTCAGGGATAATTCCTAGAACTCTTTCAATTTGAAGTGTCTTGGATTGACTACAATATATCTCCAATATTACAAGCTTGTCCAATTGAATATAACTAATTAGTAACAATTATAGCACTTGCATAATCTGCTAGTTACATTCTTGAAGGAGAGGGCTGTTTATCTATATTAACCTCCCTAGCGTTCTTGTGAGGTTGTGATTTCCATACCAAAAGCACACCATAGACTTTAATGGGGGGGTTTTTATGTTGTAGGCATGTAACTTCACAAAATGTATTCATACAAGGGTCTAGAAGGCATCTGAATATAATAATGTTTGAAACAAACAATTATGTAAAAAAATTATGTTAAAAAAATTAAATAAATACAAGGTATTATTTGAATAATAAAATCTCTTAATTACTTATTTGTATTGTATGATAGATTATCTTTGTTTTGTTTATAATAAAAAAATATTTATTTGGAAATGTTTTTTGTGTTTTTCTTTACTTTGAATTGTATTGGATACAGTTATCACTGTATCCAGTACAATTCCCTTTGGCATCCTCTCTGCCCTGGTGTGATCGACCTGTTGACATCACACCAGAGGAGAGAGGGCTAACTTCAAAGGGGCACATCTGGGAAATTACACTGAAAACAGTTTTCTCCATATAAAATAGTTTTCGTGCAATTTACTTTTGAATCTCCCACCACCGCCTGATGTGATGTCGAGGAGGGATCTGCTCGCCTCCTCTTTAGATCAGAGCCCCCAGTGTGGAATAGTACATTTGCACTGCAGAGGCTCCAATCTTTGCCGGACGGCTCTATCTCGTACAGTGCAGTACTCACAGGACAGCGCTGGAAGAGATGGGGCCGTCAGGAATTCTAGGGGGTTAAAAAAAAAATTGTGGAATTGGAAATCATAGTTGAAAACATATTCATATACTCTAAGTAACTTTCAGTAAATTTCCAGATCAAAAGGAAAAAAAGCAACATTGTGGTGAGCATGAATTATTTTGTTGTTCTTAGTTTTTGACCATTAACATACTTTTGTATATAATTTGAAGTACACTGTTACAACTGTGATGGCTGCCAGGTGTTGCCTTCGGTTGCGGAAGCCTGCAGGTTCCAGTTTTTAGATGACTCTTCTGTTTAAACCCTTAACTTTGTGCCTGATTAATTTTTTTCTTGTTTGTTAACTGTAAGTTTCTTTACTAATTTTATGTTACAGAAGTTCCCTATTATGTCTGAAAACTTCTGTGAAAAAGAATCTAGAGAGTAGAAAGCCTCTAATGAGCTTGACACCAAGTTATAAAACCACAAACAGGGGCGCTGACTGGTGAATGATGTCCACCTTGATGTCTATTTGAACCTGTATACAAACGCTGGACGTCTCTCCACATGGACTATGACTATTAACCCAAACCCAGAAAACATTGATGAGTGTACCTAGAAGGGGAGGGCGAAGGAGTTTATGACTTCCTTGCTAGGACCCCCGAGCGACTCCTTTTGACTTCTGACTTCCTGACTTTGTGACGGACCAGACGATCGACCCGATCCTCCTACAGCAAAATTTTGACTTTGGCACACCCTTCGGGACATTAGACCAGTTTAACAATTGCTTCAATGGGTGACCTATATACCCTTGACCGTATTCCCCTGATGAAGCCCTCAGCAGAAGGGCGAAATGCGTTGGGCAGTTTTATCCCGAATCACGATTTATGAAGCACTACGTTTGATATTTTAAAAGTCGGATTTATGTGATCCATCGTCTATGTATGTATTGGTGATAATTTTATCATGTTGTGCACTTGTCTTTTGTACCTGTTCCTTAATAAATGTATACCTTTACCTCTAACGTGTCTATGACCATGTGCCTTAAAGTCCCAGGGGCTAGCCACCTCAAAACTTGGGACCTGGAGTTGGGTCCAAATGGTTTATCCTTTTTGTATATATCTAGGGATGTTGGCACACACCGTACTTTCCCTCACATGTCCCAGTATCTAATTCAATAAAAAATACAAAGTATAAATCAATAAATACTTTTTTTACCAGTCTGCCCAAACCCCAGAAAAAGAAAGAAATATCAAAATGCAAGAAAAAAAATCTAAAGCTTCCAAGAGGAAGCATTCATTCTGAAATTGTGCAAAGAAGCAGATCATTAATCTTCAGTGAATGTCAGGTTTCATTCTCCAAGTGGCAGGCTCCTTCCTTTTATCGACAGGAGAAATCTGGAGAGCAGCTTCTTAGGACACAAATTATACTCGTATTAGACATTTTCATATGTTTTGTGTAGCACTTAGAGCTGGGGATTTTTATACAATACAGCAGAGCTTTGCATATATCTTGTTATAAGCAATGAAAGCGCAATCAATTTTTACAGTTATTATGCAGCATCAATACAAATTTTCTCACTTTAAAGTATTTACACTACGCTGTGAAGAAGCATTTGAATGTACTCTTCCATCCCAGGTATGTAAAGAATGTTCCTTGATTTAAAGCCGAAGTCTGGGTAAATGTTTCATTAAAAGAGTCTGCAGGATTTAAATTCTTGTTAAGCTCTTTAGATCATGAATTTGGTCTTATTTTGTGGCCCCTTGGTGGTTCTTGATAAACCCACAGCTTCTTCTAGGAAAGCCTTGTTTGGCTGTTCTAGCTTGAGCTCAGGGACTTAGGAGAGAGGCAGGATAGAAGAGTCAGTTAAAGAAGACCATGCAATGAATATAAATCATGGACAGTAGGGTAGGGTTTTAATATGTCACATCAAGAACAAAGTTTATAGGTCTAGGCCAATGGGAATGTGAACAGACATGGCAGTCCAAAGGGTTCTATATAGTTTATCAATATGATTTTTGTTTTATAAAGTATGGATATTATTTCAGGGTAAAATAATTATATACTGTATAATGAATATACACTGTGTATCTTGGACAAACAGGTACATTTGTGATTACAGTATTTAAAATTTTGGAAAAGTATAAGATGGTTAATAGAGGCTTCTACCCTTCCCGGAGAAGGTCAATGCTTATACAAACTGGACTGTTGTAACTCTTGTTCTAACTGTTGTAACTCTTGTTCTAACTGTTGTAACTCTTGTTCTAACTGTTGTAACTCTTTCTTATCAAATAAGGTTAATATCCAGAATGGGCTCTTGTACCATGTGCAGACCGTCCGGCTGGGATTTTTTTGTGCGATGCACAGATTGCCCTTCTTATCCTATATTCTAAGTGGATCTATACCTGGAAATAAACTTTTGAGCTAGCACAATGTTAGAGAATTGTATATACTTACTTATAAAATACACTAACCTGTTGTTCCCCTTGAACCTCTGCATCTCTAGTCCTGGAACAAATCTAGTCCTGGAACATGGGTGGGCATACCTTTTGGCTCGTGGGCCACATTGGCTTCTTAAATTTGGTATAGGGGCCGGACCATGAGCTTGCCATAGCTGTGCCAATTCCATGCATCGTTGGCATCACAAATGATGGTGGGGTTATGTAACAAGCGATGTGTGACAGGGACATTGTTATCTTAAATTTCCTGCACTTTCCTGTACTTGCAGAGATAATTCCTAGAGACTGCCTGTTGTCACCATGAGTCCACAGGTACTTGATCACGGCACTGCATCGTCCCCAAGGAAACTTTTGGACACCTTTAGGCATTATGTACACTGATTGTAGAGGGGAGCATCTTTTCAACAAGGTGTCAAAGGGCTGGAAAAGAAAGCAAAACATGCCGGATCCAGCCCCCTGGCCTTAGTTTGCCAACCTCGGAACTAGATAATGCTTTTAAATGCAGAAAACATATAGTATTAGACTCTGGAATGGAGCAAAATCACATGTATACTCACAAATCTTAAATAAATATCTAGAATTTAACTTTGACTTGTCTCTGAGCTGGCTCGAAGGTGGTGGAGCGCTCCACAATATTAAATAAATATACCCACCTGTTGTTCCCTGGAGTCATAAGACAGATTCCATCTTTATCTGTCAGACTTCTGCATCTTATCTTATCATATTTTTCATAACACAGTATGGCCAGCTTTTCCTGTCTGTCATCACGAAAAAAGAGATAGGGGGGGCTGCAAGGGCCATTCTTAATTATTTTATTACATGTGAGTTGTTTTGCCGCATACTGTCCTATTATTGGCACTTCTAGTGCTGATAACACAAACCACAAAAGCACCTGCTAGGTCGGTTTTAAGTAATTGATGTGTCCATTCCCAAGTGTCTCAGTGCCTGTAAGAAGAGGCAACACCCTACAATACAGCACTCTTCATCAACATAATTAAAATATTGCTGGCATGAAATGTGAATTCAGTAAATATATTTAATTGAAAAAACAATATTTCTCAGCTTCATTGGAAATGTTGTACAAGTGTCCATGTGTTTTGTGTTATTGCAGAATTTTATCCTGTATCTAATTACACACCATACCAACTTTGTGAAGACAGGATTGTAGAGCTGAACAAATGAGCTGCTATGTCTTCAGCATGTAAAGTGAAGTGGACATATCATTCTGAACACATCCTAATCTGGCAGCTGAAAAACAGAAGGAAATTCACATCATCTGGCTCCCATCCAAACACACATCTGTGAAAGTGACAGAACCAGTTAGTGTGTTTCTCTACCAAGATTCCTGCTGATAACAACTCTCTAGTGCAGCAGCTTCATATAACCGAGCAGGCAAAGAAATTGCTGCTATAAACATGCTATTAATTGGGCTGTAGTTAGACTTATACTTTATATAGCAATCCATTATAGAACTAAATGTCTGTGTACAACTTGAAAATGAGACCAATGAGCTGTTCCGAATGTAAACGTGGAGTTTCGTAAGGGCTTGTTTCCACTTGGACGATCTCCTGCATTTATAATCGTGGGATGGAGATCACAGTCATGTATCTGATGGGGCTCATCCCCACATCTGCGGTCGGCTGCAATTGGGCGTGGCCACAGTGCGGTCCGCAATATAGAACGCAGGTTACCGAGATTTAGATTGCGGGCAACGGCGGCCGATTGGCCCTGACCGCGGCCATAGAGATGAATGGACGCGGTTAAAATTTACGATGTGATTTTTGGTTGGTGAGTGGGACATTTTTTGATCGCGTCCATTCATGTCTATGGCCCACGATCAGAAACTCTGTAAGCCGTGTTTCGGATGCACCTTAAATCGCGCCATGGGTTATCGCTATAGTGGGGACAAGCCCTAAGTGATCCTTTTCCTGCAGCAGGTGCTACAGAGAACTACTAGAGGGCACCATGTAATGTCCATTTATACCATTGCATTATACTAACATGTGGTTAAACACAATATCATTGCATAACTGCAAAACGCATTACATCCAAAATGCTAAAATGTTAACAATCTTTGTGTTGCATCTTGTTAACATACTTTATTGCTGTTCTTGTGTTCAATGGTAATCTAGAAATGGGGTTTGTATTGGTTTGAACTTCCAATGAGTCTCTAGACTTATACATAATAGATTCCCTGTCTTGGGGACTCAGCCTCCAAGACGTAAACTAGGAGGGTTTTGGGTTTTTAAGGGGCACTAAACATCACAGTTTTATAAGTAAAATATAGCAAGCTAAAGTGCAAATAATTCAATAAAAAGTCTTTAATGTGTTTGGACTAGTATACAATCTCTAATATACATCAATATACGTGTGGTATGTCATACCAAAGTTCACAGAAATTTACAGAAAAAGAACCAATACAAATAAAAGTGTACATTTTTACGTTCTGAGCGCTTCTCCTACATGTTTCGCCCTCTTAGGGCTTCGTCAGGGAGAGATGGCTCTATGGATATATACATGTGTTAATATGGCATACGTAGTATAAGTCTCTAGACTTGTTGCAGCAAACAGCCCTTTTTAAACCAACTGGCTGGTGTTTGAGGATGGGGTGTTGCCCAGAATGTGTTCCAGTGATCCTACTTATCCCTATGAGGGTGACTCTAACTAAGTAAAAACTTCCCTCCCACCAGTATCAAAGGAGGGATGTCATCCATAATCATGAAGTGACACAGCTGAAGAGACCTGAACACACTCAAATCCTATGCTTGTATGAGATCACTACTCTTGCATTGTACCTCCATTATTGTGTGCAATAATTATCTTTACTATTTTGGGAGCTTCTCTTCTATTCTCCACACAACTTCATCATCGACCCCTCATACTGACCCATTCTACCCTGTGAGATTCATGGTGTTTCCATCACCATATGATACCATTATACGTAACTTTTTATTAATAATTTTTTTGCAAGCAGTACTCCCCTGCCTTGTGATGTGCTCTTCCCTTCAATCTTCGTATATATAGCACACCTAAATTCCCCTTCCTTGCTGGTAAACACCATATTATATTGGCAATCTATCAAAAGAAGACTAAATAAATCCTGACACGTAATGAGATGATCCTGAATTTCTCTTGTTGATCCTCCCCTTACTTAAGAAAACACAGTAACTGCTTTCTAAACATACATTTGGTAAAAAAGAGTCATACTATTGTGTCCCTGTAACAAGCCTACAGAGCTATGTTTTCACCATTGAAAACTGTTATCTGGTGTCCTCCAGTGGCCATACATGTTACTACAGTTCATTAACTCCTAGAAGTCTGACTTCTACAGAGGATTAAACATGGTGACTTCCACAGATGAGAACACAACAGGTAAATATATTTTTGGGGTTTTGGAGTGCTGATCCACCATTGTGACAGTTCAGCTCCATGGTAACTTTGTCTTTAGGTGCGTTTTAAGGAAGCCTTAAGCAATAAGAATTGCCTAGACGGTCCTTTGTGTCTTTGTACCCAGCTCCCTGGTTCTGCATTACACTCGCTCCTCGGTACCTCACTGCAGGATGAATGACTTTCTCTGCACGGGTTCATCTGAGGTCTGTTGATAAAATAAAACTATGTGATTTTCTACTTATACCCAAAAGAGAGAACATTACAAGATGATTTTACACTAATCCCTTATAGTGGTAAATATTTCATATAATCCCTTATAGTGATGTATATTTGTATATATATATATATATATATATATATATATATATATACATAGAATGTATATTTCATATATGTATTTGTATATGTGTTGTTCACTCAATACACATATACAATACATACAGTGCTGCTTGAAAGTATGTGAACCTTCCAGACATGGTCACTGTTTGTGCAAAA
>CM070032.1:45619414-45637101 GCA_036250615.1 Ptychadena robeensis | reverse complement strand
AACAGAAACATCTACACCACTTGAGGGGTTCACATACTTTCAAGCAGCACTGTATGTGACATATGTAAATCAGTTACAGGTAATAAGTAATGCTATTACTATCTATAACCGGTATTTTAATGTATATGTGTGTTTTTGTTTATTAGTATCTCTTCTGCTAACAGGTTATTGTTTTGTGATAGGGGTTAACATCACTATGGCATTCTGTCATAGATTTGAAAAAAAAAACGAATTAAAAAAATTCTTTATTTTTTTGCTGAAGTTTAGCCATTGATCTCCCTCTGGCATGACACTGTCCATTTGGTTGCTTCCTTTATTTATTGGATTGTGGCTGCAATCCATTGAAATCTTGTTGAAGTCGGTTTGCCATGAATGTCAGCTTTTTACTAAAGTTTGATTCGCGGCTGATGTTGGGCCATAACTAACTAACTAACTAACTAACTAACTAACCTTCTATCACCTCTGAATAATTTCAGGCTCAGATAATCCCACATAAAACTCATCTTCCTAAATATATCTTTTGATCAGGTTTCTCCAAGTGCTAACATACAGTATATTACATGATGAAAACACTACACCACCAGAAGATTCTGAGAACTCTCAGAATTGTTAAACAGCCATGAGTCCATTCAAATCACAATTCAAGAGAAAGAGCAGTAGGGTGAGAGGTAGCATGGGTTGGCAGGTCAAAAGTGTTCAAGGTCTGTAAAAAAGAAGCCACAGCAACAAAAGAAATGCTGCATTTTTCTGGCAAGGTGACACCAGACAATGAAGCTATTTGCACGGTTCCCCAATCCCCAGCCACTTGCTGAGCCTTTATTGATATTCTTATGTGCATACATACAGGAATTCTCAGTGGTACATAATGATTGATGCACAACTAAAATTTGGGGAGCAAGGAACACTTAAGGATTAATACGTTTCCAAGGCAATGGTGGGGTATTTAAGACTAAACAACTGGTGCCATTTTAGTTTGTTTCAATTGAGAGGGGCTCCCAAAAGATATAATACTCTTTTAAAGGATCTTTGTGCCACAAGGGTCATGCTTGTTATGAGAGACAGAATAAAAAAAAACAATTTAGGAAATTACGATTGTATGATTTTTACTAAGCCCAATACCATAGTTGAATGAAGGGAGACCCCTTGTTAAGGTAGGTGCCCCCAACAAGGCCCTGGTGTGCGGGGACTCATATAGGATCCCTGACCTCTATTCATTGGAATGAGGTCTCAGATTACCTATTCCTAAGGGGTTAAACAAGTCCTAGAATTTTTTCTACCATACCTGTACAGTTGTACATATGTCCCGTGGCATACTCTCATTGGCAAAAGTCCCATGAAAATGCTTTCTCTTTGACGTCTTAAATACTAATGAACCAGCTTGAGCAGAAGCAAATTCTGTGCTGGTTCCCATGCTCACTGCGTGTGCCCAGTGTCGTACAAAGTCACTTGCAGATAGTAAGTGCACTTCACAATACTCCTTCCAACACCTTTATTTTTTCTGTTCGATTGATGAGCGATTTTTTGCCGTGTACATTCACGATCATCAAGAAAAAAATACATTCCTTCACGCAGGATGGATCAATCTCGCTTGGAAAATTTCGATTGAACTGGTAATGGACATGTCCATAAATCCCGGTTGATCGGGGAGAGTTCAGAGAGGCACACAGGATTGGCTGCAGAGCCACTCCTCCTCCACTCTGCACTCTGACTCAAGCAGCTGGGCTCGGCTCTGCCCCCTTGCCTATGTCAGCTCTGCCTGTCAGCTGAGAGCTGAGACACAGGCAAGGGGGCAGAGCCTATCACGGCTGCTACTAGCAGAGTGTGGGGGGCATCCTGTGTGTCTCTCTCAGCTGCCTGTCAGCAGCTTCCAGCCTGTGTTGTGAGGTATTTTTGAGCCACAACACCGGGTGACACCGGGTCCCCATAACCAGCAAAGTGGTGCACATTGATTACCGTTCGATCGACCCGCAATCGAGTGCAGCATGGTCACGTCACCACGCTGTGATTGATCGCGGATCTGCAAAACTGGTATCGAACCGTGTATGGCTAGCTTAAGTCCTACTAAGTGGGCAAATTTCCTTTCCTATATACACATGCACACCAATATTTACATGCACACATCTGCCTCCACATACATACACACTGGATACTTTTGTAAAGCACACTGACGCTGTATGTGAAAATTACAATACATCAGCCAATGACTAGCTCACTCCAACTGATTTTACTAATCTGGAACTTGACTGGCTGCTCTGGGACTCTGCCCTTTGCACATCCTCATTTCTTTATACATGTTTTCTGATTAAGAATAGTCCTCCAAAAAATGTTCAAAGCAACCAACGAAATTTTAAGGAAATGCCTTTGATGGCTAGCTGTAGTGTGACTAATTGTGAGCCTTCAAGGCACAAAGCTCCTTTTCATCTAAATCTACCAGGACGAAGGGTCCTTGTGCCTTATAAGCTTGAAGTGATGTTCAGTTCAGTTAGCTATTAAAATGATCACCCAAAATGACTTTTGCTTTTTTGAACTAGAAAAATAAAATCTATTCTCTTTGAACCATTCTGTAGCTAACTCAGGGCCATCTTTCATCCTTAAATGGTCATGACCACGTTCTACAGAATGCCTTTTTTTTTATTAATATAAAGATGATGAACATATTTATGTACGGCATTAAAATACACATGTGTTCTCACATATTACACAGTGTTGAACACACAGCCTGTTCTATGTATTTAATTTCGAAAAAGGAATGTGACTGAATGTTTAAATAACATAACAGCGGATCACTGCTCTTCCAGAAAATGTTCATAAGTCATAATTTTAAATGAAATCAAACTATCCACTATACAGCATGTTATAACATTGTCACAGCTCTAGATCTCATTCAGATAAGCAGTTCTATTGCAAACTAAATGCAATTTTCTACCTGGCTACAAATAAAAGGAAAATGTTGCAAGGATCTTTTCAAATATTCATGGAGGTACATTCTAATTGATGATAAAGAAAGATGATAATTCAGCTCCTTCTAATGAAAAATACAGATTTTCTACCAACCACTTTTATTCATGTAAATGTCTGTAATAACTAAAGCCCTTGAGCTGATTTCAGAACTTTCAACCTTTCATATTTCCCAACCGTGTAATTTTTAACAAAAAACTGAGGATGAGGACTACAGTGGTAGGAAAAAAATGCTGTGATGGCCTTTGCCATGATGATTTTATTGCACCGCTTTGTGTAAACCAGTGGTTCCCCAACTTTCCTTGAAGGCCTCCCCCTCCCTTTCTATTTAGGAACAATATTGCCCCCCCTTCCCTTTCAACTTCGGAACAATATTGAGCCCCACCTCCCTATTCAAACACAGGTTAAGAATGAGCACCAGCGCCCCCTGGAATACCTTCACGCCCCCCAGTTTGGGAGCAATAGTTTCAATAGGCAAAGACATAAGCACCAAATAAATCCTTGTAAATCTCCTGATGAAGCAAACAAATGCAGAACTAACGCAATGACATTTCTGAAATGTATAGCTGTTGGCCGCTATTTTAACTTAATCTGACTTTGAAAAATAAAATGAACACTTTTGTTATTTATTCTATGTGACAACATTCTATATAACATACATTTTTTTTGCCGCTAAAGTCCCTAATATTCTTAGTATATATAGTATACTTACCTATGCAACCTGGGTGCAACTCGGAAGCTTGATTTTTTGTTAATGTTTGGGATTAGATGTGGGTGGGGTGGTGTAGTCCTGGTGCTTCGAGGGGTACCCCTGTTTTCAGGGTCCCCAAACCATTTCACACCTGGGTGTATTCCTGAACCCGTGAGGGGTCCAGGCTTGGTCTTGATCTGTTGTCAGCTCTGAAGCTGTCAGTACACTGTACCCCTTAGACTAAAGCCCAAATCAACTGTATGATTACACATTGTATTTTAAGACTGTATTGTAACTTATTATGCTTACCCACACAGAAAGACTAATGGATAAAGACTCCTGAAGAAGCCTCTACTGGGGGAAAACGCACTTAGACCTCACCACTAGAGATGGTCAAATAGTTTTTCAAAAATTCGACCATTTCAATGATTTCGAGTTAATTGCAAAGCCCCTGAACATGGTATCATCACCAACCTTGCTGGAGGTGTAGAGAAGGGTTGGGGGTATATTACAAAAAAAGAAGTATGTCTCTAACACAAATAGTTTTTGCACAAATTAAGTTTAAAATCAAGTCAAAACTTAAAAAATCTTAATTTTGACTTTAACTTTGAACTTAATTTATGCAAAAACTACATGTGCTAGAGCAAAACTTTTTTTTCCAAATGTTCCCACAACCCTTCTCTACATCTTCAGCAATTTTAGTGATGATACCTTGTTCAGGGGCTTTGGAATCAGCTCACAAATTTAGCAAGTCGAAAAATTCGACCATCTCTACTTACCACATGGGCAGAAATAAATCATGCCTTAATGGTCTGTTATCATTATGGATATGTTTTGATTTTCTACCTGTGTGGATTTTACTGTGATTTATGTCCTTTCTCTATTCAGTGCCAGTGGGCACTCACTGTGTGAATTTTACGCAATTCTAATAAATTCTAACTTTTGCTAAATACTCTAAACAGATTGTTTAATGTCTGACATATTTTTGCATTGTGGCTGCATCGAATTTTGTTTCCTAAAAATAGTCTGGTTATTCCAAACAAACACAACTTTATTAAGTAAGCCTAAAAATATTCAAGTTACTTCTCATTTAACAAATCAATTTCAAAATCTTTAGTGCAGCCAGAAGAGATGTATTATGTGATGCTCCCATGAATCCCAGGGGCATACTGCTAGGAACAGGCTGTTCCTACACAAGTTTAGTTACAATGTGGAGAGAACATGTTTCCAGACACAGCCTAAGCTATTGACCTGTTGATCCAGCAGTGACTGATATTCCACAAAAAACTTTATTGAATATTGCAATTACATTTACATCTTTGGCTGATGGTGGTGTCCAGTTTATTTAAAATGCTACATATTCTTATAGTCTGACAAGTGATTGATATATATAAACACTATTACTATAGACCAACTAAAGTTTATTCAGTGATCTTCTATTGTCGTACATTATATTGTGTGTATATATATATATATATATATATATATATATATATGTAGTATTGTAATTTAGCAAAATATTACTTTTATGTGAACAAAAGATGTTAGTGGTTCCCAGTTGGAAGTTCATTGTTTAAACCAGTGGTTCCCAAACTCTCCTTGCAGGGCCCCCTTTTCTATTTAGGAATATTTTCGAGACCCCTCTCCCTATTCAAACACAGGTTAAGAATGAGGGCCAGCACCCCCCCTGGAATACCTTTGCGCCCCCCAGTTTAAACAGGGGGTGTTCTCTGTATGCCTTGTGTATGCCTTATTGTGTGCTTTTTTGCTGACACACACAACAGATATAAATCCTCCGCTGTGTGTGCCCTGACTACCGGTACATTTGTATATTGTTTTGGGTGACAGATTTCGAAAATAAGATTGAGGGTATTTTCACATGTGATCATTATGTATTAAAGGTAAAGAAATTGAACCTTTAAGCTGACCATAGTAGATATCTCCAAAGAAAGAAGAAATATGTCCTCACCTAGTCCTGGCATTGGTTTAAAGGAAATCTCTTTCCTCTTCCTGTAGAAGAACAATCAGAGATGCTTTCTCTGAGGTTTTTCAGTATGATATAAAACCTCTCTGTGAGCTAATGAGCACCTCTGACTTATGCAATACTGAAAAGTTCTGAAAATCACAGACAATGATTAAATCTTGGAATATCTCCAGCTCTCAGCTTGCATTGTTGCAGCCTTAATCTGAATGCTACAAACGATTTATATGCAATGTGTATGCCTGGGGTACTGGGGCTGGGAAACCAGCACTTAGGCAATACTAGGAAACTGGATAAAAAGATGGCGAGGCATAGACAGTGGTACTTCCATCATGCACTAGAAGACCTCATTACAGCCGGGGTCTGCTTAGAACTCAATATCACTTTTGTGACACCATTTTAAAATAGCATGAACAATATAAAACCATTACAAGAAATATAAACTTTTACATCCTAAAAGTTCTTCAAAGAACCAACTTAAAGGGATGAACATTAGAGCAAGAAAATTCTTTCCACCTGAGAATGAGGTCATCACTAATACATTGGGTTAACTAAATAGATCATTTGAAAGTACTGTAAAACAAATTTGCAATTGAAATGTCAACTTTGCTCAAATCTTCTCCTAGCTATCCTTTCATATTTGTCTATTAAAGGTAAAAGAAAATTTTCTGTATACCATTTGCTGAGTAACACACATTATTAACCTAATAATATACTGCAAGGGTGGCGGATAAAATACATCATGGCATTAAGCATACCAAAGGAAGCATGCAAATCATCTTATAATGAGCTTATTTCACTGGCAACTGGGCTCCGCAGTCATTTATTTGCAAGATACTTTTTATATAACACACAGACAGAGTGCATAGATCACTAATTTGCTTGTTTATGCAGAATGTTGTACTAGTTTATAGTATGCTGATGATTGTATACATCTTTTATCATGTCAGAAGGCCTGATAATTAGCTGTTGGCAAAAACTTTTATGGAAATATGCTTATTAATTTATTACAACCCAAAAAGGTAGGGGCACTGTAAATTAAATATTAAAATGTGTTTATGTTGAAACATACATTATTTTATGTAATGCCCAGTCTAACAATCTTCACATAAGTATCAGTAAATTCAAAATGTATTTTTGTCACTGGAGGTTTACAAGTAGTGTTGTTTGTTTCTATTTACAGATTTTTTACACCCCCCTGACAGTTAAGATGAACCCAGTTCATTTAGAGATTGTTTGCAAAACAAACTCTGTCCGAACCCAATGGTGTGAGGGTGCAATGGTGCCATCAGATATGCCTGTGGCTTATCAAGATCACGTAACTGCCAATGCTTCGATCCTAAATACATCACAGGTCATGTGACATGATAATGTTTAGGTCCACCCATAAACAGGATCCTTTAAGTTATGTTACATTTACTGTTATATTTGTCTAATGCCACAAAGTAAATTATGTGGATATGCTGGTATATCCCTGTTTAAACGTTTATTGCTTATTGTATGTTATTCTTTAATTAAGTATCAAGTAAATATAAAAGAAGCTTTAGAATAGGAATATAAATCTCTAGCATAGAGCATCTGTACAACTGCTTTAGACATAAGCAAATTATGCTTGAGTGCCTTATGTAACACATAACATGTCATGGCCCCTAACATCTTACATGATGTGTATGTTGCACACAGGTGGAGGCAATGGCAGTATTAAGACATCAGGAAAGGACTTACTGTGTTGGTTTAGGCCAAGGTTTTGTATAAAAAATGGAATTGAGGGTCCTGGAGCCAGCCAGGAAAGTGTTGGGTGGATACTTTTGCCATCTGGTCCATATGCAGGTTTTGGTGGTGCTAGGAAATCTGTTGTTGTAATTCCTGGTAGCCACTAAAGAGAGGTTTTTTGCCTGAGCTACCACCACTAAAGTGCAGAGCAACTTTAACTTTGCCGGCAGTCCAATTTTTTTTGTTATTTTTTTTCACTGAAGTTTAAACAGATTACAATAATATATTGTTTTGGAATAAAATACCAAACATAGTGCCATCCATAAGACACACAGTTGACCCCCCCCCCCCCCCCCCCCGATATCATCTAATCATTCAAAGTATTTGCATGATTGCAATTGCCTTTGCTGGCTGCTCCCCATGTGGAATTCTGACCGGAGCCAGCGGTCTTCCCAATCAACAGTGAAGCTTGACCATTGGACTGGTAAGTACCTAAAACAAGGGGTGCTTAGGACATTTGTAATGCTACATCAAGCATGTGAGAGCCAATATTTCTGAGGATCATTTTAATTGCTTAGAATAAGAGAGGGCAAAACCATTGTAAGTGAATGGATACCTTTTAGTATGAAAGTTGTCACTGAAAAACACATGCCTATTTGAAAGATTTGTCTGCTATTCCTGTTCAGTTGGAAATGTTGGAAAATTTTGTTTTACCATCACATTCTTCTAAGAAAGGGAAATCTCCCTAATAGGAAAGCTAGATGCAACCTAGAGTGGCTGTAATCCCTCACAAAAAAAGGTTGTTGATACTAGTGGTCTGATACTATAGCTACACATCTTTTTATGTATAAGATTTTGCAATAATTTAAAGTTAAGTATGTTCTACTACAGTAAAGGCCCCCATTTACCTGACGAGCCAGGGTCGATAGATGAGTGACGGAGTGCAACATTATGACCCAATCACCCTGCACTACGTCGCTCAGAGTATCGGCGGCCAACCTTTGGCATCGGCCAGAGATTTACAGACATGTCCGTTCTCTGGCCAACTGAGCTTTCGGACGACAGGGATCTGTTGCACCATGTGGGCACTCGTGATTGGCGACCTGATGGCTGTGAGCACATCAGGCTCACTAGGTGTATTGGGGCCTTTAGTGCCTAACAAATATAAATTCAAACTGGTATTCTGGTGAGTCTAAGCAAGAGAATGTTTTCGGAGGCCCTCCTGTGTGGTGTGGTTGGAGTTCAAGTGATACCGTTTTTATCGATGTATTTGTATTTATCGATGGCTAACACGGTACAACACTCTCTACTATTGCTAGGATTAGTACTAAAAATGCTTCTTATGAAGGGATGCAATTCACCTAAAGTAAGCATCATTGAAGAACTTGGCCTGGAAGCAAGTTTATCTGGATAAGACTTCCTTAAATTATTTTATTACTTCCCTTATCCTCTCTTCATTTGAATCCATAAATGATGGATCAGTCCACATCTAGCACAGTAAATCTGACAAAAAAAAAAGTCAATGCCAGAATAGATAACTGTGAAGCTGAAAGAACAGAACAAAGGTATCATTATTAATGACTTGTGTTTGATAGGCATACAGAATGTACCATCTCTTGTCTGTGTCCTGGATATGTGTGTTGGAAGAAATCCAGGTTTTTCTAAATAGCAGAATCATTTTTGTATCCTTAAATTAAAAGATTCTTTCTAATCAATGTGTTGTAATACAAAAAAATTATTTACCATAGTTCTTCATAACATAAGTGTGTACCTTTGTCTTTACTATACTTTTTGTAATAAATTAAAAAACAGAAACACATTACACACATTGCTATGGCTTAAAAGAGTGAATTTACATACATGGAATAGGGGTTGAGGCAAAATTGTACATTTCATTCAAAACTGTGAGCACATTCAAATATATGAGGCTTAATAATACCTGTCAACTTGTGCAAGAATAAGGAAAAATATAGGATATGAGGTCCCTGACGTTACTTCTGGTATTTGGAATGTGTCTCTTGCCTGTTACAAACGCAGGAAGTGACATTGCTGACGTAACCTCCAGTATCAGATTTAGTTGTGGGCTGATTTAGGTAGGAGAGGCAGTTACTCTCCCTGCTAATGTCCCACCTCGCACATTTAAAAAACACAGTCTGCTTAAAATAATACTACACAAACATTATGTTTTTAAGAGATGTTTTTGCATGTGCAGATTTATGCTGTAATGTAAACCAGTTTTTTTGTTGTGATATTTGTGGTATAATTTCATATGTTTTTAGAAGTATTGTTTTAACATTGCAATCATTTCTTGACAAAGCCGTTGTGACAAAACGCACCAAATCTACTCTGTGAACTGTATTTGTAAGAAACAACTGGATTTTTTTGCACTTTAAATTAATTGAATTGTTTTTTATCTAGTTATTTATAAAATATTTTAACTACACATTGTTGTTTTAAGAATTTATGCACATTTAAACCTCAATATTTTGTTATTTAGTAAAGAAGTCAAGGTTTCTGTGCAAATATATAAGTCCCCTAAAACAAGGGGCAGAGGGTGGTGCTAACAAATGTTATCCTGTTCCAAACCAAAATATAGAAATCGTTTGTCATGTGGGTGTTTAGGTGTAAAAGATGTAATGTTGAACTGACATATTTGTGTATATGTTTATCCCTTCCTCATTACTGACACACAGGACCATAAGACGCACCCAAAGTTTTGAAGAGAAAATTAGGTAAAAAAACCAGACAGCTATTCAGATATTAAGTTCCAGCAAAGTAGGCATGACTGGACCATGCAGCAGTCACTCTATATTCCTCCTGCCAAAAGCCCAGTGCCAGGAGGGAGGTCTTCGCTGCAGCAGAGGCTGAAACATGACAGGGTTTCCCAATATTTGCAAGGGAAAGTGATGGACGGTGCATATATTGCACCTAGGTTTAGGCACTTCCTCCAGTAAAGGCTCCAGGGAAACAGTATGTTCTGTTTTTGTGATAGGGCTCAGAGTGAGAGCCGTGGTTTAGGGCCCTGGAGCCAGCAAAGGGAAGAGAAGGGAGGGTCCCTTGGCCACCAGTTCCAGGTCTGGGATTTGTTCACACAGGTGTCAGGTGTGATTAGTTGCCCAGCCGGGCTGTTCATTTGTAAGAGGTTATTTTGTTTTGTTTTTGGACTTGTTTATCTGGCTGACAAAGAAGCCCACAGGTGGATGCCCGAGTTTTGCATTGAAGGACAGTGTTTCTGCCTGATACTTTCGAACCACGATCCCTGCAGCCCACAAGCAATTCCCCAACTTGCCACACTATACACTAGCATTACCTATTCTCTGATCATACTAACCAACTTATGAAGAGACACATTTTACAATCTGTCACTAAACAACTTACCCATGAGCAGCTTTTTACATATGGGAGGAGATATGAGTTACAAAATGTATGTATTGCAATGCAAAATATTAATGTAAATACACAACTCATGCTATCTAATTGTAAAATGTCTCCCTCCGTAAGTTGGTCAGTGTGTTCAGAGAATGGGTACCGCTAGTGCTAACGCATATAAGGTCTCTTTTTGGCTTGACTGGGGGGAATGGAACAAATGTCTGCCTCCTGGGATGCAGAACTATTGCTCCCAGGATGGTTGGGACTTTTACATATTCGGACTATAAGATGCACTTTACCATTGAAAAAAAAGTCCATCTTATAGTCCCAAAATACAGTATATGTCCTCTTTCTCTTTTTTTCCATGTAAAATGTACCTTTTAACAACTACAATGTCAACCTATGTATTTTTGTACTTTTGTTGTGCTAAAAAAAGCCAATGTAAAGGAAATATAGTGGAGTATTGTGCAACTAATCATTTAATTAACCTTTTTAATTAGGGATGAGGCAAAGTTTGTGTCTGTTGTGGCACACTCCCAGCTTCAGAGATTCCCTTTTAATCTTCCCAGAAATTTAGAAAATCAAAATTAAACTGAATCAAGAATACTCAAAGTTGTATACCTTTGAGTCTATTCCTACCCCTTGGTTACTACCGTATTTACATTTCAGATTTCCTTAAATTCTTGATAAATGATATTATCATCGCCAAGCACTTTTGTGTTTTTTTCTCACTTGAATTCATCTGCCAGGTTTAGGTGGACAAACAGAAAACTACATCTTTATTAGCATGCAGTCACACTCTGCATACATGCCTGCTTGCCTATTTCTGCTTGAAGCTTAGCCAATTCCGAATACAATAAGCCGCAGTTGTTCTGGATGTTTGCTATTCCTGGAAGCTGCTCATTATGAAGTTTGTCAGAAGCCTGCCGAATTCAGTTAGCTGGATACACCCGTCTGTGATGGAAACTGCAGATAAGTCTCTCTGGAAGATCGTGAATATGGACATGCAGCCGGAAGGGATACAGCATGGAGATATATTCATTTAAGCCACTGTGAAGAGTGTAACATAATTCTGTGACAGAGTCTTACTAGTAACATAATAACTGAACCAATATGGCAAACGGTGTTAATTACTGTGATGATGCTGATACTAATGCAAAGTGAGTTTGGTTTTGTCAGTTATCATTATTCTCCTTCTCATTATTAATACATTTGCTATGCTCTTTATTCCTAACACAAAAGTGCTGATGTTAATTTTTTATATAATGCAATGAAAAATAAATCAACACATAATTATAATAATTGTATTGTGGATATCATAGTACAAGCCCTTGGGAGCAAAAAAATTAGGTTTCCTATTTTCAAAACAATTGCACATTTCAACGAATAAGCACTTCTGCATTTCAAATTGCAGTATATCAATATACTATTATAGTAGTCCTGTTTTTCCTGAAGCTCTGTTTAAGTCACACCAACATTACACAATTTTTTAAGGTAACCTTCATTATGGGGTGAGGTAATTAGTGGTTCACAATTGTGGATCAACTAACTTTTGGAGACACTGTACTACTTAAATGTATATGTGTGGGTTTCTGTTGTATCTCCCAAGCCAGTAGGAAATGATAAAATGTTTTTGCGTCTTCCCATACCATTGGTTGCCTACCTGTAATATACATCCAATCTCTAAAATTTAAACAAAGCAGGTCCTAACATTTGTAAAAAAGCTTTCCTTGTTTGCAATATAGCCTTTCCTAAGAAAACAACTAATGTACATGAGGAAAAGTTGGTGTTAGTCCCACTTGCCGATTCTCTTCGTAGTGTTGCAAGATAAAAAAACATCAATAGCGCCAATCGACAGCACAGACTAAAATTTTATAGTTGTGTCAATACAATGCAAGGAGTACCCAACGTGATTAGGGTGCTGCAATCTTCCTTCCTCAGAGCTTAAAACTGCAGAAACAGTGGTTTATGAAAAACACAATTCAGGTTCAGAACTACCATGAATTCAGGGCAAACATGCAACTTTTCAAGGTTAACCCTGACAAATATCCTAATGCAATGCACGGCCTTTTTAACCGCCCTAGCGTTCGGGACGGCACCTACTATAGCACTGGACGAGATGCTGCCGTCCAGTACACAATGGGGCTCCGGCAGTGCATACTTGCGGTTTTGCGCCGTCCCGGTGTCCCCGATGTGACATACTGTTAGCTCCTCAGTCTCTCCCCCCCCCCTCCGAGTGACGTGATGACGGCACATCGGGGAGGTGGCGGGAAATTTGAAAGTAAATTGCATGAAATCAGTTTTCTACAAAGAAAACTGCTTTCAATATGCTTCTATGTACTAAATCTCGCCAGATTAAAAAGTCTCTGGTGCCCCAGATGTGCCCATTTGCAGTAACCCTCTCTTCCCTGGTGTGATTTTACCACATCCATCACACCAGGTTAGAGAGGGTTAACTGCAAATGGGCACATCTGGGGCACCAGAGACTTTATTTTGGCGAGATTTAGTACATAGCAGCGTAGCTTTGTGCCCTGATTTTTGTGTTTTCTCATTCATTTTTTTTTTTTATTATTTTACATAATTGTTTGTTTCAAACATTATTATATTCAGGATGTCTATTAGACCATTGCGCAGACATTGTTTGGGAAGGTACAGGCCTACAACATAAAGAAAAATTTACCATTGAAGTCTATGGTGCACTTTTGATACAGAAATCTGTACCTCAGCAGTGCGCTAGGGAGGTTAATAGGACCAAATGAGGCTGGGTTAAGACAGCCTCACACTATGAAAGGTAATGCACAACATAACCAAGTCTAGAAAGCAAACTGAATACGGAAGCATAGGTAGGGTTGATAATATACATAAGAAGAGATAGCTCTTTGTGCAACCCTTTTTCTTTGAAGTTTTCTGTTTGGAACTCTTCCAATGCTAATCTCACCCAATGGTTTTAATATGATCTGCTAGAAGGTAACTGCAAAGTCTTTTCATTCATGTTATCGTGGAAACTACAGAGTTATCTTCCAATTTCATAATTAATTTTGCTCAGACAGGGGATATTGTTTTGCGATATGGACCATATTTATACCAGTTATCACCATCTGCTATATGTTATACTACATTACTCTGCACATAGCTCAGCATGTCCCATTAATTAAGTCAGACTACAAAATGCAAGCAGTGAAGCTATACTTTGGCCGTTCACAGGACTCTTTAGAGCATTAACCCTTTTAATACTTCATTGAGCATAATGAACGATGTGCTGCTTTTGGAAATGTCTTTTGGTAAAAAAACAAAACAAAAACACTCTCATTAAATCCTTTAATCTGTAACTGTATATAAGACAACATTTATTGCCAATGCCTACATTGGATGTCCTTCCTTGTCTCTACATTTCCTGCTGCCATCTTGTAAGGTTCACTGTATATACAACTATGGAGGAGCATTCAACAACCTAGCTCCCAGGTGCCCAACCTGCAGCACAGGGACCACATGCGACCCTTTGGGCATTCTTCAGCGGCCCCTCTCAGTCCTCTACTTGAGGTCCCTGAAACCTAGCCTAACTAATGCATGGGAGCTCACCTGTCTACCGATCCCCTGCTGTCGTGTCCTTGTCAAAGTTTTGTTATTTAAAAATGTAAAATAATGTCTACTAGCTATGCCTGCTGTCATTATAAAATGCTTATACAAGTCAGTATAGATTCAAAATGTTATGTGTGGCCCTTAAGGGATGCAGAGGGCCGCACTTGTGGCCCTCCATATAAATTCAGGTGCCCACTACTGGCCTAGCTGACTCCCTACAATACAATGCAGACACTTGAGGCAGTGTACAAAGTTGTCAACAGTACAAAATATTAAATATAATATATCTATATATATATAAACTTCCTCCTGACTATGCAAGAGAGAGACATAAAGAGATCGAGGGAGCTGAAATGCAATAGTACAGGTAAACATTTGAAACAAATGATTGGGCTTTATATATTTTCTAAATAATTTCACAGACTTGGATGCTTAGTTTCATGTAGCCCAAAAAGATTTGAAAAAAAACTTTTTTCTTGCTGCCATTCTTTTTTGGAATAGTGTTCACTATCACTGAGACAGTTACTGGAGATCACAACAAATGTTGTGGTGACGAGACGAGAATTCCCACATCTGAACATAGAACCTCCAACATCCTCTTGACAGGAATTAAACATTTCTTTAGGCTTTATCTAAAAATATAAAAATATCAGCATACATACTGTTAGATTTAAGCTTATTTTTACACCCTATCCTCCACTGAATGGATTGTTGTGTTGTAATAAACATTTAACTATACCCCATATAAAAAAAAATTACCTAATATTCTCTACGGTAAAACTACTTTAGAAAACTATGCTGCTCTTCTGAACTTCTACAGTAAAATGGAGCAATCATCATCATTATATCAACTGTGCTAAGAATTTTTTCTGAAACTTTCTCTCCTCTATACCTGATAACAAAGCATATCAATATGATCTATAAAAGAGCTGAGAATTCCTCGGTGCTAGGCAAGATCATTGTACAAACTAAAACCTGGCACCCTGCTGAGAAAACGTCAAGAAAATAACTGGAGTTGCTATAAAACTGTCTCAAAAAAGACTCCATTTCAACTTCACAATGAAAACAAGTATGAAAGCCATACTGTGGAACTTTTATAAAGAATATCAAAAGATGGTGAACTTTTTTTTTTTAAAGGAAAATATGACCTTGGTAGCACTTCTTTTAGTCTTGAAAGGAGTGAGGTAATGAAACGACTACAATATGAAAGCATGTTAAAGCTCAACTCCAGTCCAACAGCTGAATCTATGGATATGTGAGATTAGTAATTCTTTTCAGAAAGCTTTGTATTATAGACACAAGATCGCTTAGCCAGGTGAGTCTCTGTCTTTAGTATTCTGTTCTTCAAATTATTCCCTCTTCTGTCATTAACCTCCTAGCAAATTAGAACAGCTGGAATAAATTATAGCATACTCTCTTTAGTTCCTCTGGTTACCAATGTTTAAATGGAAATTTAGGGAATATAAAGGTAAACAAGAATAGAGGGGAAATTGGGGCACATGTTCCTTGGAAAGGTGCCCATACATGCATAGATATGGGCCAGATCGATGTCCGCTTGGAGCACTGTGCGCGCTCACGGCCATCTATCTTGCCCATATCTAAAGCAGCCATCCCTGTTTTCGAGCGGGATCAATCAATCCATGCGCGCTCACGGACATCTATCTGGCCCATATCTAGAGGTCCCCACACACGTATCGAGTGGGAACCGACAGATGAGCTGTGGAGAGCAGCGTAATGATGTCATCATGCTGCTTTACATCGCTTACAGCATCGGCGGGCATCCTTTGTGTGCTGCCAGACACCGGTCCCCATTCAAACTAATGGCATTGGCCAGAGATTTACGGACATGTCCGTTCTCTGACCGACCGTGGGTCTCCATCCAAAGCAGAAGTTCTCTGTCTGGCTTCTCCTCTCACAGTACTGGCTTAGAACCGACAGAGACACAGCTCCCCCGTGACACTAGCTGCCCCTCCCTTTACCTTCATGCCTCTTCCAACAGCACAGAAAGGGTGCCGGGACATTTGTGACCCGATTTTTCGTCCGTTTGATCGCGTGTGATGATGTATGGGGGCTTAAGAGGGGATTTCCCTCACATTGGAAAGATATTGTCTATCTACTTGTTGAATCTCAGTAATGGAAAACATGGAAAAACTAACAGTGATTCTTAAACTTCCCTGTGTCTTGCCTTGAACACATAGTATCTTACAAAAGTTACACCCCTCACATTGCGGTAAATAGTTTAGAATATGTTTTCATGGGACAACATAGGGTAAGGGTGCTAAACTGGTCAAGCCTGTCTCCAGTGCTACATCATATTGACCATCAGCAGGGCATGAAACACTACAATTCATATATCTGCAACATATATAAAGGGGGTTTCAAAGGTGCCTTTTGATCACTTAAACTCCTGAGCTTTTTGTACTAAAAGCGTTACACACAAATATCATGTTGTAGTTTGTAACATAAATATGTAAAAAACATATATGCAAAAAAATTACATTTAATAATAAAATTACATTTAAAAAAACCTAGGGCTCCACTATGCACTTGGATGCACTGACGGCAGTGCATCCAACGAGCGCAAGCTCCCCTATTCACTCCGTTATGACCACCTTATCAGCCGCACTACATAGCACAGCCGATAACATAGCCCCTTTAAATAAATTGGCAGACATATAGATAACGTGGCTGGGCGCGTTAGTTATACATAACTATGACGAGTCCATTGACTGTGAAACGCAGGGATTTTAGCGCAAGTGGAGCTATAGCCTATGTGTTTTCTTTTCTTTTTGATTTGATTGGATACAAAAAACTGTATTCAATCAAATTCTAAATATTTTATTTTACATATCAACTAAAAAAAAAAAACTTAAAAAGTGAATACTTTTTTATGTGTTCTTTAATTTTTCATTGGATTGGATTCAAAACACTGTGAGCACATAAAAAGGTATATATGCCTTTAAGAATTAAACATTTCCCGCTCTGTGATGTCATCGCACACCTCCTTTGCTCTGCCGAACACTGGGAACAGCAGAGAGGTTGCGATCAGATGACAGGGGACATCAGTGAGGAGGCTGGGTGCCTTTCTCAGCTGCATGTCACCGCTGCACGTTACCCTCCTCCATGCTCTCCCTAGCACCGGTGAAAACGGCGACCAGGCGTTGAGGGACATCAATGAGGGAGGCTGGATCCCTCTCTTAGCTGCCTGCACCAGGCTAACTGTGCTATACATCAGCAGGGCATGGTTAAATGGATAGCGAAGGAGCACAAAGTCTGTAAGATTTACCAGCTCTGTGATGTTGTCATGGAAGAGTGGAAGAGTAATCCAGTGGCAACCTGTGACGCTCTAGTAAACTCCATGCCCAAGAGAGTTAAGGCAGTGCTGGAAAATAATGC
>CM070032.1:45608575-45619314 GCA_036250615.1 Ptychadena robeensis | reverse complement strand
AAAAAATGGTTACCAGAGGTTTAGACATTAATGACTGTGTAAAGTTATCACATCAGAAATATGTCTCACATTGCCATCTCAGTGCCATCATCCCAACACAATAAGCAAACAGAAAAAGAATATACATTCCTGCTTTATCAAAAAATAAAAAGGCAGGTTTAGGTATTTTAGGCAGCGAAAAGAAAAAAGCACTCTTGAAGAAGTCCAACAAAGGGTCTTTTTTTTTTTTTTCAAACAAGCTTTATTGAGAAAATATTCATAGTACAGCATTTTTCTTTTGGTCAAAATGAAAAAATAATAACCGTTGGTAAAGGTATGTATAAAATTATGCAATGTTTACAAATACATAAAATGAAATTCTATCTTGAACAGTTTCATGGAGTCAAGTCACATACAATAGTGCAAACAATCAAGCATAACAAAGTGCTTGTAACCTGAGCAAAAAAAAACCTTAGTAACAAAAGTGGCTAAGCCACAATAATAAAGTAGGGTGATGAAAAAAGTAATAAGAAAAAAGAAACATCATTCAACTTAAAACGGCGGACCTCCCTTCACCCCTGCTGAGAAGATATGTATGTTTAAATCTGAGATACAAGTTGGAGGATGGGGAGGCCCTAATGTATATCAGTGAGTGAACAGTGAAGAGATGGCGCACTCTCCAGGCACCATGGACCAGTAGGGGGATAAGGGGTTTTATCCAAGTGTTAGTAATGTTGTAACATCAATGTTACAGTATAATCCACTACATGTTATCTTCACATAAACATTGGACATTAGGTACTCCTGCATATATGTCTCGACGCATTTCGCACAACTTTGCTTCTTCAGGAGAAAATACAAGTTCTAAAAGGTGAGGATTAGTTAGATCCTGGGTGTCGATCTGGGCTTGACAAAGTTTGCCATAAGGTTCACAGGGAATAAGTTGTCATCACTTACGGGACAGCCTGTCATCCACCTACCCTTACAAAGGTGGTCTCCTTACCGCAGGAATCCTGTGTCTCCCAACCGCAGAAATGTCTCCCAACATAATTCTCCCCCCCCCCCCTGTGTGTGGGTGATCTAACTCCTCACCTTTTAGAACTTTTTACCTTTGCATGATCTCCTTAGGGAAGCAGGAGAAGAAGCAAAAATTGTTTGCGAAACACATCAAGACATATTTGCAGGAGTACCTCATGTCCAGTGTGTTGAGTTATTTTCAGTTGACATTTACACAAGTGTTATACAAGCTGTATACTGACTACTTTATATTGTATCAATGTGTCATATCCTTGAAAATATATTATAAACTGTTTACTACAATATCAGGGATGTCCCTGGCAGGCTCCTTCATTCAGGAGATTCTTTTAATCATAAATGCTCAGGATTACATGTGAAAATCTAAATTTTCTACTGTTACCCACCAGACCAACACCTTCTCATCAAACCATTTGGAACTTGCATAACTCCTCCTAAGAACCAAGGTTGAAGAATTATACAGGGTGTGATGCTTACACTGATTCACATAACAGCTTTTATTTCTACATTTCATTAGCATTTCGGAGAAAGGAACCAGAATAGTAAAATCACATCATATCAATAATTACAGATGACATGTAATAGATAGGATCTAATGGCAGCATATTTAGTGTGTTGTTGTCAGTTCGATATTGTATTGCTTTTCTCTCAGGAGATGTAAGGTGGTTTGTGTGATCTGGACAGATTGAGAACGTCTGGTTGACCATGGAAGTAAAGATACAGCAGAAGGAAGGGTCTGCTGGGATGTCATGTGATGGCAATACCAGTGAGTATGGTGTGTGTACTAGAGGGATTACAATAAAAAATACTTCCTTGATATTTTCAGCCATCCAAAATAATAATGAGTGCCGCCTCAATCAGTTACCTTATAATTGTGTGTGATCTTGATGATCATACAGTGCTTAAAAACAATACTACTAGTTACCTTAATGTAAAAATCATGCAAAAAAATTTTCCTTAAATTTTTTGGGAACAACAGATGTAACAAAAAAGAACTAGCGCAAATAATCTCTTTCTATATGGTTAAACATGAATTAAAAATATTTTAATTTCAAGAACAACTATACACTGACAAAAACAAATGTACCGTATTTATTGGACTATAAGACGCACCGGACCATAAGACGCACCCAGTTTTTAGGGCAGGAAAACCAGAAAAAAAAGATGAAATAAGGTACTGGTGAAGTCTGATATTGCCTTTAAAGTCCCTAATCCCCCAACTGCTTCCAAATTGGGGGAAACATTTTCTATTTTCTTTTCCATATATACGTTTTCACATGAAATGGGTTAATGCAATGAATTCAATGAATGCAATATTCAATTTAGCCAGTAGGTGTCACTAGCAGCAGTACACTCTCCGCACAACATCATTCTCCACACTGATCGGGAGGAGGGGGGCCAGGCTGCACAGTCTACTACTTTCCTCTGCTCTCCTCTACGACTAGCTGTTACTGTGTTCATGGGAGCTGCAGAGTGATTGCAGTTTCCATGGATGTAGATGAGGGAGGATTAGATGGCGTCATTAGCCTCTCCTTGGTTATGCAGCGGCTTGAGCTCTGTGGATAGGCAATAACGTAGCTCCCCGCTAATCTCGTGCCGGAGAGCTGGCGGGGAAGCCATTCGACATAGAAGTCATGGATGGATGACCAAAAGGGACTCCTGAGTATATAAGGACCCTGCCCTTAGCTGCCTCAGTATAAGGTGTTGGTTAGTAAGCATGCCTGCCATTGGTGCTGTGAGATGACTTCGCCTGTGTTCTGAGAGGATTCGCGCTGCACTTCCTGCGCTGACTGTCTGCGCTATGTTACCCTGTCTGGCTGATGAACCGGTCCCTGGAGCTCCCTGCGTCCCCTGGACCAGCTGCCTGTGTTCCTACATCCCTCCAGAGGTAGCGACCTGGTGTTCCCCTCTGGAAAGTCTACTCCCCACCATCAGGGTATTGTGTAGAAGAGTGGGTTCACTTAACAACGCCCTTAGAAGGAGGTACAAAAACAATTGTAATGGATGAGAGTGGGTCTCATCAATCCAATACCAGAAAATTCCCCCTGAGTTACCCAGGGGCTGGGGACTTTCAAGGCTCAAAAGGTGAAACAAGGTCGTGAAGGTTAGTCATAGAAGTTTAATAATAAAAAACAACAGCAGTCAGCGCACCATTTGTTAGATTTGTACTGATCGGGTCTATATCATTAAATACCGTGTCACACAGGGAGTACAGCGGTGATATCCCAACCGTGCGGCTTGTCTCCGAGAAACTTCATCAGGGGTATGTGAGATAGTTCAACATGATGTCGCATGGGCTCGTGCCCAGCCCAGCCAGCCCTTGCATATGAGGAGATCCCTACACAAACCCACCCAAAAAGGTTGTTATCAGCAACTCTCTTATTTTGAACCTTCTACACTACCAGCAATCTATTGGACAACCCTCTGGCTGCTTAAGGCATCCTGAAATACCCCCCGTTCCCGGACTAGGGTTCGTCGCGTTTGGACGCTTACCAGATTACCTGGCCCCGAGGCCCATGCTGACATCATGTTGAACTATCCCACATACCCCTGATGAGTTTCTCAGAGACGAAAGCGCGTGGGTGGGAATATACCGCATGTACATCACTGTGTGAAACTGTATGTATGATATATTAATCCTGATGCATGTACAATCTAACAAAATGGTGCGCGGGACTTTTTTGTTTTTGTACTATTTATTTTGGGATGCTGGCTCAATGCTTATAGAATAGTTATTCCTTTTTTGGTTCTTAGAGGAGGTAGGACACGTGGCACAGTGGGTCCACACCTGCTGCTCCATGACAGTTACATTCACAAAAAATTACTCCCACTTTGCCTATCATCCTCCATCTTCTCACTTTCCTCTGTCAGAAAGCCACCATGACCTAGTGATGTTTTTGCATTGTGGGATCATGGAGAGATTCCACATACTTGTATACACTTGTTCTTGAATACAAGAAATGTATAAATGCTTCAATGCTTTAGCACTAAAGGGTTAGTTGTCCTTATAAATGTAGACTTGTCCTTTAAATGACTAGATCAGGAACATTTTAAATAGAGCACTTTTTTCCGCTGACAACTGGCCATTTATTTGAAAGAATTCTGTTTAGGTTGTATTAAAATGTTGGACTGTGTCATGATTTCTATTCAATAAATGATGAACGCATAAATGTTAAGCTATTGATTATTTGTCTCATTTATGGAACTAATAGAAATTATTGAATATAATACAGTCTGATCATTTACTAATTTGCAGTCAAAGATTTTATTGACTATGAGGAAAGTGACTGCACAGCAAGATACTTAGTTCCTGTAGCTGCAATTCAGCAAAAAGTTCAAATGAATTATGCAGCCCCTATTAATGCAAAGATCTCAGCAGGGTTGGCATCAATGGACAAACAAGCTGCAAAATTACATACTCAGTACAGGATTGTGCCAAAGAAATGGTGTTAGCAAATGTACCCAAGGAAAACGTCCCAATGTAATAGATGGGTGAGTGCACTTCACATAGAGAAAGGAAATTGTCAGTATTTCCTTTACATGAAAAATATGTCCATCTGAGAAGAACACAAGTCTTTTCTTCAAAGCTGATTCTTCTTACCTTTTCAGTGGTCTGGAAAAAGCCAATCCCTTCTGCAACAGTTTTGCCTAATAATAGCAGGATGTCTTTTTTGTCTACAAACAAATATTCTGGCTGGAAGTTCATTGCTGTGTCTTCGCTTGGATGTGTCCCCTATTCTTCTTTTTTCTAAAGCATAAAGGCTGCGGACGTTTGACGGATCAATCAGCAGGACTCAGTGCCGTGAGCACAATTCAGAACAATAGCTCGAAGGTTCTGATTTGGAGACAAGAGAAATGTTATCTGTGTGTATACATATTAGTTCTTCTTTGTTCTGGCAGTCACAGGACTGTTGTTTATTCCTTTTACTGTCATACAGAAACTTGCACCATAGAGCGTGATTTGGGTTTACAATTAAATGAACCTTCAAAAAGAAAAGAAAAGAAAGGAAAAAAATCACCAACGAAAATATTGATTTATTTATCAAAAAACATTAAAAAATATTTTTCTGTAACAAAGTTGAACCTCAAGAAATTCAGGATATATTCTCCTGTACATACCCTGACACAGAGGGCAACCAGTAGGGCAAAGGGTGCTTGACAGGGTGGGCTATGTAGAAAAGGGGATTGTGGAAGGTGGGATTGTAGTGTCATGGGATGCCATGTAGTGCATCTACTCACAAGACCAGATTCTTTAGAAGGATGTCTTCTGCTCAGCACACTGCCACAAGCTCTCACACCAATAAACGGAAGGTCCAGACAGCAGAGTAGGGGGATATTTACAGATGTTTACTAGAGGAACAGCAGCTTCAACACCATCACCCTTGGCAGGGATGGGGTATCAATCTTGGGAGATAAAGTTCCAAACAAGCTCCATCTACTGGCTGCTGCATACCTTAGGACGGCTAAAGGCCCCTTCAGATTGGGGTAAAGAGGTAGCAGTGTAAAGGTAAATGTCTATGAAGGCTCTCATCCAGATCTTTGCATACCTGCAGTAGTCAGTCAAAAAAACTGGACTTACTGAAGATGTTTTGCTACCTTCCTTTTTGACTTTCTTTGTCAATTCAGAATGACTTGTATACAGTTTTAACCAGCATCAGGTTATGTAGGTAAGGTGTTGATTATACCATTCTATGAAAGGTAGATGGTTGTGGCTCTATCCAACCTTGGGTGACTATTGAGTGGTCCTTTGAGAAAAAATAGCTCATGCAGGGTCATTTAGTCTAAATAGCTCAACCTATAATGGACTGAGATTAGTCTGGTATTCATGATGGTATGTAAGTAGCCATATTGTCTATTGTGCATTGTGTAGCTCAGCCACAGGAACTGATGTTGGGTGTTTTGCCATCACTACTGGTCACTAACAGTTACCTATGTAGCATTCACAAATGAAGGCCTCAAAAGCTGAGCAATTTAAATGAATCTATGCTTCTCATTGGTATCCTATAACAACAGATATTTTCTAAATCTTTTATTAAGTCATCTTAAGCACTGTCAAGCATTCTTAAAACAGAATGGATGTTCCTCTAAGTCATCTTTGAAAACCTGATTTTATATACCATTGCATTTGCATCCCACCTTCCAAATTTATATCAGCACACTAATATGATGCATTTTTTTTATTATTGAACCTCAGTGGTAGGGGCTAAGAACTCATTCCCCAAAAAGTGGTGACTGGTAGGACAGGCAACCAAAGCCACCTGCCCATCAGATGTCCTGTTCCCCAGGTGACCTCGACCAGAGCCAGGTCTCTCGAGTACTAGGAACCGGGTAGGCTCCCTCTGAAGAGGGCCCCATATTTGGAGAGACTGCCGGGCTAGCGCCGTAAGCAGAATCGGCCCCACCACTTTCTAGGGGGGACAGACTATATAAAAATAAACACACAGTTCAGGCCTAGTGGGTGGCTATACAAATTCTCCCAGTCGGCCCAAAAGGCCGCCCCCAGGGAGTAGATGCTAAAAATGTTGTGCTAAGGTAAACATGTGCCATAAATGATGGTCCCCCACCAGTGATTTATGGCACCCCTGGGTCCCAACTACGGTTCAATCTCGACCCTCCGACCATCACAAATGCAGCAGAGCTGCCTTAACAGGAGGCATGGTGGCCGGTACTGACACACATCCTCAATAGACAGAGACAGAAGGAGGCCAGAAAGTTCTGTACCTACTGAGAAGGAATTGTTCAGCACAGATTTCATTATAAGGGGGTAACATTTAAATTCAGATTTGAGACAGTGACAGTTTAAATAGTGTAATAACTAGAGAGAGTTCGACTTTGTGAGCTGATTCAAAAGCCCCTGAACATGCTATCATCACCAAACTTGCTAGAGAAGGGTCCAGGATATACTACAAATAAAAGGTTTTGCTCTAGCATTTGTAGTTTTTGCATAAATTAAGTTAAAAGTCCAGTAGAAATGTCGACTTTGACTTTGAAATTAATTTATGCAAAAATCACACATGCTTGAGCAAAAAAAATTTTTTCACATGTTCCCACAACCCTCCTCTACATCTCCAGCAATGTTGGTGATGATACCATGTTCAGAGGCTTTGCAATCAACTCAAAAGGTCAGCTAGTTAAATAATTTCTCTCCCTCGTCCCATTAGACTTGCTTCTACCTTTGGCACTTTTAAAAAAGCTCTAAAAACCCACCTCTTCAGCCTCTCCTACCCATCTTCTCATTCCTAACATCACCACCATGCCAGTCCCACCCCCCCTCCCCCCACACCTATTGTATACCTTGTTCCCCAACTTACTAGATTGTAAGTCTGTCCGGGCAGTGTCCTCTACTCCTCCTGTGTCATACCTGTACCTGTGTGTTATTGTGTGTTTGTATCTCTAATGTATTGTACAGCGCTGCGCGATATGTTGGCGCTATATAAATAAATGATAATAAAATAATAATAATAATAATTTGACCATCTCTAGTAATACTGCAAGTGCATAAATTAGGAACTGACAACAGAACTAGTTTTTCCTTGTTTTCCAGTGACCGTATGTATTGAACAATTACTTACTGATTGTCATTAGTATCACCATTGGGTAGATTTATTTATAGCTTTTAAATATAAGTTTTGAAATAGCGTGGAGCTTTAATACAATGTGCAATACTTGCCCTGTTCAAGCTGATAATGGTTCATTCTTTATGTACGGACAGGAGAATCCAGCCATGGCTCTCTGCGCTGTATTTAAAGCTTCATTGGGTAGCGATGTATCTTTATACGGTTACTGAATTCTGTGCATATCCCATTGTTTAATAGTCAACCCATGTCACAAATTCTCTGAGATACAGCAATAACCACTGAGGTGAATTTAAGAATAATAATGAGTTAAGTCAGCCCTCAAGGTCAAAGAAGATATTCCAGTTTACCCTTTGAAATGACATATTAAAATCGCATTTTACCCACTTATAAATAAATGCAATGTCCATATTAGCATTCTTCTTGTTGGATTTATAATAGTTCATTAATTTTGTGATTGTGCCTTAAAGGGAAGCTTATTGGATGTGTTCCCTAAGCATTCCTAAAGACATTCACAATGCATTTTCTGCTCTTATGTTTAGAAAAATGTTGACATTTGTTTGTATGTCGTATTTTTTATGAAATTGAGATGAAAAGAATAATGGAAAAAGTGATCCTGTTAAGTCTGATAACTGTTCCACTACATTGTAATCATATTATGAATAAAATTAGAAGTGAAGCTTACTGCATTTGCAAAATAAATAAGGCAAATAAGCCAAACTAAACCTTCCTATCCTGTACAAATGGGACAGCTGCCATCTCTCCCTCAGTTTGGATCTGTATCTGATCTTAGCATGGTGCTACATATGTCATTTCGGTGATGGAAGTATCCATTTGTGGGCTGAAAAAAATGATTGCTGAGATATGGTCACAGGCAACCTAAACAGCTGAAGCCAACCATAACTCACATGTGCTCATGTCTCATAACACATGCATTTTTAAGTGAGCTTCTCAGATGAGTACCAGTAGATGGTGCTTGGTACTCACCCCATATGTAGTGCCATCTTCCTCACTGTCTCCCTCATTGTCCTCAGCTTCCTGCATGGTAGATTCTGCTGCAGATGGACCTCCCTGTTCCTGATTGATCCTCTAATTAGCTGTCTCCATCCACAGGTCACCAGCTGGCTTTGGGTCTCATGTAACTCTCACAGTACAACACCGTTTGAACCCTCAGATCTCGTACCTTGGTAGTACAACCCTGAAATGTTCTGGGTTAGTGACCCCTGAGACTACCTGCAGTCCATATGTCAACCTTTCATAGTCATATTCTAACTGTCACACAGTGTTTTTCTCTTGTCATATTTTACCCACACATATGCCTACTGTGACATTCAACCCCCAGATCTCCAACACGCTTCGAATACCACTCTTTTATTTTGGATTAGTAATTTACTTTTCCAATTTGACAAACTGCGATCTTTCATAGTTAATAATGTTTCCATGCGGTTTTCCAAGTGACATTAATTGTATACATTTAACAACAAAAACTGAAAGAATTTTGCCAATCTAAAAATTGTAACTTTTATAATAGTGTTTATGATAAAGTGAAGTTGTTTGTACATTTAATGTGGGAGGGATGCAGATTGTGCTGCCGATCTCTCCCCTCTATGGCTGACAGCCAGACTCCTTGGGTGCACCTGATACGGCTACGGCCGCCCAGACATTGAGTGCCTCCATGTTGTTAGTTTTTGGCCCTTTTTAAGTAACAGAGTTCCACTTATGTGCACCCCTGATTATAATAATCTAATAAATATAAGTGTCTTTTGCAGTGGAAACACTTCCTTCACTATATCTGATAGAAATTGTGATCCAGCCATGGAATCTGGGTCAGAAACTACCAAGGAAGTGACATGGAGACCGCTAGTGCTTATAAGAAATCATGTCTTTAGTGAGAGTAGTTTTGTGCTGGTATTTCTTTATCTTTTCACCAGCCAATCACAGACTTTGGAAGAAGGTCCGTAGTTTGGCTGAATCTAAAATGTGACATCCAAAATGCACTTTTGACACATATAGTGGCCATGTCTGTTTTCATTTATGAATGCCAATACAGCCAATATAACTATAGGAAGTGACATTCTAATGCAAACATTAAAGTATATCAATCTCACTCTAAGCTTAACTAGAGATTCTTTACTAAATACACAAATTCACAGTTCAATCATGGATGCAAAATATTTAACTATTAACAAAGTGTATGTTGCACATTTCTTATACATTTATGCTGTCATCTACATGCTATGCATACAGTCAGGTCCATAAATATTGGGACATCAACACAATTCTAAAATTTTTGGCTCTATACACCATCACAATGGATTTGGAATGAAACTAACACAATGTGTTTTAACTGCAGACTGTCAGCTTTAATTATTTGAGGGTATTTACATCCAAATCAGGTGAACGGTGTAGGAATTACAACAGTTTGCATATGTGCATCCTACATGCTAAGGGACCAAAAGTAATGGGACAGAATGATAATCATAAATCAAACTTTCCCTTTTTAATACTTGGTTGCAAATCCTTTGCATTGAATTACAGTCTGAAGTCTGGAACACATAGACATCACCAGACACTGGGTTTCATCCCTGGTGATGCTCTGTCAGGCCTCTACTGCAACTGTCTTCAGTACCTGCTTGTTCTTGTGGGATTTTCCCTTCAGTTTTCTCTTCAGCAAGTGAAATGCATGTTCAATCTGAGTCAGGTGATTGACTTCACCATTGCATAACATTCCACTTCTTTGCCTCTAAAAACTCTTTGGTTGCTTTTGCTGTATGCTGCATGCTTATGCAGTATGCTTTGTGTCATTATTGGCACATTATAGTCTTGCCTAGATAAAGCAGTGCAGTTAGGAATTGTGCGCTGTGTGCATGAGAAGAATACATTTGTAACACACATTTATAGTGAGTATACACTTTTCAGCATATCTTGGTGAAGCCTTTAGGAGATGAAACGTATCAATATTTATCTTGTATAGGGTTTGCTAGCTGTATATGGCAGGTCAAGAGGTCAAGTCACTGCCAAGAGGGAGAATTTAGCTGTATGAGCACTAGCAGTACCCATTCTCTGAACACACTGGCCAACTAGCTGAGTGAGGGTATTTAGACAGCATGAGTTGTGTATTTATATTAACATTCTGCATTGCTATAAAAA
>CM070032.1:45587206-45608475 GCA_036250615.1 Ptychadena robeensis | reverse complement strand
AGCATATACACACATGCTTATGTTTCACCCCTGAACATATTGCTGGAAATAAGCTCTGTCTCCTGGCACTGGCCATTTGGCTTGGCTGTAGGGATATAATAAGTGAGTGAATACTACATGGTCCAGCCCTGAGAAATATGTCTGAACACGCTGTATATTTTTATAGTGTGAATACATACAGTATGTTTTTTTGTATTTCAGAAGTTTTAATACAGGGTCTCCAGATTCGCTGTGAAAAAATTATTAAAATAATGTTGGTGTACGTAATGGCGCTTACATTCTAGCACGTACTTTCTAAGTATTTTTTAAGCATCATTCATCACCTAAAATTCTGCTCTGCTTTACACTTTAGAATCATTGGCTATACTGCTAAAATAGTTTGCATTGAAGTTATATCATTACTGACGGTTATATGCAGTTTATCATTTGCTTAAGAGTACCAGTACTTATGAATTATTTATTGCCTCTCTAGGGAAGTCTTAATTGCCTCACGTCTGCGGTCTCTGGAGTAATGATTTGACACACTGGCAGAACTCACCAGCAAGATGCAAGTTCATATTCGGAGCACATTTGGGAATGAGCAGGGCCATTCAATAGCAGATCTCATTGACCTTATTGTTGACTGCATCTGAGATGGCTTCAGCAGAAGGAAGAAGTGGCTCACTGCAGTCACATTAGCAGAGTGCTGAGTAGGGAAAAGAGCATGCTGCTTAGTCTAATGCCAGCTTCCTTTCATTTCTATAGAGCTACTTAATGAGATTTTTCATGCATAAAATTAAATTTTTCCTATTCTTTTGGCTTCCAGCTCTAAAGGATTTACTTACAAATGTGTCAAGTTTTATTTATGTGTGCTATAAATGGATCTGAGCTACAAGGAAGGCTTTTATTGATAATGAGTTTCAATACAGAAGAACGTGTAGACCAGGCAAGTGACTTTGGTTTGCAATGAATTATTAGGCACAAGCGATGTTAACAGATACCACTTCAAAAAACACAATTTTCCAGCGACATGATTTTTGTGCATTTAAATATGATGTCAATTATCATGGCTACCTATGTCTGGAGCCAATAAGTTGAAGTGACAGAGGAGATTTAGAGAGAACAGATCAAGAATTAATAGTTTATGTTTGGGAAGAATTTGTTTTTATGAACAAGTGATAGATATTAAGATATAAGCAGCTACAGTTTTAAGAACACTTGAGAATAATATACGGTATACACCTTCATACAAGCTCAGCTTTTCAATATCTGCTTGCATGCAAGTCATTAGGGTACTTACCACTCTTAAATCCTTCTTTTGTACAACTGTTGTCTTCTCATTCTCATTCTTCCTGCTTGTTTGTTAGTATCCGATACATTGTGATTGACAAATACTGCCACCTGGTGTTGTGAATAATTTATTTAGCCTCATTGTGGTTACTAGTCCCGTATGAGTCAATTCTAGTGAAAGTAATACTTACAATTCAGATAATATGGGAAAATTCCAATATGGACATGAAGAGTAGTATTGAGCTTGAATATTTGCAAGTCTAATATTTTTTGTGAATATCGGCATTCTGAAAATCCGCGAATATTTCAAATATGTCTGCAGATATTCACGGTATGACCATATATATTTTTGTAACACGAAAATAATTTTCCCAATACATGTTCATACATCGAATTTACGAATATCAAATATTAGTAGAATTATTCGCGAAATATTGCGAATTTGAATATTGTCTATGCCGCTCATCACTAATGGAGTGGACATGGCTGGATTAAGGACCATAAGTAAGTGATCTGCCCCCTTAACAGTAAACCAAGCTTAATTTTCATAAGCTAGTCATTAAGCCATTTAAACCAATTTTAGCCATTTTTACCTGGACAATGCAGCTTGAGTCAGCTTAAACACACCTATATGCATTTTATATTAGAAGGAGGAATGGTGAAGTACTTCTAAAGGTCACAAGATCTCAATGATCACAGTTGTGTAGATGTAAAATGTAAAGAAATACACTTTCATAGAACACAGATTATTACTGAGGCAACCGAGAAGGAAAGAGCGACAGATCAACTTGGTTTTAATATAAAGACAGTCCGTCCAAATGAGTGATAGATTGGAGCTTTTAGCCCTAGTATTAACACAGGACAAATAGAATAGGAAAATCTGACTAATCATAAATAAGACCATTACAAAAACGTTCTGTCGTTTAGACTTTTACAGCTTTTTCTTTAAATACACTGTAGTTGGAATTTTTATCTTAAACATGTTTACCATGTTTTCTAGGCAGTGTTAGTGCATTGCTTGGTTTCATTGTTTGCCATCAAAATGAAACATTTTGTGTATAAAGTGTAGGAAAGTAGCAATTGTTTCAGGGATTCAGGTAGGAATGCTGGTTATGGTACATTTCTTGCTGAAGATTGGAGTAACATGTGTTGTTCTAGATAATGTTCAGAAGAACAGCTACTTTGATTAAAGTTGATTGAAGAGGGGAAAGTTAAGTGCAGAAAATGAAAAAAAAAAGCTACAAAGATTACAAATCTTTAAATCTACTTTACAATGGAAGCCAAAACCTGAAAGATGTGAATTAAGCTGGGCATACACACGGCGACCATCGCCGACATCTGCCGCCGATTTCTTCCGGGATTGTAAACGTGATGACGTCATCACGTTTACAATCCCATTGCATTCTGGGGCGCTTCAGTCGGCTGGGCACCCTTTGTGTGCCGGCCATAAGCTACAATGTAGCGGCCGCTTCATTGCAGCTTATGGCATCGGCTCCCATCGGCTCGCGCCGGCCAGAGATTTTCCGACATGTCGGATCTCTGGCTGGCCGAGAAGTGGGGCGACATGGATCTGTCGGCCCATGTGAGCACATGCCGATAGGCGGACGATTTTTAACCTGACCGACGGCGTGAGCGCGCACGCCCGTCGGCCAGGTTAAAAATCGGCCGCTTATCGGCATGTGTATGGCCAGCTTAAAAGGTAAGAAAAGAAACATCAACCATGCATATCAGTAGAAGACTCAGCCAATGATCTTCTACAGGAAGATCAATGAAGATCTAAATGTATCTGTGAATATAGAATACCAGTAGTAGACGCCTATCGAAGCCCAGCTATTGGAAACAAGCCCCCAGAAAGTCCTATTTTATTTGTTCATTTCTATATACGATATATATAAGAAAAACACCACAGTGATTGGACAAAGGAGCAATGACCCAATTGTTTTTTGCATGAGTTGTTGATGAGGTTTTTTGGGGTCGAGGGGATGCAAACAACCCAAAAACACTGAATTCAGGCCACAATGAAAAGACAGTGAAGCATGATGCACACTATACTAGGAATCAATATTAATATGTCAAGTGCTTGAGGCCATGTTGAAAATGTCCTTGTAATGTTTTTTTTCATAAGTTGATGAGTTTTTTTGGGTCTAGAGCAGTAGTGGGCAACCCAGTTGATATGGAGGGTCACAAGTGCAGCCCTCAGCATCAATAGAGGGCCGCACATAACATCGATCCAGACACCCCCTGTTAACATATCTCAGCAGGCAGACCAGACCCCGTCAGGCAGTCAAAGCCCGACAGCACCTACCCCCCCCCCCTCTCGCCCCTGGGTGCAGCGGTCATATGTAGACCTGGTTTCCCCGATCAACATTGACAATTTTACTGATGTAAGAACGCTAAAGTTGATTAGGAAAGCTGAGTCAACGTGTGACCACTTCACAGGTGAGTTGCTATGCCCTATGCATTAACAGTTTTTGGTTTTGGGGGCCGCATGTGGAGGATCAAGGGGGGCCGCCAAACAATGCCTAAATGGCCGCATGCGGCCCCCGGGCTGCAGGTTGGGCACCTAGGGTCTAGAGGATGCAGACAACCTACAAACATTGAATTAAAGCCACAATGAAAAGACAATGAAGCATAATGGTGCAAGCAAAATAATATGGGGATGCTTTAAATACTGTTGCTTTTACCCTATTTATTGCATACTAGGATTTGGTATTAAATGTTGAAATACTTGAGGCCATGTTGGAAATGTCCTTGCAATGGGTGTTTCAGTAATGGGTTGTTTCCACTTGTGTCCACTGTGCTTCATGAATTCAGTGGCATGATAAGTACAGGATGCCAAACCTGCTGATTGCTTGTGAAAAGCATTGGGCATGTTTTTTCCACAACACATTGATATGTTCATTGATGTATGTGGGGAACCACTTTTAAAACAAAGCCTGTGGATTCTGTCCCATTCATTTAGTTGTGTTCTGGCAAAAATCCTCAAAATAAGCAGTAAAATCAGGCCCTAAAATAACATCCTCAAGCACATGAGTAAACAAGCTGGTTCCAGATCCACAAGATTGACATTATGGTGTAGCCAACCCCATCCCTGAACCTCAATCAAATAGAAAACGTGTGACATCCAAATTTCTGTTTCCAAGGAAAACACCAAGAAATGTGGACCAACTGTGGGAAGAAGTCCAATCATACTGTGGTGGAATACCTGTTCTTAAGTGCCAGAAGATGATCAAATCCATACAATACCGATGTAAAGTAATTCTCAGAAACAGTAATAGAGTTACAATTCCAGTAAATACTGGTTTAGCTATTACATTTTGGAAAAATGTTTCTGATCACAAACTTTGGTTTGATGTGACTTTAATGAATTGACAGATGAATTGGATACATTGCTCTACTATACCTAGTCTGGGGATTTCCTGACATCCAGGTTTACTACAATGTGAAGAATAAATTTTGAATAGGAGAAAATACATATCGTATTGTATGTAAAACTTGATGGTGGCCGTTTAAAGTCCCCTCCTTTACTGCCCAGTGAAGGAAATCAATAACGGAGGAGTAGACTAGTTTTTTTCTCTGGTCGCTCCATCCATTATAAATTTGTATACATTTTTTTTAAAGAAATAACACACACTTGATTTTAATTCAGTCTCGATTTGGAATAGAATGTATTGTGTCCTCATTATGCGTGTAAAATGTGTGTATGGAAAAAAAAAGTATTTGGAAGAACTTTGATTTTTATTTACTTTTCAAACACTTTTCAAACAATGGTGTTAATACAGTAAATTAATGTAACTAGAAATGGTATGCACACTAAAGTAATATATTACTACCGAGGTCTTTATTACATTTGATAGGGTAGCTATTAGTAGATACATTAAGAACATTCTTATTTTTAACAACTGAACTAATGAATAAAAGCAATTTTAAAATGACCACCATTAAGTATAATAACAGCAATCCATCACACACAATGGTATCCTACCTGTAACATATTTTGTATCGGTTATTAAAAAAGGAAACACAATAGGCTTCTTTGTGAGTGACAGTTCAAGCTCTACACACATCTCAGTGATTGCCTGGAAATTTATTACTTTAGTCAGTTATTGTAATGGCATTGTCTGAGGTGATGACCACAGGAAATTATACTTTGTAACCGCTGCTAGAAATAGCAGGATACATAACACCTGGAATATACTGGCAGAGATGACAAGCTGTCTACTGATGACAACAATTACTCACAACATTTCTGCCTTTAAAAATATGAAGCTTTTATACTGTGCAAACTGTAATCTCTGCGCGCTCAGCTTTTCACACCAGTGAAGCCTCGTGTACTGCCTACCATACTCTGACAATTATATACAATTATCCCTTGACAACGTACATACAATTCTGTATGGAGACAACTTTTTGGGGGTTTTGGTTTTGTACATTACCACAATGAATTTAAAATGAAACAACTCAGATGCAGTTAAAAAAGGAGACTTTTAGTTTTAATTCAGTTGAACAAAATAATAGCATAGACATGTGAAGAACTAATGCCTTTTCTTTTTACACTTCATTTCAGGAGTTTAAACCTAATGGTTAACGTATATGATATTACATGAGAAGGTGTTGGAAATTGCTTAGTTATGTCACAATCAATAAGTATATAAAAGATCTGAGGTTGATTTGAAACAAGACATAATTAAACTGAAGAACAGAAAGAAAAGTATCAGATAAATTACTACAATTAGGTGTGGCAAAATCTACAGTTTGGTACATCCTCAGAAAGAAACATAACCCTGGTGAACTCATCAACACAAAAAGGTCCAGGACCTCTATGGAAGACAACACTGGAGGGTGATCCCAGAATCATTTCCATGGTGAAAAGAACCCCCTTGACAACAGTCAGCCATGCCAACAAGACTCTCCAGGAGGTAGGTGTATCGATATCCAAGACTACCTTAAAGAGAAGACTACATGAAAGTACCAGGGTTTACACCACATGTGTATATATTTAATGTCATGTATATACTTCCCTGTGTCACCATATCCTGTTAAAAATGTGTGTATATATCTTTATATACATTATACTTAATTCTTCCTTGCATTCCTCTGTAGAAGGTGCAGGGATGGCCCGCTTTTTTTTGTCTGGCCTTACATTGTAGCTTTTGCTATCTGCCTGGAGACAGCTACTGCCCTCCTCGAGGCAGAGGGGATAAATATACCTCCCTAGGCCCTCCTTACCCAGAGTTGGGTTAGCTCCTCAACAAACTGCAGCCAGTGTGTCTCACCCTGATTTGGAGCAGCAATCTCCTACCTTTTCCTGGGTTCTCCCGCCAGCCATCCCATAGCAGTGCCCGGGACTAAGGACCCCCATCCGTGGTGACTAAAAGGGTCGTCCCCTGGACCAGGACTGCCTTCCCTCAGACGTGCCCGAGCGGATGGATGCGGCTACCGGTAGATGCTGAGTTAGTCAGACGAAGGATTCTCCACCTCTTCTCTCTTCTCCACCTCACCTGGCCCGCTTTACCTATTGTCCTGACCACTGGGACTGTACCTGACTCCCTTTTACTGGGACGTGAAGCCCTCATCACCATGCAGCTGGTAGCAATCTTTACTGAAACAGTAGATACTCAAGTGTGTGCCCCATTCTCAGGCTTGGTAGTAAAGACTTATAAATATCCCCCTACCAGCTTGCCTGGCTATCTTTATTGGAAGTGTGTGATCCTCTGACAGTGTGTTTGAACATTTAAAGAATCTGGTCGTGTAGAGGAAGAAAATGCCATCCACGACAGTACAGTAGTGATGGCTGAACGTCCGCGAACAGGCAAATCAGACTTTTAAAGAAATCCGACGTCCGCCTGTTCGCGGGCAGATTCAAAATAAATATTTTAAGATATGCAAAGTCTGTGTTCTCCTCCAATTATTACAGGACTGAGGGAAGGAGGATGAGGAAGCATCTATGTTCTTTGTAATGAAACAGATATTAACTAGGCATGTCAAAGAGGATGATAGAAGAGCACAATTTCCTTGACATCATTATATATTAAACCCTATTGTATCTCCTGTGTTTGTTGGAAGCAGTGACCTTGATGTATTGTCATTTTGTTATTCTAGAACTGATAGCGTTGCTTTAAAAAAACTGAATACATTTAGATTGCAAGGTTGGAAAGTGAAAATATTTTTTAGGACTCAATGGATTAATACATATAAACGGTATAACATAAATAGCAATGCATTCTATGTATTGCCAGAACAATCCCTTGGTAGTTGTTCACATTTATAACTCCAATTGGATAAAACTTGCTGTTGTACTCCAGCAGAAATTCTGTTAGGTTGATACTTGGATATTCCCATGACAGAAGTATTTTATCATTGTTTTGCCACAAGCAGAATGCAGTCATTCATTACCTATATTCATGTAACTGTAGAATGTAGATATGAAATCTACTAGAACTGAACGAAGATAAAGAAAATGTCTTATTTTCAAATATATAATGTCAAAATGGGATGTAAAATCAGTTAGGGTAAAATGTAAAATACATTTGTTTAACACCTGCAGATTTATTCTCAATAATACTTGTACTCCCACCCAGCACTTTCTGTGTCTTCTGCTTCTCCGGCACATGGACCAAGCATCCTCCTATTTGTGGTTATCCTAGTCCAGAAGCCTGATCACTGGAAGAAGCCAGCAGCTGCCAGAAAGAAGGCACTGGATCAGGTGATATTCTAAAATATACCCAGTACAAGTAACCTTAAAAGCAAGTTACCCTTGCAGTGTGCTAGGGCTTGTCCTCACTTAGCTGCAGGCAGGAAGTGGGGCAAGATGTCCTGTCCCACCCCGCCTGATGGCGCCCATAGAGAGTGAATGAGCGTGATTAATGCTGATGAGATGCCGTTTTCAACCGCGCCCATTCAGGTAATATTGGCCGCTGCCATCCGCAGCCCATGTTCCAAAATGCAGTGACCTGCATACTTGATTGCCGCTGCCACATCTGTGGCCAACCGCATCTCATCACTCATCCCCACAGCCAGACGCAGCCGATCGCCCTGCTCGCACCCATAGACATGGATGGACGCTTTAAGAAACGCGTCTCAATTCATTGAGACATGATTTTAAAATGTGCCCCCATTCATTCTCTATGGGTGCGATCAGGGATGATTGGGTGCAGTTGGACAAGATTACCTGTCTCACAGGCAACTTCCTGCCTGCCCCAATCGTGTCCAGAAAAAAAGCACCCGATCGCGCCAAATTGCTAACAAGAAAAATCCATGGTGATTACGCACCGAGATTAGAATTGCGGATGGGGACAAGCCCATAGGGATAAGTACAAATACCTGCGCCACTACTGCAAGTATTTTCACGGGTGACCAGCAGGTGGGTTTTTGCAGGTATGGGCTAAGTTGGGTATACCTTAATTGTTATTAGAAAGCCTATTAATAAATCTTTAGTGTTCAAATCGAATAAACAGGATTTGCCGTGTTAATTTCTTGAAGATGTTTGGCTAGTCATCCGACTTCCGACATCTCAATTCTCAATTCAGAGTGACTATACACGATCTTACTGGAGGGTATAGCTCCAATCCACATAATGTTAACCAGCATGGGGTCTGAGCCTCATGGAGGTAAGGTGTTACTACCTTAGCATGATTTAAGCTGTGAGGGGTTATTAACCCTCCCAGTCATGAGAGGTGTTTAACCTCCTGGGTGTTTCGCAGAGGTACAGATTTCTGTACCAAAAACATTAAGCTGTCTTTAATTGAAAAAAAAATGTAGGCTTGTAACTTACCAAAATATGTCCAAACACAGGTCTAGTAGACATCCTGAATATAAGGTTTCAAACGCTTAGATATATATTTTTTCTAATTACATTTATTGATCAAATTAAAAAGAAAACACAAAAATCTGCTTAAACAAGAATTCTGACAATAATGACAATGCAGTCTGATACTTAGCGCAGGAAACAATGTCGCGCACTGGCACATTTGCCGGCGAATCACCCACAGCTTGCCCGTGGCTTAGGGCTCATTCCTGCCGCATCGGCGGAAGTGCACCCTATTGATTTAGCTGAGCCAAAATGCAGAAAAACTGCGCCCGTACTGCATTGGGCGCTGTTTTTCCGCGTCTTGGGACTCCTCCATGTGCGGTGCTGCACATGCACGGCACGCGCAGAGTGTACAATGTGCCATTCATTCTAATGGGAAGTGTCCTCTCTGCTTCTTTTTCTCCGCTGCGGACGTACGGCCACTACGGGGAAAAAGCAGCAGTGGACGCAAGCTTTCCTGTGCTTTCCTTTATTTTGAACTTGATTGGGTACAGAAAAAATCAATCCAATCTAACAGGAAAGAAAACTCATAATAATCAATCCAATCTAACATGAAAGAAAACTCATAATTATTTACATTTTGAATTGGGTTGGATGCACAAAAAACACGCTCCAATCAATGTCAGAATGTAAGAAAAACCATAAAGAGCAAAAGAAAAAAACCCCGCCCCTCCCCCTCACGATGACATAATCACGCACATGACGGCCCGATCCTGAATAGAGATGGTCGAATTTTTTTTCAAAAATTCGACTATTTCGATGGTTTAGACTTAATTGCAAAGCCCCTGAGCATGGTATCATCACCAAACTTTCTGGAGATGTAGAGAAGGGTTGGGGGTATAATACAAAAAAGAAAGTATGTCTCTTACACAAATAGTTTTTTCACATATTAAGTTCAAAGTCAAGTAGAAATTTCGAAAATCGGAATTTTGACTTTAACTTTGATATTTTATGCAATAACGACATGTGCTAGAGCAAAGCTTTTTCTTTTCAAATGTTGCTCTAACGCTTTTCTACATCTCCAGCAATTTTGGTGATGATACCATGTTCAGGGGCTTTGCAATAAGCTCACAAAGTCAGCAAGTCGAAAAATTCGACCATCTCTAATCCTGAACACGGCAGCGGGGGACCTGGTAAGAAGATCTGCGAGCATTGGTATTGCCTGCAAGCAGTTAACTCAGGTTAATCCATTTAAACATCTTTATTTAGCCCGAGTTAACGGAGCTATACCCCGGAGTATCGTGTCCACAGTCACTCTGAATTTAGAAAGCCAGTCGGAGTGTAGCCCCTGCTAAGGACAGGAGTTAAGGAGTTAATTGTTTAGGAGGGAGAACTTGGTGTCACAGACAGGTGCAGCTGAAGCTGCCTGTCAGCACAGGCCTTGGCTCGCTGCCAAGGTCTGTGAATGTATCATTTTGTGTGCTCCTCTACCTGATCTCTGAGAGGCCAAGAAAGTGCGCCTTTTCCAGAGAATGGGAGGGGAGAAGTTGATAAGAGTGCTGGAGACAGGATGTAGAGTCAGTCCTTGCCCTGGGAGTGATATGGTGGCGATGTGTTGGTGATGTGCCTAGCTGGGGACCAGAGAAGAGAGGGGATCTGAGTCTGGGGGCGCCCAACTAGAAGGGAGAACCGGTTACCTTGTCTGCGGAAGGGTAAAGGTCTCCAGAGCAGCAGCAGTCGAGGACAATCTCCAAGAGCTAAAGGGGAACTCTATCCAGGTTCTGAGGCAGACGGATCAGTGGCAGTGAGGTCTGTCTCCAAGATCCCCAGGAGAATTAGTCAAGACAGTGCTGTGCTCATTTGCTGAGAAGAGAAGGCTGCCTAGGGGAAGCTAGGCCAGAGTCCATTGTGTGTGCATTGCGCTAGAGGAAGAAGTTGCCAAGAGGGGAGCTAGGACCTCAGTCGCTGGAACAGCCTTGTCCCCAACCTTCCTTCCACTTGACTACATGCGCGAATAAACTTTCTTCAACTTTCAAGTAAGTCTCCTCCTGGTCATTTCTGCTACCCGGTATCCCACTACACACAGCCGCACCTACGGGTGTTAGCGCTACAGGATGACTAGCGAAACATCTTCATGAAATAAACACAGCAAGTACAGATGATTTGAAATAAACACTACAGATAAACAATGACCTGGATGAATGAGAACCTTCACATGCCTATAAATGTGTGCTTTGCCCTCCTGCTGATGCCTTAGCATTGTGCTGTGAGCCTGTACCATAATCCGCATTTGTGGTATGGAGCTTGACCAGGTTCTTGTCCCAGCATCTGCAAGCTTTTGCAGTTGCTAATGATGCTAATGATGCTAATGATTTGACTTCAAGCCATTAGTCACTCCGCTATCTCCAAGAGTTCCTCCATAAGCCACAATGCACTCTGATCAAGCAAGACCTTGCAGGATCACAGAACGGCTGATACAGCCATTTATTCAGCTTCACATTGTGCACTTCATCTTCAGTGTTCGAATTATTTTATCCTGGTGCATGGTTTTTTATGCTTTTGGCATGGTGCTATCTAGGATCGGTTAGCAACAGGGCAACAATGACCTATTTGAGGGGTTAGGTTAGAAGTTCAGGCAGGACCCAAGGCTGCACTTCTCATACTAGTTCTTGGTACCATGAGCTTCATGCTTAGATACATTGTCTTTGAGAGTAAGTTTTATAAATAATGTATAAAATTGTTCAATGAAACCAAATTTTCTTTGGACATTTATTTGCTGACATAGAAATATTTAACACTGTTAGAACGCTTAATGCAAAATTAACCTTTTTCGCTAATATCACATTTTACAAGTCCAATCAATAAAGTAATGACTGAAGTTTTCTTCTGCACAAATATGATCAATGAAGAATAAATTTACCATGGCAAAATAGAACAGTGAGCATTGGTTAAGACACAGATTGTCTGCTGTTACAGACTAGTCATCTGTCACAGTGTAAATGGACCATCAGGGTTATGTTCCTGTTGATCCGTAAATAATAGTGTTCTCCTTAATGTGAGAGAAAATGTAAATGTGGCACTGCAAACTCTGGGTCAGACTGATGTTCCTTTCCCAGAAAATGTGAAATTGATGGACTGGAACAAGGTGCTGCAATATATGGAAAGGGCTACCCAAGAACTTTTACAGTCCACTACTTGGTTGTGTCCAGGCAGCCATGTCTATGAAAAGTCAGCTGGCCTTAATAATGCTTGGACAGTGGTCAGCAGAGTGTGTACCAACAGATGAAGAGTGTTGTGAAGTTGCTGCTGGTGAGGACCATCTGGGTGTGTCTTCTCTGCTAAACTGCCCTAGCTAAAGAAAAGGTTGAAACACCATTGGTGGGAAGTGTTCACAATGATGATTTCAATGGGCTTAGAAATGTATTGCTGGCTGCTGAGGGAGACAGCCCAAGTGTTTCTCGTCTCGCAGAGCCACCAGATGATACCAAAGAGGATGACACTTGCCAGGAGACAGATCATTGCTCCTCTGTAACCACAGAGGCATTGACTCTTGGGGATATAGGACCCTCTATATTGGTGGTAAGACCCTTGACAGTATGGGTGGATGGTTTAGAGAAGTATCCCCCCCAGTGATCCAGAAATCCAGGAGAGTGTAATTGAGCTCCATGGGAGGATAGCCCCATGTCTTTCACTACCAAAACCTGTGAAGCTGTGAAGTAGTTGAGTCCCAGCGGTGTATTCCATTGCTAGTAGCAACAGAGGGAAAGGGATTTCCTGTTCATGTAGCACAGTGTTCAGTAAGGGTTAAACTTCAGGACAGTCATGGAGCTGGTGAGCTCCATATGAAATGTTATCGGTCTTGGAAACATACCAAAACAAAACCGGACCATAATAAGCAAAAGGATACAGCGGGTCACATTAGGAGACTGAAATGTCTGGGAAAAGGTGATGGTGGTTGTGTGCCAATTACAGGTTGGTGGTGGCCTAGGAAAAGGCTAAGATGTTTGATGGGTTTTGATGTTCCGCCCCTGGGGTTGAAGCAAAGGGGGGGGGGGGGGTATGTGACATATAGGTCATAGGTCATCTGTCAGGTAGTGTATCCTGGAAGGAATCCAGGATAGTGTTGGCCAACAACAATAGATTGTTGTGCTGTTTTTGTTTTGGGATCCCCATGCGGTATCTTCCTTTCATTTATTCACACATACCACCCAGCTTTTACAAATACAGTAAAGTGTGGGAACCAGCAATATATGCCTAGCATCATCCAAGAATTCCCCAAAAGAACTTGTATGAAATTGGACCTTACTTCTGGGTGTAATATGTAAAGGTCATTAAAAAGCAAGGGAAAGCAAAGGAGGTATGAAGTATCCCTGAATTCAAGACGGAAGATATCTTACACTTATCAAAGTGTGGTTGCTGATTCCACATAAGCCCTCGGATTTCATATCCTTAATATGGTAGCCATAGACAGGTCGATTATATTTTCTAATTTGATCATATTGCGCAATAAAAAATTGATCGCCATTCGAACATCGATCAATTGTACCACCACACACTGTTATAAATTCATACACAAAATCCAAAAATTACTTGTAAATGTAAACTTTCGAATTACCAACATGTCCAATGATATTTTGATCAATGTTTGATCTGATTTCTATAACTTGTGGTCGATCAAACCAAGTGGAGAGGAATCGATTCCCATTCGATCGATCACTTTTCTGCAACAGAAATATCAACCCATGTATGGCAACCTTGATTCCCTTACTGCTGAGGAAAGGAACCCCACCTATATTTTCTATAGGTATGATGGGATGAGGCAATAATCTTACCAGTCCAATTTCCCAGAAAAAAAATGTTCTACTCCCCTTCTAGTTTCATGACTTTACTTTAAAGCACACACCCCAAAACACTGAAAGGATCTAGTCTATGCACAGATTGCTGTATAGAAGAACAGGATTTGGATGCTTCTGCCATTCAAAAGTAAAATGAATTAAAGTGGAACTACACTTGGGACCAGATATGTCACTATGTATTAACAAGTAGAAGAAGAAGACACAGCTCTACATTGTGATCTTGGTACCAGATAATCTCCTGATATTTATTACAGTGTTGGGTTTAGTATATTTTTTATAATAAACATAAAATACAACCCTGCATTATAAACTGTATTTAATAATTAGTGTCCTTGCTCTGACACAGCTGAATCTACAGTTGGATGTGTCTCGTCGTCTGTGTGCGAGGCCGCAGGTAAACTGAAATGCATTGTATGCCAAAGCCAAATATGTCTGAAGCTTGCTCTTGGATTGTGTACATATTTATTCTGACCTGATAAAAATAATCACTTCTGCTTGGGTTTATAGTAAAGAGCAGGATTCCAGTGCTGGAATCTACTATTTACTATTATACAGAATTTATGGGGAAATAATATTAACTGGTTGTATTTCTTTATTTATGAAATCCAAAACTTAGTTTCCAATATTGCCGACCCGACAACTATAAAATACAGACATTAGAAAGCACATTGATATAAAATGTAGATTAAAATGTAAAAGCCTGACACACTGTACACACTGAGCTATTACTGCCACTTGATCCGCAGCTGTGCTGCTCTATATTTAAAGAGATTCCAAAAAAGCAGATTGTTCTGAACACACACACAGATTTATTCATCTGATTGGCAAACACAATGCAATGTATACAATGCAACATAGATGGAAAGTAAAGAGGGTTTTTTTCCACCAAAAGTTATGTTACATTTCCAGCCATTCCTGATGTTAGCACAGCCCTGGCAGAAAGCACTGAATACAATGCAATGAATACAAATACAATGAAGAAAAAGAAGCAGGTTGATAACCTCACCCCTCTACTCTCTGTAAAGCCCCCCATACACGTTCCGATTTTTCGTACAAATTTTGCCTGACCGACCGATCGGGTCAGGAGATTAATCGATCGGGAGATTAATCGGATTCGGAATTATGTACCTGACCGATCCAGATTTCTCAAAGTTGGCTGAAAAATCGGTCGGGACCGCTTCGGACCTGTCTGTAAATTTTTGGTCGATCTGCTGTTAATAAATAGGGTCGGGCTGATGGATCGGTGATAATTCGAATTCCGATTTTTCGTGCCGACCGACCGACCATAACATTTTAGGTGAAAATCGGGTGACAGGATCGGACGAAAAATCGGTCGGGAGAATAATCGGAACGTGTATGGGGAGCTTAAGCAGGTTTCCTGTCGTATGCAGCAAACACTATCTGGCTCCTAGACTCCTACTAATATTAGAGAGTGTATTTGCTTCACACATACCTGTCAACTTTAATCTGTAAAAAAACAGGACAAATACAGGAAGTGACGTCACTGACATCACTTCCGGTATTCAAAATGTGGTTCTTCCTCATTCCAAATGGCTTAGTTCTCAGCTGATTTAGCAGGGAGAGGTTAAGTCTCCAGCCCGTTTGTGCTGTATGAGTATGAGTATGACCTCTCCCTGCTAAATTACCACAATGTCAAAATTACGGGATTTGTGGAAAGCATATCAGAATAGAGCATCTCACCAATCTATAAAATGCTGCAAGTCCAGATTCTTGATATTCTTTCAAATAATAACCACCTTTCATTTATCCTCTCTCGCTGAAAGCCAAAAACCTTAACTTGAATGGCCATATACAATTTTTGTTCCTGGTTAGGCTTATTTTAAAAATTCGGTCAATTACATATATTATACAACACTTTTTATTATGAAAAGGTGAGGTAAAAGGCGCTTTAAGTCTTGACTTAAAACAAACTTGACTTACAACCAATACTTTGGAACCAATTAAGTTTATAAGTCAATTTAACTTTACTTAAATTGATGTCATCTTAAGGATTCAGAAGAGCCCAGTTATATATTACTTAAGCTGGGCATAGACGGGGCGATTTCCCGTCAGCTGCCGAGCTGACCTAGCGGGCGTGATGACATCCTCACGCACGGCCGCTAGTGCCGAGAATCGGCCGGCACCCCTTGTGTGCCGGCCATAACTTCGGATTGGAACAGCTGTCCCCATCCCAACTAATGGGATCCGATCTAAATTTTCCGTCATGTCGGATAACTGTGCGATTCGACATGACGGCAGATTTTAGGTCAATATGGCCAGTTGGCACACCCGATTCCCTGGCATCAGATCGGCAGTCGGGTAAGAATCGGCCCCGTCTATGCCTAGCTTTAGCTATACTTTAGAAATTTGTGTTTCTTATAGTTGCAGCTATTTTAGCAATGAGTTCCCTCCTCGTTTATTATGCAGAAGATATCAAAGCAGTTTCACATATCACATATTGATTTGTTGAATTTTATAAAAAGCCAGCCATACACGTGTCGATTCCTGAGCGATCGATCGACGATCTGATCAATTCCGGTGAAGTCACAGGCAGCGATCGATCGACCATACAAGTCTGTGCCTACCACCTTAGGCCACCGATTCCTGGCTGATTCTGTTACCAGTCGATCGATTCACAAATGTCAACGTCCCTTGATGTGTGCCAGATCGATCAGAAAACACCAACAGGTTGGTTCCCTGGCCGAGCTGATTTGGGGGCCATGTCGATCGGTCAGGTTCGATTGCTCAAGGTGGGCTGCACTCGATTACTCGTGAGTGTGAAATCGACCTGTGTATGCTCACTTCTAAAAAGTTTAACCAATTGATGGCATTCACCTTATTGTCAGTACACTGAAATCTGTGTGTTGTTGTTAGGGGTTTGTCTATGTTTAGTTTTAAAAAAGTATAGAAAAAAGAAATAGATTCATAGTAAAGTGTTAGTCATATCCGCATTCTGAAAAAGGTACCAACAATGCTTGTTCAGCAAATTGAAAATAAAACAGACATTTGTGCAAACGACATGTGATAGATCAATATATCTATATCTACAACCCTTCTCTGCATATCCATTTTTGGTGATGATAACGTGTTCACATGCTTTGCAATTAACTCAAACTCAGCTACTCTAAATTTTTTGTTTAATATCTTTTTATTAAAATTTTGTCAAAAATAACAGCAATACAGAAATTTGTAGAACATCACACAAGAACAAGGGACACGCCCCAGCAGGGGGGTCCAGAAGCAGTCCACTAAGACTGTCCGGGTCACGGTATAATAGGAACATCAACACAAGGAGGTAGGTGGTCAGTAAAGGTAACTGAGAAAGTCAGAGAACCAAACGTTCAATGGGGCGGGGAGACTGGAACATCATATCACTGTGTTTAGGATAACGTAACCAAAATATAGATATTAGAGACCAGAAAGCCCTGGCGAACTAAAGAAAAAAAACCACAAACAAAAATAACAAAAAAACAAAAAAGAAACACAAAATGGGGACAGGGCACAGAGAAGCACTACAGAGGAGAAAAAACACTGGGGGGTTATGCATGCACTAACAAAGACCTATATATTTCAAAATGTGTTTAATTTGATATGAATAAATGAGCTTATTAGGGAATAAATCATACAAAAACATACATTTAATTTTTGGTGTAATCTGATGTACAAGAAATTGGGATGTCAATGTAACTATGTACAAACAGTTCAGGTGCTTTAGGTCATTAATATTATTAATTTTTAACAAGTTAATGCAAAACACAGTCAAAATTAATTTAAATTTAGTTAAATAGAAGACTAGAATGGATGGAAATTTTCAACAAACAATGTATCATATTAAAATATTCCCAATTGTGATGACAAGTTCAATTCTAATTTAGCTAAAATTCTTAATTACACGCGGGGAATGTTCTGGCACATTGAGGCTGGACTAAGCAGAGTCATTTCATGTGTCATTATATTTTGTATAAATCAAAAGGCAAGCAGCAGAAATCTAAATGTTTATTACCTTTTATGTCATAAGTCTCAGCCAAATTATTTTGAAATGCTGGGCAGCAGGAGGACCCTGAGGATGAAATCACTGCTTGAAATATTGTTCCATGGCCAAGCTGCTTCTTAGCAGATGATTAATTGTTCATGTGACAGGTAAGGGTATGAAAATACAGTCCTTAAGGCATTTGGAGCTGTTTTTGGCAAAATAATGTCCAACTTGCCCTAAATGTCATTAACATTTTTCTTAAATGCCTAATTCAATGTTTTCATGGTAGGGAGAGCAGAAAATCGGAATATATTTTTACACCATTCAGACAGCTGATTAAAATGTAAATGTAGCAGCATAACTTCTTGTGTGACACCAGCCAAAGGGCACAACTATGTTATTATATTCACTTAGATGCAGATACTTAACAGTATGTTTGCACACCCAATTTTCTGCCTATTGACTTGTTATGAAGGGATTGGAGTAATCCTGTGCTGTGCCCATGTATAGCAAAACAAAAAGGTAATATCAGCAACAATAGCATAGCTGTCTACAAAAGAAAAAAAACCTGGGTGACATACAGTAAGAAACGTCATTGACATCATTTTCAGTATGCGGATTATGATCCAGCACCAGAAGTGACATCACTTCCGGCGTCAGGCTTACCTCTCAGCGCATTACTCTCCCTGCTAGATCAGCGAAGCCAGGAGAAATCCAGGATTTCTTTAAAACTGGATTTGGCTGGGAAAGCCACATAAAAATAGTGACTTTCCCAGGCCAAAACGGGAGGGTTGACAGGTATGCAATTGGCACTAGAGATGGGTGCGAAATTTTGACTACAGTTGTGAGTAAATGCAAAGCTCCTGAGGATAGTATCAAGACCAACATTGACTTGACTTTGAACTTACATTAGTAAAAATGTCACCACATATATAAAACAATCTGTATTGGTCACATTTTTAAAACATTTTCTTAGATAAGGAGAAATTAAGGTGGTGTATAAGGCTCTATTTCCACTGTGTCCATTAATGTCCCATTTTGTGTTATCATGCGACTAGCAATTATGAGATTAGCAGTAAAGCCGTGGGGAGCGGGACCCCCTGGATGAGTCCACAGCAAGGTAAAGAGGCACAGCAAGCCACAGTTGGAGGTGAAAATACATGTGCAATTTTATTTTCTATTTACAAAGTTGTACAAAGTCCAGATCAGTTCATGCAGGATATCGAAACACAATGAACAAAACAGTCTCTGCAAAGAGAGAGGCACGTTACCATCAAACAGAGCTCCCAGTCTACCACACACAGGAACTGGTTCCAGGTTGGAGCCTCTAACTAAACAGGCTGGAAGGTAATATAGTGCTCCTAATGGGCACATAGATCACAGCTGTGATCCCACTAAACCAGGCCCAGCAATTCCAGCTCTACCTGTTGATTAAATAGAAAAATACTCTGCATACTGCCGGTATCTGGGACACACATACCTCCCATACTGGATATATTCAGAGGATTTAATGGGCCTCCTGTCACACAATGAAGTTGTTAAATAAAGTGGCAAAAATGCATGATATTAGGAGCCACCACAATAGATCCTAGGGATGGAATATACCCTTTGGTGTCTGTTTTGACTTTGATTTTATTTGGATTTGGAGGTATGGAGTCCCAATGGCAAGGGACAAGAACAATTTCCCAGGTCTAGTCCTACAAAAAAAATTTTTGTTATTGTAATTAGAGATGGGTAAATTTTTCTGAAAAAATTCAACCATTTCAACGATTTCGAGTTTCAAAAGCCCTGGGCATGGTATCATCACCAAACTTGTTGGAGATGTAGAAAAGGGTTTGGGGTACACTAAAAAAAAAGTATGCCTTTAACACAAATAGTTTTTGCATAAATTAAGATTTGGGGTGGGTACGTCACATAGTGGCCGTGCCTGCGCAATCCTGTGGCGACGGCGGGGGATTTAAGGGCGGAGACCAGCATCCATTTCCTGCTATTGATAGCTCGTCAGGCGCCAAACTTTGTTAAGGCAGCAATACAGGCAGGAACTTTGGGCAAACTCCTTAATAATACTTTAAAACAATACTAAGAATAGTTGGATATACAATGTTTTGATTTCCAATAAATACTGTTTTGAGGATATTAATATGAGGGTAGCGTAAATGTGTGGATGTGATAACTTGTTCCCTTATCATTCAGACATAGCACCATTTATTAGCTTCAGAGATATCAGGATCTTATTCATTTATTTTTTACGTCAATAATTTCAAAGGAGACCCACAGTTGCCCGTTTAGCCCTTTTTTTAAAGATAATATTAACATATGTTTCTGTAATGCTGATTTATTGCAGATGGATGTGCATAATTGGTTTTCTGCCCTAACACGGTTCCCCTGTTATTCCTTCCCCCCTTTTGTGGTGGGTGAGGTTGGGGTGGGACCTATCATGGCTTCCCATTCTGTTGTACCACAATCCTGTTGGTTGCTTTCTGGCCATCTCCATGCTTTATGTGTCACAGGTCTCATGATGTGAGTATATAGAACAATCCAAGTATTGTGAGTTATGGAATGGATAAAAATGGTTACACAATTTTCTAATTAGATTCTGTTGTTTGTTTTCTGATTACATTAGTTAAAGCTGTACGTGTCTCCTGAAGAAGCTTAATTGCCAAATTCACCAAGATCAATAGTCAGCATGTTTTTCAACTTCTATGTACTTACTCATACAATTCAATGTGCTTGTTTAATCTCTGTATGTAATTTATTGATGTTATATCGTTACTATGTTATTTTCTCAAGTACCCTTTGATTCCATCATGGATGTGATTTTTATCTAATTGAAATAAACATTTACTTTTTTTTTTTATTCAAACGGTGCCTTAAAAGTCCCGGAGTGCCAGGCTCCAATCTGGGGCATAGGATGGGCTAATGCCCTTTCCTTCCTGCCCTTTTTCCTTGTTCTTATTCAAAGTATGGGATGTCGGCACAATGTAGGGGCAAATGACAGCTAGGGATATATATACGTTACTCTGGGTGGAAGACACCCGTTTCTGGCAATAGTCATTTTCTTTGAGCAATAAAATAAAAGCAACATTTTGTGGTTTATACTCATATTGACTACTTTGACTGTAAAATATTGACATCATAGCATAGTCTTTTTACACTTATGTTAATGCAAACGGAATACTTAGGTACATGTCTATGACATTTATCGTGACTAAGACTAACTGATTGCTATTGACTAATATGTTATATATTCTTATAAAATGAGTGTTGAATAATGAGTTCTGCCATAAAATTAAGATTGCACTGTTATATTGTTTGGTAGAAATTGTTAAATATTTAAATGCATGTTACTTAACAGGGTACTTAATATGTAACTGTTAGCAGATTGAGAATTCCCCTTACACTGAATCACCAGAGTCCATCA
>CM070032.1:45516809-45556237 GCA_036250615.1 Ptychadena robeensis | reverse complement strand
CCAATATTAGTTGCAAACATTACAAAAAAAAACTGTAATGTGTACATCACAAATGCCCCTCCTCTTTTTTCCTCCCTGATGATGCAGGGTTGCAACAAGAAGAAAACCCGACATATCTCAGAGCAGTGACAGCCAGAAAAATACATCATCATGCTCGGTATAGAAAATTCCATATATATACTTTTGGGCATGCATCCACAAAGATGCATCGTACCTGACATTGATGTTCTACTAAAAACAAATCAGGGAGATAAATAATGTCCATTGTGTGATAAATGTTTAGCAGTAAAAATCTACACTTACATCCCAAATACATATAAATATATGCTAGACTCTTTATTTTATATTATATACTATTTTAGGCACATTATTCACAAATTCATTTGAATTTTGCTGATCTGTATGGAGTCACTGTTTCAGGAGCATATCATTACATAGAGTATTTATTGTGGCACATTCTTACTGGTTTTATGATATTGGTGACATATATTGTTTACTTAATTATTGGATTAAAGTCTGAATACCTTTCAAGGGGCTGCCTATGCATAGGGTTGCACATTACTTCATTTAACACGTGTTCTTTTTCCTAAATTGAGTTTCTATCAAATAGTTTATCCCATACATACATCCTTCCTACAATGTTTCCCAACAATATACTAGAAAACAATAAAATAATTATTAAGTTATTGACTATTATTATTATTATTCAATTATTATTGAATTAGCTATACCATTATATAAATATATTTATATATATATATATATAAATATGTATATATATATATATATACACACTGCCTGGCCCAAAAATAAGTCGCCACCTGGATTTAACCAAGCAAATAGGTACAAGCCTCCTATTGGATAAATCTGGGGTTGCTGCAGTTGGTCAGGTCTAGATTCAGCAACAGTATGTGCTCCAAGAATAAGGTCAGCTGACTACCGTAATATACTGAATGACCAGGTTATTCTATCTCTTCCCTGATGGCACGGGCATATTCCAAGATGACAATGCCAGGATTCGGGCAAAAATTATGAAAAAGTGGTTCAGGGAGCATGAGTCCAAACTTTAACCCCATTGAGAATCTTTGAGATGTGCAGGCTTTGTGCAGTCAGACTCTACCATTATCAATGCAAGATCTTGGTGCAAAATTAATGCATCACTAGATGGAAATAAATCTTGTGACATTGCCGAAGCTTATCAAAAAAATTCCACAGCGAATGTGTGCCATATAGTGTTGAGCTCAAAAATTTGAATTTCGAATATATTTGGCGAATATCAGCTATTCGAGAATTCGCTAATTTCGCGAATATGGTGGTGGATATTCGCAATTTCGAATATTCGCATTGGGATGCTTATGGCCATGGATTGCACATATATATTCTCAATGCGAAAATAAATAGCATAGCATGACCATTCATTTTAAAGGTAATGACGAGGCGATTATCATTGCAAGATTTAGATTCGCAATTGCGAATATAGAATGGAACATTAGTATAATTATTCGCAAAATATCGCAAATTCGAATATTGCCTATGCCGCTCATCACTAGTGCCGTAATAAAAGCTTAAGGCGGTCCAACAAAATATTAGAGTGTGTGACCTTTTTATGGGGGCCAGGCAGTGTATATGCACACATATGTAAAATATCATAAAACAAGATATGAATACACAATTCACAGATTATATACTGAAACGTAAACATATTAATGCCTAAAAAAAAATGCTGTATGTGCCACAACTTTTATTAATTGCTTAGAAAACATCTGCTTCTTGGCAAACAAACCACACAACTATCGCTTATGAATAGTTATTTGGACAATATTACACAGAAGGAAGCGCTTTTAATGGGCTAGCAAAAGACAGTTGACAAAGGCAGAAAGGTGATCATAACCTTTAAAATGTTAGATCTTTCCTTTAGAAAAGTTACAAAGAAAGCCAAGGTGTCAGTAAATACACTTTTCAAAAGATACTTTTAACTGAAAAGTATAATGACAGGAACAATTCTGGCAGACCAAAGGCTACAACAGAATCTAACGATGAGTTTCTGAGAGTTAACAGCTTACATAATAAGTGACTTACTGAGCAGCAGCTTCAAGAAAAGCTTAAGAGGAGTTAACAGTAGAAAGTAAGCAAATCTCACTTTCCACTCTAGAGAGAACTATTCAAGCTGCAGGTTTGAAAGGTCAAGTGGTGGTAGGCCAATGCCAAAACAGTCAAAAAAACAAAACTTCAGTTGAGTTCAGTCTTCAGTCTTGATACCAAATGTCAAACATTCATTGTAATGGGTTGGGTCTTGTTTGCTCAATTTAAAGATGTTTACACAGTTTAAGTAGTGCTCTGTGGTCGGGGCTCAGAGTCTAGGTTCCAGAACAGCAACACAGGTGCTGGTAGTGTCAACAGTGTTAATCAAGAGGGAGTAATCAGAAGCATATTCGGTAATACAAGCCAAGGTCAAAAGCCAAAGGTGTCAGGTAACAAAGGAAGCAAGATGAAGCATTGTCCTGTAGTCAGCAGTCAAGGGTCGGTACACGAATGATAATAGCGAAGGTGCAATAATCAAATGCAGCAAGATGGCAATCAGGTACAGCAAGGACATGGTTTTTATAGGAAGTACCATATTTTTCGGACCATAAGAAGCACTTTTGCACCCCCAAAATTGGAGGCAAAAATTGCCTGTGTCTTATGGTCTGAATCCACGACCCCCTCAGCTGCCGGAGGTCGCACCTTGGCTTCCCGCTAACTCTCCCGGCACGGAGATTAGCCAGGGAGCTGGAGGAGCTGTCAGATGTGAGATGCTAGCTGATGCCCGGCTTTCCCATCTGAACTGTGTAATTGCCTATGCCTGCCCTGAACTGGCATGGGCAATGAAGAGAGAAGTATAAATGAACTTGCATCTATACCTCTCTCTCCTGTCCGTGGGAACAGCAATAACTCTGCTGCCCCCAGGACACAGAAACATCAACATCAGCAGAGGAGAGGAGAGCAGAAGACAGCCCAGCCCCCCTCCCCTTCCACCTGCAGATCAGTGTGAAGTATGACGTTCTGCTGAGAGTGTACTGCTGCTAGTGACACCTACTGGCTGAATTGAATATTGCATCCATTAAATTCATTGCATTAACCCAATTGATGTGAAAAATTTTATTAAATCTTTTTCTGGTTTTTCTGTACTAAAAACTGGGTGCGTCTTATGGTCCGGTGTGTCTTATAGCCTGAAAAATATGGTACATGGAAGGGGACAAGGTTCAATGAGTACAAGGTATCCAACAAGGTGCTAAATCAAACAGTCAGGTGTCTCAGCAGACATAACTGCAGCTAGATACCCATCCCTGGGTTTGGATTCTAACAGATTAATTGGCATCCTGGACCAAAAAGGCTATCACAACATATTGCAATCCCTGGCAGTTGGTTAAGGATTCATCAAAGGCAATATAATGACCAAAACGTTTTCCATTCAATGTCAAGACCACCTTACAAAAGAACAAGCCTGCAGTTTTCAGATCATGGACAAATTTAAACTCACTTAAGCTGATTTGGGATAAACTGGACATAAGGATCAAATCAATCAATCAATCTACTAATGTGGAAACTATGTTGGGTAAAAAAAAAGTCACAATTTTGATTACAACTGGTAGAACTTACAGTAGCTTGCAAAAGTATTCGGTCCCCTTGAACTTTTCCCCATTTTGTCACATTACAGCCACAAACATGAATAAATTTTATTGGAATTCCACGTGAAAGACCAATACAAAGTGGTGTACACGTGAGAAGTGGAAGGAAAATCGTACATGATTACAAACATTTTTTACAGATAAATAACTGCAAAGTGGGGTTTTCGTTCCACTGTACACCGCTTTGTATTAGTTTTTCACGTGGAATTCCAATAAAATTTATTCATGTTTGTGGCTGTAATGTGACAAAATGTGGAAAAGTGGCCGAATACTTTTGCAAGCCATTGTATTAAACAGCCACCTCTCATGCGGTTTGAATATATGAATGATTTATCTCTATAACCCTCAATAACTCTTCCTAACTCTGATCACTATCTCCACTAACTAACCCTTCACTCTCACCTCCATCAGTCAAGTGTGTCAAGCAAAAAAATGTTCTTTTTTTGTTCAAATATTTATGACCATGTTATTTTGTGTATAAATGTAAGTCTCAAAAACCATAATGGTATTAGCCTGAAGGGATCAGAGGCATCCTGAAAGCTTGCTTCTCTAGTGACTTCAGTTAGCCAATAAACCGTTCACTTGAACTCCAAACTATTCATCGATGGCTAGCACAGTACAACACTCTACTATTGCTAAAATAACATTTGAAAAACATCTTACAGCGCTGTCCAGAGTTTGAAAAGTAAAACCATAAAATAAAAAATTTAACTGACAATCACGCTGCAGAAGTAGTGAGATTTTATGAAATATGAGATGGAGTTGGCAGCATTTAGTGTAGCAGCAGACTTGGAGTCCCAGCCACTTAGGGGCAAACAAATATTACTAGAAACAAACAACTATCACAAACCCAATCATACACAATCCCAGAGGTAGCTTGGTGCCCATTTTAGCTTTCTCCATCACTGGAAGTGCTGCATGTTTACAGCTGAACTGAGCTATCTTGTAAATTAAAAAATCTTTCAGACTAGCACAGCTGTCTCCCTCTGCATAATGTTAGAATTACAAATTAAAAATGTTAATATTCAGCTTGCCCTTGAATAAATTAGAGTATTCCACCTTATTAGTCTGTGTCAGTTCTTACAAAGAAATGACAGCACATGGATTTTGTGTTTTACAAACAAGTATGCATAAGAATAAACCCAAATTGTTACTCTTACTATAGTCACAACTGTGAAATCACTATTTAGTTAAATCTACTATTTAGTGCACCTTTGTTATAAGTATTAGATGTGCTGAATTTTTCATTTTTCATTTCATTTGTTTTATGAACATTTAATAGATGGAACAACTTTGACAAAAGCATTTGTAATTATCTAATAAAAAAATTAGGGTACCTCTAGCCTATTTCTGACTGGGCGGGGGGGGGGGGGGGGGGGGTCATCGTGACATTCAAATGTAAATTGGGCTAACTTCAAAGAGCACATCTGAAAATCACCCCAGTGTGATTTCCAGATGTGCGCTTTGAAGTTAACCCTTTCAGAGGGTGCCAAAGGGCATTGCATTGGATACAGTGATAATGTTATTATAATGTTAATGTTGTTATAATGTTAATGTTATTATAAACAAAACATAAATATGAATACATACTGTTTTGAAATCGTTCATACCAAATTAGTATTTAAGAGATTTTATCATTCAAATGATAACTTTTATAACTTTTTAATGTAATTTTTTTAACATAATTGTGTGAAGAATCATCTGAAACCAGTAGAAAGGAAAAGGAGAGATGTGTGGATCACTTTTATAATGTTAGCTAGAGTAACTGAGCTGTGCAAACATTTAAAAAAAATAAAACTATATCTATTTTTTAATAATAATAGTAGCCATTTTAATAATAATCATAATAGAATGCATACATAATAGCTAAATAGTTTAACTGCTATACTGCTTGAAGTGCTTGGTGTGAAATAATATAAAGCAACTAACAGCTGGTTACAGTTGTCCCAACAACCTGCAAATGGGAATGCTACCCACTGTATGGTTAATTGACAGGAACTAAACTCACTAGTTTTAGCTACATTAATATTTGCTGTTAACCTGTTGTTATTATTAAACACAGTCGGTGGTGGCTTGTATAAATAATGTGTTTGTATAAATTATTCTTTTTATAACAAGTAAACAATATTTATAGTATATATGAATTTATGTATATGCACACATGTATCAATGAGCTAATATGTATGTATTTATACCTCAGAATTCCCCTCCCTGACGAAGCCTAAGGGCAAAACATGTTGGAGGTTATGCTGTGATACAGTGGATCGTTCATCACGTATAATATCATGTCGGCTATGTAATTTTAACGATTGTTTTTTGACTTACGAGTTTTACTGATACAGCAATGATGTATTTTTTATATTCTGGTGCAAATAAATTGTACAAATAAAGACTTTTTAAATACACACAATGACTGAGACTGACTTTGAAAGCGCCTAGAAAATCCCAGTAGGGCATACTATCAGGGAGATTACCTGATTAGGATTTAATTCAATATAATAAGTAAACGTTATGGGCATTTACTCCTAAAAGCTTACCCCTTTGACTGAAATGAATAATATGTTTGAGGGGTTTCTTTCATGTACAGACTATTTAACCGTCTGGGCGTAACAAGCTTTTCTCGCCATTTTTGATGGCATGAAAAGCCATTTCCCCGGCCCTCTACACACCGCCAGTGTCAAATAGATGGCGGCGGTGTGTGGGGAAAAAAGCAGCGCCCCTCCATTAACATGGAGGTCTATGGCGCCAACACCCCCACCCACCAATGACGCCGAAGGCACGGGGTCGAAAAGGCTTTGTGTGTCTGCAGCTCTGTAAAAGTGCTGCAGGCACACAGAGAGCCGGTGGTTGTGCCCGATCCCGGCATGGGCGCAGTTTGATTAACGATCAAACTGTGCCCGTACAGGCTTCGGGCATAACACTAAGAAGGTTAAAGTAATTTTCCTAGTTTTCAGTCATTCAGTCACTGGACTTTGGTGAATTTATTGGTATTTTTTGGTCATAGTCAGATTCAATTAAGCAGTAATTTTCCAACAGAAGTTCTCACGTGTTCCTTAACCTCCCTAGCGCACTGCTGAGGTCCAGATTTCTGTAGAATAGACTTTAATGGAATTTTTTATGTTGTAGGTCTGTAACTTCCCAAAATATACTGTACTGTATATTTCATTACATTTGGGACCCCATAGAGAGAGAGTTAATTGCAAAAGGGAACTTTGAATCCCGCCTCCTGTGGATCCCTCCACGGCAGGATTTTTAAATGCTACATGCAATGAACACAGTTTTCTGTTTTCTAAACATTGAGGTGTTCTAAACATTGTGGTTCGCATTTCAAAATCCAACGTGGATCCCTTTTTCTCCCCGGTGACATGGCTGTAATGACGTCACACGAGGGGGGGGGGGAGATACACTCCCTTCCCAGAAGCCTGCCACAGTCGACCAGATGCCGGACCAGGTAAGGGAGTACTGCGTGGCTGCGTGCACTTTTTGCGCATCCAGAGTGGACAACGCTAGGGAGGTTAAGCACCCTTTGATAAATGATGGAATTCATGGTGGATTCTATGATGGTGAGCTGGTGAAAGCTTGCTGGAATACTTAATTTGGTTAACGCCAAACATGTTCTCTGTTCTGATGCACAAATAATTACATTTTATTCTAGGTCTATGTGTCTATGTTCTCTCTGTGTGGCTTTGATGTTTCCCTTGGAGAGCAAAGGTTTCCTGCTTGCACATTTTCCATACAAATTATGTTTGTGAAGAATCTTTCTGACTGTAGAGCCATGCACAACTGTAATAAGAGCCAGCTGTTGGTCCTATGATTACATTTTATGACTCTTTCACACTATATGTGTTTTTTTTAAAGTCATGCATTTTTTAAAAGTATGTGTTTCTGAATATATACAAAAATGCATGCGTTTGCACATCACATCAGCCTTTATGGTTGCATATCTGTTTTTGAACAAAGCTTTAAAAATGCATGCAACAATGCATGCAATGTGAATGGTAACATTGGTTTTCTTTGAGAAAATGCAGTACTGTAAAAATGCATGTGTTAAGAAAATGCACATGTTAAGCATATAGTGTGAAAGAGTCCTTAGGGTTTTTGGAGATTCCTTTTAGCATGTTGAGGACTGCTTACTGAACAGAAGAAAGGCTGGTTTAAAATTCTTTTGATATATTTTTTAATCCCTAACTAAGCTGCTTTAGTCCTCTTTTTAGGCCAAAAAAAGGAAAAACCTCCTTATTAATCCTGAGTAAAGGTGCCCATACACCTTTAGATCTCTCTGTCAGATATCCTTTATATCTACCAACAACTATGTGGTATAGGATCCTCTGTGATTGAACACAGGTAGACTTGATGGTTTAAATGTCCCTCATATTACATGGTTTTGGTAAAACAAAAGGAAAACTTAAGGATACCTGACAGAGAAATCTAAAGGTGTATGGGCACCCTAACAATGTTTGAATTGTCTGCACCTGATGTGATACACCTGTGTATAATTTTAGTCATTTAAATGGGAAAACATGTAGGGTGTCCTAAATTATTCCTCACCAGAAATTGCACTGAGGTAATGTGAAAAGACAATTGTGTAATTATATGCCTACAGTCTCTCATTGGGTATTGTTAACAATATAAAATAATCTCCAAAAACATTACAGAAAAATATTGGCTTTCATGGGTCCTCATCTTTTTTACACAACTGTATAGTGGAACATAAAAAAGAATTGTCAGTACTTTGTAATGAATACGAAGCATTGCTAATGGTTCTCTGTAGTGTCTGTGGTAGCTGCATCTGACACCTGGTCCAGGGTTGAATCTTTATATTCAATTTCAGGTTGCACGGGCAGATGACTTTCATTATTAGCATCATGCTGGCAAATATTGATTATCTATCACTCAGCCAAATGTAGCTGGTGGTCTGAGTAGCAATAGCTTTTGGTAGTTGTAAAATTAATTGAACCTGCATTGGGAACTCTTTTAACATGGAAGACAGCTAGTGGACTTTTGACCAACCTACGTGAGCTGTAGTTTACAACCCCTGTAATCTGATGGAAAGTACATTAGCATTCCATGTAAAATGTAATGCTTAGAGCAAATCTGATGGATGTGAAATGCATGCAATTGTCACATAAAAACCATAGAACAAATCAAAATGTAAAACATAGGTAATCTCTGAAAAGATGGTAAAAGACCTCATGGCTGAGTGTTGTTTCACTATGAAACAAAGAGAAGCATAAAGCAGATTCATACTGGAACAAATAATATATATATATATATATATAATAAACTTTTACTAACCTTTGAGCTGGCACTCCACAATTTAAAAAAAAAGTTGTTACTTTCTGTTTCCTGTACCCATATCAGAAATTCAATTTCAAGCTGCCAGTCTACTGTCAGTTAATGAACTGCAATGCTGTGAGTGGCCACTGGGGGCACAATATAATGGTTTTTAAAGGCACCTCCATAGTTTTGTATACAGAGCATGATTACATCTTTGCCAACTGGGCTTACAGATATAGGATTTTTTTCCAGGTAACTGTGCAATGTTATCAGAGGGAAAAAAGTTAATGCTTTGTATTTCTTTTGCAGATCATTACTATAATATGGGATTTAGTTATAAGGGACATAAAGTACAATTTTCTTTAGTGTCTGAGCCTATGTTGCTCTTTGTCTGCCCTGACTGTGACTAGATAAACTGGATCCTTGTGCAGCTTTTTCTGCCCACATTACAGTCCTGCTGTAAAGGGACTGCAAAATGATGTTACAAGTTTAAATTCAGATTCACTGTATCTCCCGGGCAAGCCCACAGCAATAGAGAGTATTGACGGACCCACAATCTTTTCCAAAGTCAATAATTACACCCCAAGGGGGGGGGGCACTTTGACCTTCATACATACAACCAACATAGTTACTTTTCGGCACATCCCCAGCATCATCAATGTGAAGTTGATAAAAGAAGAGGAGGAAGGGAGGAAGAAGAATCCCTGTGTATTACATTGTAATTCACCAAAGCAGGGTATAAGAGGGGTATTATAATAATGTAATAATTACAAAGCAGAATACATGAGGGTATATATATGTTCCTAAAATGCAGCTTTAACTGGTACCGCTTGCAACTATGCTATTGAATGTTTTGTGTGAAAGTGTGTTTGTTTTTTGTGAGGACTTCTAACAAAAGAAATTTCATGTTAAGTACACTACCTTTCTCTCCTTTGGTGTTTAGAGTGTTCACTGTTCACTGCTTTATATTTCTCTAAGTATTTGTCACAATGATTACACGTTCTTTGATGGACCTTTGCAAGCTACATGGTTCCATTGAAGCGTAACAAAAGATGCAGAGACTTTAATCTTCAAAAGAATTCATCATTTGACCTGAAATCTCAAATGAACTATTAGGACTTAAAGGTATCTACGGCTCTTCCATTTCACATAAACAAACAGCCACATATTGTTCATTGAAGAGTTTATGACAGAGATAATGGCAGCAGCAGAAAGACAAAAGTAGGGGAAGCAAGGTTGGATGTGTAGTTAAGATGAAAGTTAGAAAGTAATCCCTTCCATACATCCTAAACTGACAGACAAGACAAGTGGACCAGACTTTGTGGGTGAAATCTAATCATTTTGTATGTCATTGTCTGTATCATATGCCTCCTTCATGTTTTACCCCATTGAACAAAGCTGGAAACTCCCAGACAGACTCTGTGTGGGCATTCCTAGTGAATGTGTGTAATGCTGGCCTCTGAGACTGAACAATTGACATAAGTTGGCCAGGGGTGACAAAGGCTAGATCAGGAGGGTCAACCTCAGATGCATGGGGGGGGGGGGTGAGTACTGGAGAATGGAGAATTCTTGCAGCTACTTTATCTCCTTATTCATCGCTCCGTATGTTGGTAAATTTCCACTTAGCCTTCTTGAATGTTGTCATCATTACACCCATCCAGCCCACAAGCTTGAAGTGAAGAGAGCAGCTAACTTCTCTTGTAGCTGGTTCTGCAAAAGTGCTCTATCTTCTTTCCAGCATGTATGCACTGGTGGCAGGGAATAAGCAGGCATGCAAGCTGAGTCAGTACTAACAGGCTCAAAAACCCTAAGTTCCTGACCCCTGCTCTAGAACAAGCAAAGTGTAGAAACACATGTGAAATCAAATGAGACACATCGGTGACATTCATTTCTTAAATGACAATTTTTAAATTTTGATTTCACATGTGTTTTACATTTTGCTTGTTCTAGAGCAGGGGTCATGAACTTGGGATTTTACACATATTTTTAACTTTTTTCCCTGTCGTCGACTGATAAGGTTAGTTAGCTTCCAAACACTTTTCTTATTTTAAGAACAAAGTTGGAGATGAATCTGAAAAGCAGTAAGCATGGCAGAAGTGTGAATTATACTTTGCATACTTGCACATTATAGCAAGAGCTCTTGGGATCCATCTCAAACAAAATGCTGCTTTAAGCCAAGAATAGCAACAATAACCAAATATTGCACTTACTTATAAAAATACACTTTAGAATTTAGGTCTTTAGAAGGAAGTCCGGCTACCAAAACGTATGAAGAACATGCTAATATTTATGGTATGCAGATTGTATTCCTTGTATTTCCTTTAGAATTACAGACTTTTTGTAACAACATGGGCGAGCCATCCTGCCATAGTCAAATCTTTCTGATTGCTAAATATGTATCGTTACTTCCGAATGGTGGAAGCTTAGCTTTCATAAACCCTTCACTACATCTCGCAAATCTAGTTTAGTTACAGTACCCTAGGCCTAAAACGGCTTAAATGGGATCATAAAGTATCAGCAGATGGAATTACAACACCTCACATGTCAATCTGTGGAAACGGCTTGCTCTGTTGAGTCACATCGTGAACTACAAATGATTAAACTGCATTACATTTAAGATAGACAGTTGCCCGCCTACAGCTGCATTCTAAAGGACATTCTCTGTCCCTGGTGTTATCACTGGTAATTATAGGAAAGCTGCCTGATATAAATTCAGGTCTTTATGTGGGCCCAATTGAAATTCTGATTTGTGAGCAGGGAGCTCTTAAGAGTGGGACTTTTCATTCACTTGTGTGTTTTTACTATGCCACTGAATTGACTCTTGTGTCAGATCTCAGAAGGGCAACAGTTTTTAATTGTGCTGCTGCATTAGAGAATGAATTTCATTAAAATGAAAGAAAATAAAGAGCAGCCAAGAGATTTATAGTTTTCAGGTCAATTAAAGGTTATCAGAAGCAGCTACAAATAATATAAGAGGTTTTACAGGCCCGGCTTTTTATTCTGTCATGAATAAATTGCTTTATTAAAACTTGTTTCTCCAGGTACATAAGGATCATGATATGTATTAGAGTAGCTCTTATTTCATTTTCACATTTAAAGGGGCAGTAAAACTAAACCACAGCTTGGTTTAACTCTGGTACTCAATGCACATGTCTTTAGTATTTCTTTAAAGTGGATCTATACCTCCAAAATAAAAATATCATTAAATACATTAAGTGTGCTATAAAGGATAATACTTACCACCTGCTTTCTTTGATTTTTCTTAACTTATCCTTCCTGATTTTCTCATGAGGCTCCAACCTGACTGACATACCAAGGAAGCCATCCATGGTAAACCTACCCCACTGATAAGACTTCCCAAGTATTGTTAGGTTTCCTCTGTCATCACTTATCCCTTGCATTCTTTGGATTAATAGTTTACAGAAAAAGGTCAGGTGAAAGGAAGATCTGCTGCTAGTAGAAGAGATATGGGCACTAGAACTCAGCGACAGACCCTAAAGTCTCAGCAGGACTTTTTTTTATGGGCTACAGGTTGAAAGGACAGGTTTGTTCATTGATTTCTTTATTATTTTTGATAAGTCCACTTTAAAAGACAGGAGTTAATGGATTACAAAGGGTTCAAAAATAACAGTTTATACTACTATCTGACCTTTAGGTGGCTCTGGAGGACTGGAGGTTGACTGTATCATATATATTACATTAACTTTTTCAGCTATTACAAAAACAAACATGCACACGATAATGCACACAATACAAATGATAACATATGCAGTTGGTATAAGATGGAGCTGATGCCCTGTTGGGTTCATTGGGTTCAGACTTAAATATGAGCATTGCAGTGGGCTGAGACTATAACTGTAAAGTATATATTTATTTTCAGATTTTTCTGTGATTTGGTCGTACATTATACAATCTACTGTATGTTAATAAATTACTTTATTTTAAGTTTGACCTTGCCATTAACCGCCCTAGCGGTTGGGACGGCACCATCTCGTCCAGCACTTCTAGTGCTACTATAGCACTGGACGAGATGGTGCCGTCTAGTACACATCGGGGCTACGGGAGCGCATACTTACTGTTTTGCGCTGTCCCGATGTCCCCGATGTGACATGCAGGCAGCCAGCTCCGTCTCCCCCCCCCCCTCCAAGTGACGTGATGACGTCACATCGGGGAGGCGGCTGGAAATTTGAACTGTAAATTGCACGAAAGCAGTTTTCTATGAAGAATACTGCTTTTTCATCACACCAGGTTAGAGAGGGTTAACTGCAAATGGGCACATCTGGGGCACCAGAGACTTTATTTGGGCAGATTTAGTACATAGCAGCATAGCCTAGTGCCCTGATTTTGTTTTTTGTTTTTCATTATTTTTATTTATTTATTTTTTTTAAATTATTTTACATAATTGTTTGTTTCAAACATTATTATATTCAGGATGTCTATTAGACTCTTGTACAGACATATTTTGGGAAGTTACAGGCCTACAACATAAAGAAAAATTTACCATTGAAGTCTATGGTGCGCTTTTGGTACAGAATCCGGACCTCAGCAGTGCACTGTTTCCAGTGGCCATTGGATCTTCTGGTACAGGGTGCCACAAATGAGAACTGTGATCTACCTGATCTTTAGTAAATAAGTTGTTTATTATACTACAATCTGATATTTAAGTGGCCCTGGTTTGGAGGTTGACTATAGCAGATTAATTCCATTAACTTTGTCAGCTATTACAAAATCAAACATGCACAAAATACAATTGATAACATATGCAGTTGGTATAAGATGGAACTGATGCCCTGTTGGGTTCATTGGAAAAATGTTGGCTGCCTCACCAATTTTATAAGCAGTTGGCTTGACTCTTACCTGACAACAAAAGATGTTCGATATCCTACTTGGTCTGTATTTAGTTTGTATTCCTTGTGTACTCCTTACTTCTCAGTAAAAGCCGTGTCCTCCTGCTGTAAACATTAAGCTTGGCATCAGTCCACACATTGTATCTGTCAGATCAAGTCCTTTATTCACTGTGCTGGCTACAGAAATGACAAGGGCACTGTAGGCTAGCATCTCACATAAGTTAAAATAAGTGGCTTTAAAAACAGTTATTTTTAGCTACAAATATTATATACAAAGGAAATGTCATTTTGGTTTTAAAGGTAAATTCCATTTCCAACATAACATAACACATGTGATTGATATTTTTTAAATATAATTAGCAATTACCTTTCCATTTGAAGTTGCAGTTGCTCTCACTTTTTTAAAACAGTCAAAACTTGATTTGTGTGTCCATCTGTCAGCATTCCTTGAACAGTACGGACAACTCAGCAAGGCTGAACCAGCATTCAAAGATTAGACATGCAAAGGACCTGGGTGGGGGGATTAAATTAGTATATTCTGCTTCACAAGGTGAGAAAACAGAAAAACCCTATAGGTTTTGTTGGTATTAAATGGGGGATGGGTGTGGTAAGTACTGAGGTTTGGCATTTTTACAGTATACCATATCACTTATTTTTTTGTACATCTTCCTGAGTAGTGAAGAATTATGTTCTCTGGTCCTAGAATGGATTTCTTTGTATTGTTGCCTATATTTTTCTATCTTGGAAACAACCTCTAACCATCCCCTGCTTCAAAAGTACAGGAAGTAAAGCTAGGCATACACGGTTCGATCGATCTTTGATTCGATTTTAGATCGTGATCTTTTCCTCACCGATAATAATTGAATCCAAAGTAGTACCACATGGATCGTAATACGACCAAAATCGGCGATTTTGGTTTCGATCACAAAACACAGGAAAGAGTCATATATAAATGTATTCATCGTATACAATCAACCAACCAACAAACAAAATGCTATGATTTAATTCGATCGTTATACAATCGACTGAAATTTTCCCACATGTCCGATCACTTTTTCGATCAACGATTTAAATTCGATCCATGTAAACCAGGGGTCTCAAACTCGCGGCCCGCACCCAGGGGGTACGCGAGACCACAGCCAGGGGTACGCGCAGGCACCAGGAAAAGTTTGGCACCTGCGCCGGTTACAGGCGCGTAATGCCTGCTCTCCATCCAGGGGGACGGGCTCTAGGGTGCTCAAGCCCAGATCCCGCCCAGGACTCCATACTTGGTGCGGTTGGCGGGCTTAGGGCGCCTTTCCCAACCTCGCCCCTGTCAGTCAGTCAGCTAGGGAGCCCAAGCCCAGACCTCGCCCAGGACTCCATACTTGGTGCGGTGGGCGGGCTTAGGGCGCCTCTCCCGACCTCGCCCCCGTCAGTCAGTCAGCTGCTAGGGGAAAGTGACTCCCCCTCTAAGCTAGCCGCAGGACGTGATTCCCGTGAAATCCCTTATGCGGCCCAGCCTCATCCTGACTTTGCCTCCTGCAGCCCCCAGGTAAATTGAGTTTGAGACCCCTGATGTAAACTTTGATTGTTTGAGGTCTATCAAACACTAAAATCGAACTGAGCCTAGCTTAAGTAAAAAAAAGAGCGGGGCCTTTCACACTAGATGTATTGCATTACTACATGCTTATTGTATGGTACACAATTGTGCTGCTATAATGAAATGCATACTGCAGGGAAATTTGCAATCATGCACTGTGACAATGCGTGTCAAATTTAACGCACGCAAGTGTGAATGGTAAAATAGGTTTCCAATACAAACCTGTCTACCATGAGTTCTTGCTGATATGCTGCTTTGCAATAATGTCAATGCATCGCACCTAGTATGAAACCTCTAAGCCCCTAAGTTGCTTTGCTTTTACTTTGTTAATAGGATACTTTAGTTAGCAAAATTGGAATAATTAAGTCATTTTATTTCTGCAAGTATTGAAATTTGTATTCTGCCAGAGGTTTTTAAGTGAATTGAAATTTTTGTGGCACTATTTACTATGATATTAATTGGCTGGATGTGAAGCTTCTCTACTTTGATAAGGACATGGGCTTAATTGGAGCAAGTGTGAGATATAGTCAGTAGCAAAAAATACATTATCATTCTTAATTCGCTTGGATAACAAGCCTGGAATAAGATTCCAAAGTTATGGTCGCTGTTCCATTATGTTTTTTTTACATGGTATATCCCCTGTGTCATACAAACCCAATAATATTCATGTAAATTCCTATTGAAAATGTGGATTTAAGTAAAGTTTGTAATCAATTAATTTTAAGTTAAGAAAAAATGAACTCTCTGGTTGGAATATGTTGCATATCTTAGGTTAAGAAACTTCACACAGTAAAACCACCAAAGTCAGAATAAATGGGGTGCCTACTGGGCACAGAGATCTATGTTGATGATGTAGAATCAAATTTATTGTTGAGATTTTATAGAGCTGGTCTTGCTTAATTTATGGATGAGTGGGAAAACCCAATTTAAATTACCGTTTATACTTGAATTTAAGCCGAATATTTCAGCTCATGAAATGTGCTCAAAAATGTTTAATTCAAATACAAGAGTCAAGAAATAAAAATCACATTTGTGGCAGATGTAGAGAATGTTGTAGGAATATTTGTTAAAAAAACAACAACATTGCTCCAGCACATGTTGTTTTTGAATAAATTAGGTTCCAATTCAAGTCAAAATGTTTAAAGTTGACTTCATTTTGAAGTTCATTTATGCAAAAACGACATAAGAGCAATACTTTTTCCTTTATAATGTTACCACAACACACAACTCTCAAGCAATTTTGGTGATGATACCATGTTGAGGGGGCTTTGCAATAAAAAACTTATAAATCAGCTAGCTTAAAAAGCACATTTGCAGCTAGTTGAAAAAGCACATTTGCAGCTAGTTGAAAAAGCACATTTGCAGCTAGTTGAAAAAGCACATTTGCTGTGTGTTTGTGAGCCTTATCTGCGCCATTTCACACCCTCAGCTAATACTCAAGTCATTCAGTTTTTCCAGAATTTTGGGGGGAAATTATGTACCTCGGCTTATACTCAAGTATATACAGTTCCTGATTTTGCCCCAAAATAGAATAAATGGGGTGTCTGATGGGCACAGTGATCTCTGTGATCTCTGTTTGGTGATGTACAATCAAATATATTGGTTACAACCATGATCCTCAGGTTGTCTGGTCACCCTAAATGGTTAACAAGAAGCAAAAGCTTATTGGTAAAAATGAAGAAAAAGCTAACAAGTCACTCTGCAACCTCAACCTCAACTGCACATTTTTATTATATCAATGATATATGACTATGTAGTCATTTCTCTTATCCCCTTGCCTGTATAAATGTAGTAGCTTGAGGTATGTTTCTGTGCCATTGGTATTTTTCCTCAAGGGGGCAAAGTAACCCTAGGCAAAATATGTAGCCTTGAACATAATATAATAATAGGAAATATAGACAAAGTAATGAACATTTCCTGCTTCTGTGATGGCTTACATAGCAGATATCTACTGAGCAAAAGAATAATTATCTTATTGATGGTGCAGTGGCCAAAAAAAACCAATCAGTGATAGCTTAAGTGTATGCTAGTGCCCTTTAAATCTATACTTTATTTTTTAAGCTTTGAATAGAGTAGGAATGGGTTCAAACCTTTAAACAAAAAAGTTATTTTGTGCTCTCTATTTTCCCTGTTCTGGTGACAAATGTAAGACTTTTAAGATTTCCCATTACTTCCTGTCTTAGCGATAATGGTCTCCAGGACAAATAGCGAGGGTGAATCTACTAAATGAGGACACAAATAGCAATAATATTTTACAGGAGTTCTGGAATGTTTTTGGTATAGATGCACTTTCAAGTAAATTAACTGATAACAAAGACCGGTCATACAAGATTCCTACTAAGTATACTAAGTATACTTGTTGCCATAGTCAGTAAAAATAATTTACTATACTGAGTTACTAAATATTATACTGTGTATATGTTATTGTTGTTACAAATTCTAGGATTCTAAATAATGGAGACACTAAAAGGAAGGAAACACAAGCAACATTCATTTTCCTTTTGAAGGGCAGTCTGAAAACCCGTGTCAGTTTATTGTACTCTGACACAGTCCAATTTCTTCCTGCATCCCAGCTTCCAAAATTACATTTTCAGATTAGATTTTAATCACTATAACAAGACTGCACTAGTGGCATTTATTTTGTGAAAACAAGATATGAGACAAATGTTTCATTTATTTATTTATTTTTGCAATGTAGCAAAGAATGGCGAGCAGCTACTGGTAAATGGAGTTTTCCCTTTTAAATAAAAATTATTTTTCGATAAATAAATAGAGGCTTATGATATTATGTTATTTGTGTTGTGTTTTACATCGGGTTAATGAAATGAAATGTTCATAGTAGTATTGAGAAAGGAAATCCAAGGCAATATCAAAAAAAGGTTTGAGGATGTATCCCAGGACAATAAATGATCATTAGATGTGTAACTAAAGTTGAGACTGCTTACAATTTGAATTTACTGTCCTTTCTTGTTTTTCTTACATGCATTATTTTATATTATGTATGTTATCACTGGCATGGTAAAGAGATGGCCTTCGTATTATATCTTCAAAGGGGTCAAATGATGCTCCAAATAAATTATTTATGTGTGGATGGTTGGGATCTCTATGTGATGTGGTATACATCTAGAGAACCACCTTTTGCTACTGCTCCCTGACACTCTTTCCTTCCCATACCTTGTTACAATGCAAAGCCTAGAAGCATACAGAGCATACAGAGATCATGAGGCAATGTAAGTGTCCTATCTGGAAGGTGAAATGGAGTCCAGTGGCAAGAGCCGCAGCAGGCGTAGTAGTGGGATAACAGGTAGAGAGTCGAGGCGGACGGCAAGCAGAGTAGTGAGACAGTCCAGGTCAGCAACGGTAGTCGAAGGCAGAAGAATGTTTGGTAGGCGGTTCAGGGTCGGCAGTGGGAGTTCGGTAGTAGAGAGGATGCAGGAGATGAAGCTAGATCAGAGCTCAAGGGGACAATAATCAGCAAGGACCTAGTGCAGGAGGCTGGATATAAATAGAGGAAGTAGCAGGTGCAAGAGATCATGGCAATTAGCAAGGCAAGGATGGAGCAAGGGAGATGAATGAGTTTAGTAGCAAGGAAAGTCCAGGAGGGCAGACAGCCTAGTGGGCAGGGCTGCTGCTGGTCACAGGTTCGAGACCTGACAGGCAAGGATCAAGGAAAAAAATCCCAAAAATATAATTAATTGTTGACCTGGCTGAGAACCCTATTAAGGTGATGTTTATATCTAGGGAAATGGTTTATATGGGTTAGGTTACTTGAGAATGAAGTGTATTTTTGCTGGTTGTTGAACAGAAAAACTTACCATAACGTGAAGCAACACTTTGTACTGATTTTGACATTAAAGTTACAAACCATACTAGTAACTTCTTCAATTTTGCTTGACAGTTTGTAAGAGGGTATGTAAAGTTATTGGTGATTTGGGGGCTAGCATGCTGTCCACAAACCTCTAGAGCCACTATCTGAAAGGAGTTTGCATGTTCTCCCCATATTTGCATTGGTTTCCTCCAGACATATACTTGTAGAGTTTATATGACTTGCTTTATGGCCAATACTTAATTGGTTACATATGACTATGTCAGGGACATAGGATTGTGAGATCTGAGGGTAGTGATGGCCGAACTGTCCGCAAGGCGACCCGCCCTGTTAGCCGGCCAGGAAAAGTTTGTTATTCTTCCGGCAGCCGGGTAAAATACAGAATGATCTGGCTGCAGGCAGAATTATTTCACTAGAGACCGGGTGTCTAGCGAAAAATCCACTCCGAAATCGAAACCACGAACTGTGCGTTCCATGTACCGAAACTGACTGTCAGTTTCTGATTCGAATTCCCTGCGAACAGGTAGACGTTGGACTTTTTTAAAAGTCTGATCCGCCTGTTCGCGAACGGACCTGACCGATGTTCAGCACTCACTAAAAGATAGACAGTTATTGATTAGTGTTAATCACGGATATCGGCAATTCATATCAGATAATTTTATTGCATAACTCTTTTTAATGACTGGAGATCACAAATTCTGCAATTAAGTGTGAATATTAGCCGAAATTTATTTGCAAATACGAATATTACCTATGCTGCTCATCACTATTAATGATATGACTAGGCACTCTGTAATGTCATTGCTATATAAATAAATCAATAATATAATCCCAATACCACTTTTCTGTCTTTACAGTGCCATGAGGAAATGAGGTGGAACTCACAACGTACTGCTCTCATGCAAACATAACTAGCATAATATCATTGCAAAGTGGATTAGACACCATATTAGTGGAAACATACAATCAAGGGGAATCTTAAAAAAGTTCTTGTCAAGATAGGAACTAATGATGAGTCATACTTGTGACCCCAGGGGCTGCAAACAGTTCTAGCTTCTAGTCACAATTATTACATTTGTATCTTAAACTCATATAGAGCCCAGCATTTCAACCTTTGCTGTACCAATCATGGATAAAGCAATGTATTGACTTAGATTCACGCTATTGTATATTTTTCTCAGTCTAATGAGACTAGATTTAACAATTCCCTGAAGACATGAGCCACATTTGTCTTAGATAGAACAGGGATACAGGGATAATTGAACATCTGTCTACAACAAATAAGTGAACAGAAATGTTAGGTCTATTTTAAAGAGAAATTGAAGGATTAGAAAGTTTCCTCCAAGATAACAAACAAGCCAAAGAGCATTGTATGTGTTTTGTTTCAGAAACTTGGCAGTGCTTCTTAAAGTCAAAGATATACTGTCCAGAAAAAAGAAAATATACCATATTTAAAGTGTACAAAACCAAAGCTCTAAGAGACACATATACTAGGATTTATGGTCAACATTGATATTTAAGATTTGATTTTGTAAGACATGACATGACAAGACATGGCTTTATAAATAGTAATTTCATAAAAATCCAATAAATACACCAAAAAATTGAGGATACATACAAATACCATTCACCAGTACATGATATATTGCAAATAGTACCGTTGTTTCCCCCACACAGACAGTACATAGATATAAAGCGTCCGGTGCTTTACTGCACACAGATTAATAGTATCTGTAGCCTTTCACACTGGTAGCATTGGAAGGGGGATAGCATGTGAAGGTCATATCCTGGGGTCAGGTAGAAATTGAAAAAGTAGGTAATTTGTAAACTTGTGTACCCTTGGTTGGTGGTTCCCAGAGTTCCCAGAGTTCACAGAGTCATCCCGAATGAGATAGCCTGTTGCATATAGCCTATAACCAAACAACCATGGTTGCATGTAGGGACAGTGAGAATAAGGTGTAGATGCTGGCCCTTGGTTGGGGATGCAGTGGTATATTTTTGGAGCAGGGGTATGGTACTTACTAAGTGAGACGGGATGTACCCTTTTTCAGATCAATATGATCAATATGATAGCTGCCTGTCAGCCAAGAAGTAAGCCTGGTACATGAAACGCGGAAGAGCCACGATCAGCTATGAGTGGAGGTCCAGTCTTATAGGAGCAGGAAATATTTTTCAGTTAGACCGCTTCACCTAGGCTCCACCCTATCCTAGACCAGCATTGCCTTCCAAAGTAGTTGCCAGCACACAAAGGGTGCGTGGCTGTTTCTTGGCAGGACCGGCCTGATGCTGTTATTACACACGCAGTCGAACTGCTGGCATACCAAAGTAAATTCTAAATGTGCGTGGGGGGCTTTAGCCATAATAAGATAGAACAGTTATGGTTATGATACGATAAACAAGGTTTAGGTACCACAAAACAACTGCAACAAAATGAGAGAATGCTGAAGCTACTTGTCAACAGTGCAAGCCTGGTTCTTTCTAAAGGTGCATTTTTAATAATGAAGTATATTATCAAGCATTTGTAAAAAAGAAAAGCAATCATGATATAAATTGTAAAGAAAACACATTATTCTGGCAATCCAGTCTGTATCTAGAGAGATAAGGATTTTCTATATGTAAGCAGAAATTGAAAATAGCAAATGGCAAAAGTTTGGGAAAAAAGGAATCCCAGCAATTAAGTCTGCATTTATATGTACTCACCAGACACCACAGACCTGTGCTATGCTGGATGTCACTGGCGTTAGATTTCTGGGCAGCCAAGCAGTTGTGTGCACTGACAGTGTGTCCGAGTATTTTAATGAATGTCACAATTCATTCTCAATGTGAAAATTGCCAGAACTATTTCAGCGGTCACTATAATAAGGAAGCCTGGCTAACTTAAAATGTCTTTTATTATGTTTTTTTTTGGGGGGGGGGGGTTTATTATAATAGAAAAAAAATGTTTTGTTGTTTTTTAGCTTCATGTGCAAGAACAAAGCTGCTTGTTTTTTAATAACAGTTCACATATCATGAGTACTAGGCAAAGAGAAAACCAAACATTCACTTGCGCCATTATGATATGTGTCCACTGCAGATTCCCTGCACTGGACGTACGTCAAGGCAGGCCGGCACATTTGCCGGGCAGTCTTCCCACTGCTTACAGGCAATTTGCCCGCGGCTTAAGGCGCACTGCCGCCTGAACCGTTTCGGCTGCAGTTTTTCAACGTCTTGGAGACACCTCCATTGATCTTCACCTCAGGCGTGCTGGCTGCTTAGAATGCATTAGAATTGGCAGTGTCCTCTATGCGTCTTTTCCCCCACTGCCTCAAAGCAGCAGTGGACACAAGTAGAAGTCTTCTCTCTGTTACTAATGTTGGTATTTACCAGCTGGTGGCATTTTGCTACCCTTGCCCTTTTGACTCTCCATACACATAGATTAGCACATGCCATATCCTGTTTGGCAACTAAGTAGATCTGTATTTTTCTCTTAGGTTAAACCCAACAACTATGGCATCCAAACATAACCTCTGCCATAAAAGAGAACAACTGTCTATATGTAACAATTAGAAAAGTAACTTTTTTGGTAGAGATATAAATAAAGGGTTCACAATTCACAATTATCCATATTCATTCTTCCTTAAAGTCTTAAATAGCTAATGCTCCTGCTATTGAATAGTGATAAGCAGCATAGACAATATTTCTATTTGCAAAATATCGAATTTTGTGGCAAATATTCACAATAAATTATTCACATATTCCTTAGTCATTATTACTTCATTGCGCAAATCGGCAATTGTACATGCGCATATTGAGAATGCATTATACAGTAGTTCCAGGAACTGATCTTGAATAATCTCGAAGATATAGCTCTATATTCGAGATCTTCTTGAAATCCTGAAGTGCATTCGCAATAAAATTTAAGATTAGAATATTCATGATCAACACTTTTATTGAAGATAGCTAAATTTAGCTTTTTACAATTGTGTGGTATTCATGCAGCCCTGCTACTATATTAAGAGCAGCATTGCCCTTACCTTGTGAACAGTTGCAGTGGGATCATAGGGTATAACAAGTGTCATGGCATTGTCATTAATCCATGAGTCTGTAGGACCTGACCTATGTATTGAAGGAAAATATAACTCATTTCTTGCCTAAAAATTAATCCTGAAGACTATATGGTATGATGCACAATAATATATAATGCATGCAAATTTAAAGTTAATTGAAGTTATTGTTACAGATGTACTTTTGGGTTGCTTGCTCCGATGTATCCCGTTCACTCATGTACATTAAAGCTGTAGGCAATAAAGACAGTCAAATATTCATATATATTTTTAAATTTTCAGTAGCTGACTTTGTGAGTTAATTCCAAAGCCCCTGAACATAGAAGAATCATCAAAATTGCTAGAGAGGTAGATAAGGGTTGTGGGCAAGTCAAAAATTTCAACGTCACTTTGTACTTAATTTATAGAACAAATCCATATACCAGAACTATAGTTTCTTGCAATGTTTCCACAATTCTTCTCTACATCTTCAACAATTATGGTGATGATACTTTTCAATGAACTCACAAATAAACTAGTTAACATTTCATGACCTTCTCTTGTAGGCAAGGATAGCCATGAACTAGTTGGTGGGTAGACAATCATGTAAGAAATTAGTATCTTCCTGATATTTATATTTACCTATGTTACCACCATTTATCAACCAGTACATCTGATCTAGCAAAGAGAGCAAACAAAGGATAGGTATTCCCATTTATCTATCGATATATTAATTACTTCTCTTACAATATAATGTTTAATCTATTTAGAAAGTAATTTCGAATGTATGACCAGAATTGGAGTCTGGTCATACATTCGAATTGAAGTCAATTCGAATGTATGACCAGAATTGGAGTTGATCTCTTCAAAGATAAAAGAGAAGACGTTTTTCTCTCAACTATTGTCATTGTGACAACCTGAAAATTGTTATATTGTCAGCTGCATATATGGTTGGCCAACCAATAGTCAGGGTGTCTCTCAATCACATACAGTGACACCCCCCCCCCCAAAAAAAGGTTTGAGCTCTACATACACTTTCTTGTTATCCCAGTGCATTGGTTGTAAAATTCAGGGCTGCATTTTCCATTAAGCCTTGAAATGTACGGACATGCCAGATTGACAATGACAGTTCTATGTTTGCTGTAGTGGCAGCTGACTGTGCGATACCACTGGGAACCACTTACAACTGAAGCAAAGAGTAATTAATCACACGCCTAAAATTGTGTGTTGTTAAGTCACAACAATCAAAATTTTTGTTTTCAATATGTGTCTATGCAAAGGAGAATCTATTGTACCCGCTTACCCCAATCATACATTTAATATTCATCATATTAGCTTACTCTTCCAGATCCGCACCTGCATTGTGCAGTGAGATCAAAATCAGTCCTGAAGTATTCCGAAGGCTGAGATGTGCCACATTTTTATCTCACCCTTCAGTAAATTCATACATCAAATCTAATTCCATCAGGCTTAACACACCACACAATAGCACGAAGGCATTTCTGTACACATATATTTTAATCATTTATTAGAAAGAGCTATTACAAAAAGATTTTCAATAGCTTTAATATTTCAAAACCTTTTTAAAATGTATGTTGTAGTTCATGCTCATTTGCTTGAAGGCACCATGCTGATAAGAAACAGACGTACTAAGTAAAACATTGTTAGCTAGTCACATAGTGAAGGCATAAAAGAAAAGTAAAGTAAAATTTCTGCAGTCTTCCAAAATTGGAATTTACTGTGCGGCCTATAATTTACTACAGCATTTGTTTGGTTTCAATAAAATTTTATTCAAGAATGACATAATGGTATCACTAAGCTTATAGCAGGAGTGGGCAAACCAAGGCCCCGGGGCCAGATCCGACCCATTTAGCTTTTTTTGATCTGGCCTTTTGTCACCTTGTTGAAAAGATGCTCCCCTTCGCTTGTTCTGCGAGCAATGTGCACTTTTTGGTTGAAACCGATTTCCTGAGGCTTGGGAAAGGAGTGTCATAATCTTCCTCCAGCCTTCCTGAGTCAGCCATCCTGCAATACCAGAAATTGACACTAGATGGCTGAAAACAGATCTCACAAAGCTTGGGAAAGGAGTGTTATTAGGGAGGTGCAACCTCATCAGTGCAAAGAACCCATGCAGGACAATCAAGATTTATTTTATACAGGTAGGACCTTTCTAAAAAAAATTATTATAGATTTTATATATAATGTGTGCTTTGACTGAGAGGGACATGGAGCAGAATAGGTGAGTCTTTGCAGCCATATGTGAATATTGCGTGTGTACTTTATATATAGTGATGGCTCGAACCCGGAATTTGATGTTCGCGAACGGCGAACTCGAACTCGTAAAGTTGCGAACACGCGAACCCGCGAACTCTCCATTGACTTCAATGGGGCGAATTTTAAAAAACAAAGGGACCCCTTTCTGGCACAATAGTGTTGGAAAGTGTTTCAGGGGTCAAACACCTGGACAATGACATGACAGAGGGGAATCCATGGCAAACTCCCAATGAAATTTTTTTCACACTATAAATCCGCACCAAAGATTTCTGCATGATAGTCCAATGGGAAAATAAAGTGCAATGAGTGATTACCCTTAGACCGGTGTTTTGATTGGACTTATCTCCTTTGTATGACCCCTGCCCAAACCTGGACTTTGCATCTGTCACTGTTTCTGCACTCACTCCCTAGAGGGGGTTCTGGAGGATTTCACACCGTCTCAGTTCTCAGGTAGGTACCTTGTGCGTTAATCCTGGGGGCAACCGTAGTCGGGTATCAAAAAAATAATAAAGTTTTTCATACGACAATTATTCAACCGATCGCTTTTGGTCTGATCACTATGAAGCATCACCTTCTCATCTGGTGTGCCAACATGGCCACCACCTCATTGAGGTGATCGCTTCATTGTGATACGCAAGCCCCTTCACCACGGCAAGGTAGCGATCACAAAGGAAGTGGCACATTTATGTGCCTTTTTATGCAGTCACAGCCAGAGGCCAGAAAAATTTGTCATCTACATTTGACATAAAAATTATGTATGGTAGCACCGCTGTTGTAGCAGCGGCCAGAAAAATTGATGTTTTCCAGGACAGAATGGAAAGGAAAACATGCGGCTGACATAGTTTGTGGCGGAGGATTCAGGAAAGACATCCGTTGCAGCGTGGGACCATTTTTAGGCCAAGGCATGTAATAGGCCTTTGCTAGGCAAACGTATCCCCACTGTCAGTCCCTCGGAATCCATGCCTCGTTCATCTTCAGGAACGTGAGGTGATCCACACTTTTTTGACCCAGGCGACTTCGCTTCTCGGTCACTATGCCGCCTGCAGCACTAAGGTCCTTTCTGACAGGACACTAGAAGCAGACAGACAGAAGTTCGAGCGAACCTGGATAGCTCTGCCACAGGTCAAGTCTGCACACCCAGTAGCAAGGGGTTATCGCTTCTCAGCGTTCAATATCCGCAGTTAAGGCCAGGTAGTCTGCGATCTGTCGTCCAGCCGTTCTCTCAGGGTGGATCCCGAAGGGTTGGCGGTGCGTAGGACTGAAAAGCTCCGCATGTCCTCCATCAACCGCACGTTGTGAAACGCCCTGTCCTGCCGGCACGGTCGTGGTAGCAGGAGGATTAGTGTCACCTCTTCCCCTAGAGAGTCACGTTGTGCTGTGAATCACACCCTTAAAAGCAGTGTAGAGCAATGTTGTAGCCTAGCTCTCAACTGCTGCATCCTCTCAGACCTGCGGGAACCCGGTAACATTTCCACACTTTCTGTTGTAGCGGGGGTCTAGTAGTGTGGCCACCCAGTACAGATCTTGTCCTTCATCCTTTTAATCCGAGGGTCCCTCAACAGGCACGACAGCATGAAAGACCCCATGCGCACAAGGATGGATGCCGAGCTACTCAAATCGAGTTCCTCCTCCTCTCACTGATCTCATTGAGGGTCTGTTCCTCCCCCAGCCACGTACAACACCATGGGTCCCAATAGGTGACCACAAGGAGCACCGTGGGATGCCTGCGAGGTTGGTCTCCTCCTCCTGAAAGCCACCTTCCTCCTCGACTCTCCCAGACTTCCTCTTCCACTCCACTTTGCCCGCAGGTCCGCAAGCGAGGTGCTAAGGCTGGTTCTGGTGTTGAATGGTGACCAAAACTCTTCTCTTCGCGCTCATCCACACCTGATCCAGCACTCTTCGCAGGGCAACGCTCCAGGAAGAAGCAAATGGGATAGGTCCGCTGATTGTGCCTTCGCTGCGACTGACAAGTTTGTCACCTCTTCGAAAGGACGCATGAGCCTACAGGCATTGCGTATGAGCGTCCAGTAGGATGGCAAAATAATCCCCAGCTCCGCAGGCTGTCCTAGCACCCTGGTATACAGATACTCATTCAAAGCTTTTCTCTTGTTGGAGCAGGCGGTCAAACATGTGGATGTTGAATTCACCGCGTAAGGACTGGCACAATCAAGCGCCTCAACTGGCAGTTGTTTCGCCGCTGAATTTCTGAAAACTTAGCCCTAGCCGTGTAGGAACGCCTGAAAATGGGCACACACCTTCCTACCTGCTTGAGGACGTCCTTAACCTGGGTACTGTGCCACAAAGCGTTGCACAATCAGATTTAAGACATTGCCATGCACGGCACATGTGACAACTTGCCCAATTAATGCCGCCAACAGATTGCTTCCATTGTCACACACCACTTGGCCAATCCCCAGTTGGTGCGGGGTCAGCCACTGAGCCACCGGTCATTAAGGGCGGGACGGAGTGCTGGTCCGTGTGGCTCTCTCTTTCAGCAAGTCAGCCCCAGACAGCGTGACACTGTCGTATTCCGGGATTTGAAAATAGCCCCCTGGGTAGCTGCAGGGATGCGATGGATGTGGAGCGAGACTCATCAACAGAGAGGACTCAGCCGAGGAGGATGGAGTAGGAGGAGTAAGACGAGGTGCAGCGGCCTGCCTGCAAGTCTTGGGGATGTCACCAACTCGCTGCAGAGCCACCGCATTCCATGCTGGGCAGCTGTCACAGGTTTACCCCAATGCGCAGTGACGTGATGTACCTGCCCTTGACCGTGCTTTGCAGACCAGGTATCAGTGGTCAGATGACCCTTGCCCAACCACTGTAACGCCAAATGCCATGACTTCTTTTCCACAAGGGAATAAAGATTGGGGATTTGCCGTGTGTTGAAAAAAATTTCGGCCGGGTACCTTCCACTCGGTGTCCCCATAGCCACAAATTTTTTGAAGTGCCTCAACTCCACCAGCTGGTATGGTAAAACGACGGGCTAAGAGCTCCCGTCAAGCCACTGTCAAACGCCGGGCAAGGGGTGACTCTGTGACAATTGTTTTTTTAACGTCGAACATCTCCTTCACTGACACCTGACCGTGGCCAGAGCAACTGGGACTGCTCAAAGCGAGAGCGAAGTGGCGGTGGGTTGAGAGGGGGCAAGGGAGGACAGCTGTGGTTGCAGGGCTGAAGATGCTGGGGACAGGAGGAGCAGGGTGGCTTTGAGTGTGTTCCTGCTTGTAGCCATGTGTTGATCCCAAAGGCGTTTTTGTGATGTGAGATCATGTCCTTCTCAAAGCAGTTGTACCGAGGTGGCTTTTGGACTTCCCACGACTCATTAATCTTTTGCACACGTTGCAAATGATGCGCTGCTATCAGCGGCAACACCAAAAAAAAAATGCCACACTGTGAGCTTTGCACTGATGGCATACTGGTGGTGGCAACACATGGGTTGATTGGCGTGCTGTCCTGCTGACCCCAGGTGCCGATACATGCTGCCTGACTGTGCCACTTAGCTCCTTGTTATGACCTGCCCCGCTTACAACTCGTCTCCTCCTCCTCCTCTCTGTCTCTCCATCTGAACTTTCCCCCTGTTCTTCCTCTCTTCGTGTGGGCACCCAGGTGACATCCACGGACAACATCATCATCATCATCAACCGCTTCACCTGTATCTGACACCATCACGGAAACCGCAGCGTGTACAACATCACCGTCTCACACACGCACCTACCATGTTTGTAATGCTACATGTCAGAGGCATGTCCATGTCCATCTACATGCTCTGTGCAATAATGGTTGAGCAATCACTCATCTCCTCTTCAAAAGGATGTGTGAACACTCCTCTGATGGTCAAATGTAGCGGCTGTGGATACAATAATCAATTGATGGCGGGCAAGAGTGAAGTGGCAAAAAAACAAACTTGAGAAGAAGAGAGGAGAAAATAAAAAAGATACCAGGAAGATCAGATAGGAAATGAGATAAGTGAAAAAGAAATATATGAGAGATAGAAGCACATCCTGATAAAAAGTAAAAACCAAAGTCAAAAAAAAGCGAGTCCACACAAGCAAATATATCTATACAAGAAATTGATAGAGTTAAAGATGGCCTCTGAAACACAATAAAGAGAAACCAATATATTCTAGGCCAAAGGAACTTTCACCACCACGAACCACGACACCACGATCCTGCGGGGAGTTCGGCCTCTGCCCTGCCTGTCATTTTTATGTTTTTTGGTGTACATCCCGTGGCAAGCAGATAACTCTGGGTGGGCACTGGACAGTTGGCACAAAGCTTAATGCAACGGAAACCCCTGCACTTTTTTATTAATACCCTACAATAGGGTGAAAAAAATGCTGGGTATTACCCTTCCACCAGATAACGGTGGGGGGCACACACATTGCACAAGGCTGTAATCAAGGAAAGCCCTGCCATTTTTATTAATACCTACAATAGGTGAAAAAAATTGCTGGTATTACCTTCCACCAGATAACTGTGGCTGGGCACACACCTTGCACAAAGGCTGTAATGCACACAAAGCCCGCATTTTTTATTAAATAACCCACAATAGGGTGAAAAAAAATGCTGGTTATTACCCTTCCAAGATAACTTGGCGGGCACACACAGTTGCACAAGCTGTAAATGCACGGAAACCCTGTACTTTTATTAATACCCTATTAGGATAAGGGTGAAAAAAAATGCTGGTATACCCTTCACCAGATAACTTGCTGGCACACAATTGGCACAAGCTGAATGCACGGAAAGCCCTGCACCTATTAAACCTTTAGGATAGGTGAAAAAAAAAATTGCTGGGTATTACCCTTCACCAGATACTGTGCGGGCACACACAGTTGCACAGCTGAATGACGCCCTGCAATAATTTATTAATACCCTACAATAGGGTGAAACAAATCCCAACTGGTTCAAAGGCCACAAGACAATATGGGGGGCACTGGGCATGTGGGCGCACACAACATTGCACAAGGCTAATGGTGAACAAAAACTTAAACACTGCAATAGACCTTAAAATATGTGAAAATCCCCTGGGGTTACAATGCCACAGACAATTATGGGTGGCACTGGAGGTGGGCGCACCCAATTGGCACAAGGCTGTAATGGTGAAAACTTAAAGCACTGCAATAAACCCCTTAAAATATGGAAAATTCCCTGGGTTACAATGCCACCAGACAATTATGGTGGGCACGGCAGTGTGGGCGCACACACATTGCACAAGGCTGTAATGGTGAAAACTAAAGTACTGCAAATAGCCCTTAAAATAGTGAAAATTCCCTGGTTACAATGCCACCAAACAATTATATGGTGGGCACTGGCATGTGGGCGCAACACACATTGGCAAAAGGCTGTAAGGGTTAAAGCAACGCAATAAGCCCTTAAAATAGGTAAAAATCCCCTGGAACAAATGCCACCAAATAGAATCACGGCAGAGGCACTGTGTATGTGAGGCTTGAAAAATCACAACTGCCAGCACCCCAACAGCAAGAGGTAGCGAAAAATAGCCCTAATAAGGGCTTTTGGGGTCTTTTCAGGACTCTGTCCTGACTGCAGATTGAGAAGCTGAGTAGAGGAGTGACTGCAGATGACACTGACTAGCTAATATGTCCCTACAGAACAGCAGCAGCAGCACACCTATCTAAGCTAACCTCTCTTCTTCAGCATCAAGATGTGAATGGAGTCTCTCCTCTCCGGTGCTGTAGGGGTGGTCCGTGAGGTGTGGGTGCTGATTGGCCTGTAATTGTGCCTGCTTACTGCTCCAGGGTCAAAGTTTATCAATCAAAAATTTTTGGGGGGGCGGTGTCGAACTTGCCATATGTTCGCGAACACGCGGCGAACTCGAACACCCGATGTTCGCCGCGAACAGTTCGCCGGCGAACAGTTCGGTCCATCACTATTTATATACACAAAGGTATACATTCTGAAAAGAGAGATGAAAAAGAAGTTGATACTAATAGGTCTAGGATGATAGAGATTGTGTTACCAGTTTTTTGGTGGGGGGTTGTTTTTTTTAGTTGTCTTGAAAAGCTAAAATCTTTTGGATGTCTGGTCCTCCTTTACAATTTCTGGTTTCTTCTTCCGGTCCCTTTATTAGTACACAACACAAAGTAACGGATCTATTACTGTGTAAACTGAAGCATGGGACTGGGGTCTAAAAGCTATACTAAAGCTGGCCATACATCAATTCCTGAATTAAACGTAAATTGCGCTAATGCCTCAATCGTCGGACGATCATTTAATGCTCGTTTGGGAATCGATGCGAACCACTTTGGGTACTTGAACCCTGGTGATACTTTGCATGGGGATAGAGGGAATCGAACGCAAAATCGATCCATGTATGGGTACCTTAAGGAGTGCAGTTGTACTTTCTTTCACTCATGTGCAGATTAATGAATAAATGATTACGGCCTGAAATAATATGACATCATTTGAGATTCCCCAATTTTCCTCCAGATGTCACTTATTGTACTTGAAGGTCATGTCAACAGTTATTTTCTGGCCTGCAGGTTCTGACATTGAAACATGGTTAAGATATTTTTCTGTTACGCCTCATGTCGGGACAAAATTACAGTCTGAAAGGTTGATTATGGAATGCTGCACATTCCAGTATTATTTTTCTCTGGAATATGGGGATTGTTGTGTGCATATACTTCTTCCTTGTATAAATTACAAATGCTTTATTTTTTCCACACTATACAACACACTCATTGTTTTGGAAATAAATTACTAAAACAAAAATATTAAATACTCAATAGGCACAGCCATTCACATAAAAAGTGAATTTACAGCATGTTCCAGCAAAGTGGGCAGGGCAGGACAATACAGTATTCACACTATATTGCTTTAGCCAAGCAAAAAGGCCAGTGAGAGCAGGTAAAGCTTTTGCTTCTCTGAACCTTCTGGAGAGTCACATTCAAATATCTTACCAATAAAACCTTTAAAAAAAACTTACCCATGAACAGCAATTTACAAATGGGTTTACATATGATTATATGTCACATAATATATTTGCTACGATGTACAATATAAAAAAAAACACAACTCATGCTATCTAAATAGCCTGAACTCACCCACTGTCAGGATTCAAACCTAGGAATGCTCTTTCTGCTGGGCCGACTGAAAGTCGGTTTATGCATACTGTTGCATCCCTTGGACTAAGATAATGGGGTACCCAATTCTTGTTAAACCTTGAACCTTTGACCCCTCGCATGTATTTCCAATAAAATCCATGTCCATTCATTTTGTCATTGCCAGATTATTGTGCTCCTGCCAATATCTTGCTGCTGCTGGCACTTCTTGTGTCCCAGATTGTGAAATGTGACTCTCCATAACTTGGTCAATGGGTTCACATAATGGGTACTGCATGCTCTGCTGCAACTAAACCCTGTCTCCTGGCACTGGCCTTTTGGCTTGGCTAGAGTAAATGGAGCAACGAACTGATTAGGTCATCATAAACAAATCTGTAAGACAAGGGCTGTATTCCTGGCACTATGATTGAGTCATCATCGTTGATATATGATAGCAGTTTGATTTAGCAGAAGAGTTGGTAAGTGCTCAAAAAACCATCATCAACAAAAGAGAGCACATTTGAGGCAGTTGGTTTTAGATAAGGAGGGTCCATATCAAAATAGACAATGGAAATAGTGGGCCATCTAATGTGCATATTGCAATTCCTATCAGTACCTTGCCTAGTGCCCTGTTCTTCTTTGTGCCATCTTTGGCTGTAGTCTGTACAAGAAGGCAAAATTATTCAGATGTGTCTATGGAAGTATGGCGCCCAAACACTGCTTTGTCTATAATGGTGATATTAAGTATCACCATTTTGCACTATCACAGTATTAAGTTCTAATTGGTTATTTTTTCTCAAACAGACTTAACCTTTATCTTAATTTTATAGAAAGTAAAAGAGTTATGCTAGCCATACACATGCCGATAAGCGGACGATTTTTAATCTGACCGACGGGCGTGCTTGCGCTGTCGGTCAGGTTAAAAATCGGCCGCTAATCGGCATGTGCCCACATGGGGCGACAGATCCTTCAGTCGGCGGCACCCTTTGTGTGCCGGCCATAAGCTGCAATGAAGACGCTGTTTTCATTGAAGCTTATGGCATCGGCTTTCATCGGCTCGCGCCCGCCAGAGATTATCGGTTATGTCCGTTCTCTGGCCGGCGTGAGCCGATGAAAGCTGATGCCATAAGCTTCAATGAAGACGGCGTCTTCATTGCAGCTTATTGGCCGGCACACAAAGGGTGCCGCCGACTGAAGGGGCCCCACAATGCACCGGGGTGCAAACGTGATGACGTCATCACGTTTGAATCTCGGTGCACATCGGGACTAGTCTGCCTGCACACCATCGGCGTGTGTATGGCAGGCATTAGTCTACATTTTAATTGCTGATCTGCTGGGAGTACATCAAAAAGAAAAATTTACCTGTTATTTCCTGTTAATATTTACTTAATCTAATCATTCAATGTGATCGCTCTTCTGTGAAGAGGTAGGATGGAAATCAGTCTGTTTGTGATGAACAATAGATTCAAATTTCCAATGTTTACAATGTGGATTTGAATAGAAATGAATAGTCTCCATTGTGAGAGAAAACAATCTAAATCACTACCAGGAAAGTGAAAAATAGCTGCTATATTGGATCCACTAAAAAGAAAACTCGCTACATAAAAGTACTGTTGTTAGTTCATTAAGAAAAGCTAGGGAGCATTAAGTACATCAGGCATCATTTGATATGGGTCACAGCAGGCATATCCACTTCATGCAGGATCCTCGCAAAGACTTCGTCAAAATAATGAGGCTGATGTCCCCATGGACTCTTTTTATTGTTTCTGTCATGTTTAGTATAAAAAACATACCTTCTGTGAATTAAATTCATAATCATTCTCAAAATTACTCATGGCTTGCTCTATTGGGAGGTGCCACACGTCTAATTAATTTTCTTATTTCCAGAATTAAAATTTGCATTGGGAAATGGGTACTTGAAAAGGGCACAGAGTCTATGGACTCAATAATCCTCATTTCTGCAACTTTTTTTTATCCTATCGCATCAGTCTGCAGGGGAACTGTGACAGATTGTAAATGAAGCTGTGCCTTATTTCCTCTGCTTTCATATGAAATCTATCAGATTGGATTACACACTGATATTCGTATGGGACTCCATAGGGACACAATGTGGCAGAGAAGCTTTAAACACAGATATGTTTGAAATGAGTCTTGTGTTGTATTGTAAATATAAACTGGATCAGCAGACAAATAAAAAGCACAACGCCATAAACCCAGAAATAATACTACACTATAACAAAACTATAATCACCACAAAATCTTTTGTTAATGTTATGTAATTGTTGTATTACTTACTATCAGTGTACACAGTAATATAAAAAAAAAAGATAAACAGCGGTGAGAGCAATTTCTTGTTGTATATTATACATTGAATTTAGGGAGTAATTTTCGGTTGACAAATTTAGCACTTCACATTTTCGAATGTGGACCTCCAGCTGATAATTATGGTTACCAAGTGTCTGAAAATACTTCTTTAACTTGACCTTAGGTCACCTTGAGTCATTCTCAACCTCCCTGGAATTACAGGCTTTTTGTGTAATTTTTGTGTGGCGAAAAAAGCCACTGTATGGGCACTGTACTCCGCCATGATTCCCCGCCCTCCCCCTGGCTCTCTACACAACACTGGTGTCAATTAGTGATGATCATGAATATTCGGATTCCGAATATTAATCGCGAATATTGGCAATTCGGAAATTCGCGAAGATGGTGAATATATTGCCGAATATTCGCAATTCCGGATATTCAGTATTTTTTTCCATTACATACACCTCTCAATGCAAGTGGACGAAAGGGAAGGCTGCAACAAGAGCTTAGCAACACTCCCTGCGACCATCAACAGTTTTTAAATCCAATATTGGGGTGATGCGAATATTCGGAATATTGTGAAAATCAGCACTTTTGAAAATTCGCGAAAATCACGTAGATGGCGTCCAAAATTCGCAATTTTGTTTTCAACACGCCCCTCAATGCAAGTTAAACATATATTCGCGAATATATAAAATTCGCCAAATTCGCATCAAACTGCCGATATTCGCAATAAGAAGAATATTGCCAAATGTGAATATTTTCTGAATGTTTTCCGAATGTTTTCCCAAAAATTCCCGGCATGCCGCAAATACGAATGTTGCCTATGCCGCTCATCACTAGTGTCAATTAGACGCTGATGATGTGTGCAGGGAAAAGCGACACCCCCTCCATTAACAAGGAGATCTATGGCGCCCCTCACTTAGGCGTCATAGTGACACTGAAGACTCGGGGCCAGAAGGAATCCGTGAGCCTGCAGTGATGCAGAATCGCTGCAGGTTCACAGAGCACCAGCGATCATGCCTGATCCCGGCATGGGCACAGTTTGTTCTAAGAGTTCGGGCATAACGCCAGGGAGGTTAAAATCTGCCTTAGAAATATGTTCCTTCTAAACCCCTGCTGAATCACAAGGGGCACACAACCTATACTTTACTATATTTCAGTCAAGTCTACCCTCCGCATTGCCAGCTCTCATAATGTTGGTGTGTAGATGATAAAAAATATATACATTATTTCACACCCTTGATACTGTAGTAAATATCTTTTCATGGGACAATACTGAAGATATAACACTTGTAAAGTACTTTCCAGCATTGCCTTAACATTATTGGGCATGGGCTTTACTAGAGCTTTACAGGTTGCCACTTGAATCCTCTTCCACTCCACCATATTGACATTACAGAACTGGTGGATGTTAGAGACCTTCCTTTTCAGGTTGGCCCATGGTTGCTCCGTTGGGTTTAGATCTGTTGAAATGCTTGGCCAGTCCAGCAACTTTACCCTTAGTCTCAATTATATACAATACATTGGCTTGAGATAGTTATCAGTATTGGCATCTTTTGTACCAATTGTAACATGTCTTGGATAGTGATGAGCAGCACAGGCAATATTCAAATTCGTGATATTTCACGAATAATTCCACTAATATTCGATTTTATATTCGGAAATTCGCGGTATGACCATGTATTGCGAAAATCATATTCGCATTGCGAAAATCATATTCGCATAGCAAAAATCTTTAAATTGAATGGTCATATGCTATGTTTATTTTCGCAATGCGAATATTATTTTCGCAATACATGGCCATATTGCGAATATTCGGAATTGCGAATATCCGCCGACATATTCGAGATTTTGGCGAATTCTCGAATTGCTGATATTCAAAAAAATATTCGGCATTAGAATATTCGAGCTCAACACTAGTCTTGGACAGGTCAGACTATGCCATAGTTTGGATTCACAAAAATAAATACAATAAAATAAACTTTGTTTACTAAAGCTTTGCATGCAATTTTCTCAGTAAGGCTTTGTTTCCATTGTACGCCGGGACCCGTACGCTAAGCGTATACGCTAGCAGGGGTCCCGGCGTATCTCCGACGTATCTCACAGACCTTTGCCTGCCGGTGGACGGTCTGTCTTCATTGCGCTGAGCTCATCCGCCGGTGTCAGGCTGAACGTAGTCGAGTACGTTCAGCCTTTACACCGGCGGATGTGTAAACAGACCATCCGCCGGCAGGCAAAGGTCTGTGAGATACGTCGGAGATACGTCGGGACCCCTGCTAGCATATACGCTTAGCGTACGGGTCCCGGCGTGCAATGGAAACAAGCCCTAAGGCAACATTCACATTGACTGTCAGCAGCCTATAAAGTGCCAGCCCCCCCCCCCCCCCCCTGTGTTTAGCCCGCCCCTGTGTGCACCTCTCATTCAGCGGCAGTTAAAAAACACCCCCATCTTATCCATATCAGGGGAACCCCTAGTGTTGTGTCTTCTCAGCTGCAGTGCTTTTTGGGTGTCTAGGAGCTGGAAATACAGCGTTTCTATACACCCGTGTGAATGCCCCCTTAACACCACAAAGAACCAAAATATTTTGCCTTTTGATGTTATGTACTAAGCAAAGCAGTAACCTTTTTTCCCTTTAAAAGATAAGTTTAGTACCAAACACTTATGAAGTGTCCACATGTACATATGTCTGCCCTAATCAATGAATATGGAGATTTACTTACAACAGCAGAAAATGTAAATAAAATCCTAAGCACTATAATGAATAGAGACTACTTAGAGACTACTAAGGTGATAAACATTACTTTTAGACATGCCCTTCTAACTGGTGTATATAGTTGGCCACAATGATCAGCTTACCAAATGATGTCAATTTATTTTTCAATAAAATGATCATTTGTTTAATGATTGAAGTTGGGTAATAAATGCATTACATTGAACAAACTGTACATTTTATTTTTTTATTTTTACAGCAATTTTTACAGCAGCCACTTAGAAGATGAAAAGATTGAAATGCCTATGACAGCCCAATTGTTTAAAACAGCATTACAGGTATTAGCCAAGGGACATTTAATGTCTTTAAGTACCCTTAATGCATGTCAAAGATGGTGGTTGTGTACTATATGAATCAGACTGTTTCTATATATACGTTATGCCTTCTAGAACAATTTGAAACATCTAAGTAATATTAAAGTTTTAAGGGGCCACACTGTAATATTTCATTTTTTCTACAAGTACCAGACTGTATATTAGCCAGACTATGAGAATCCCCTTTGCCACAATCTGACCAAAACACATTCAATTGTTATCCAAATCATGAAAATAAAAAATAATCTTATGAATATAAATTTGCCTATCCATGTTTTCAAGTTTATTGTTAGCTGTAATGTCACTGTGTTGGAGTATCTGGATAAAGTTGTAATAGTAAACTGTTGGAATCTCCCTGCTCCCTTGACCTCTTCATTGAACCTACCTGTGTCATTGTAGTGGTCACACTTTCTTACATTTCTATATTATGAATTCGTTTCTTACAACTTTGGTCATATGTAGTGGTAATCGTGAATATTCTTATGGCGTATTTTCATTGCGAATATCTGCAATTTGATAATCCACGAAGATCTTGAATATAGTGCTATATCTTCCTTATGGCGAATATTCAAGATTTTTTACATCAGTACCCGGCACTGTCGTGCATTACATTCAGAATATGCGCATTTACATGTGCCAATCTGCGCAATGAAGGTAATAATGGCTGGAGATCTGGACTTTCCGAATGTATTGCTAATAGTAGGCGAAAAATTTGCGATATTTGTAGCCTATGCTGCTCATCACTAGTCATATGTTGCAGTTGATATTTACTTGATACAATTTATACTCAATAGATGGAATCGGAGCATCATGTAAAATTCAATGAAGTAACAGATTAGAGGAATCTCGGGCGCCATGTGCGCTCACGGCTCCCGATGTTCCGCTTATATGTTTCTTTATCTTCATCTCTGTCAGAAGAGGGGGGGCTGGCTGCAGTTCACCATGTGTAATTGATCGCCGGTCAATTGCACAGGAATCTACACGTGTGTGGCAAGCTTTAGCATTTACTAGATGGTAATCAATATATTCTTTGACCAATGGCAAAACTGTGGTTGAAGGGTCCATGGTGTTAAATTTGGAATGTGACTCCAGAACTTTACTCTTTCTATCATAATCCTTCCTATAAAGCTGAGCCATTCTGGAAATGGATGGTGATATGTTTACATTTTAACCTCCCTAGCGCACTGCTGAGGTCCAGATTTCTGTACCAAAAGTGCACCATAGACTTCAATGGTAAATTTTTCTTTATGTCGTAGGCCTGTAACTTCCCAAAATATGTCCGTACAAGGGTCCAATAGACATCCTGACTATAATAATGTTTGAAACAAACAATTATGTAAAATAAAATAAAAAATGTTTTAAGAAAAATTATGAAAAAAAAAAATTAGGACACAAAACTATGCTGCTATGTACTAAATTTTGCCAAAATAAAAAGTCTCTGGTGCCCCAGATGTTCCCATTTGCACTTAACCCTCTCTA
>CM070032.1:45503836-45513958 GCA_036250615.1 Ptychadena robeensis | reverse complement strand
CCATCTCCACCAGTGTCCTCCACACTGTCCATCTCCACCAGTGTCCTCCACACTGTCGATTTCCCCCTGTGTCCTCCACACTGACTATCACCACCAGTGTCCTCCACACTGTCCATCTCCACCAGTGTCCTCCATACTGACCATCACCACCAGTGTCCGCCATACTGACAATCTCCCCCAGTGTCCTCCACACTTTCCATCTCCAGTGTCCTCCATAAAATTATTCACAGGTTGTTCTTCACAAATCTTCACAGGTTCTTTCAGGTGGAATTCACACAGGCATTTACCAACCATGTTGTTGTAGTTCAGTGTAGTGTAGCGCTCTCCAGCTCCCCTCTTATGTTCCCCTCTTATGTTCAAATCCCATTGACTATCATTGTAGAAATCCTTTGTGCGGATTTATTGCGTGAAAAAAAAGATTTCTTGGGAGTTTTGCCTTGGATCCCCCTCTGTCATGTCATTGTCCAGGTGTTAGTCCCCTTGAAATAACTTTCCCAACACTATTGTGGCCAGAAAGGGTCCCTTTGTTTTTTAATGTTCGCCTGCCCATTGAAGTCTATGGGGTTCACCAGGTTCGCGGACATTTGCGGAGGTTCGCGTTCGCCGTTCGCGAACATCAAATTCCATGTTCGCGCCATCACTAGTCCCATGTAAAGTACTCAGTTTACAGAACCCATGGTGGGGAATATTTTTGTACTCTCAGAGGCCTGTGTATGGCAAAGTGAAAAGAATTTTGTGTGTGGAGAGTCTAGTATTGCAGGAGATCACTCAATAGATGGCCTGGGCTGAAACTTAGGTAGGGGAATGGTGGTCCAGGTCTGCCTCGATTGTGTCAGCGAGCCTTGTGGTCTGCTTTACAAGGAGTACTGCAGGAGTGGAGAAAATACCTTTGTGCCTGGGGCAAAGCCAGGGTCCTCTTTAGCCTTTTCTTGGTCAAGTTAGATACGATTGAGGACAGACAACTACAGTGGTCAGTGATTTGCCACGATTTGATTGGTCATTTGGTAAAGGAGTGACTGTATTATTTTTTAGTCTCTGGTTTAATATAATGATTAGTAATATTATTATTATTTACTTCAACAGTTCTATTAATTGTGTGCATTTTGTGCTTATGCATGTGTGCCTAATTGCCTGAGGGTTACCATGTACTGTATTGTTATTATCTGATGGTTACATGTATCTTTCTTTTATTTCTTGGGCTTCTTTGTGCTGGGAAGGGGGGGAGATGCATGTTTTGCAATTAATATTGTTACTTGGTTGCATTGATACTTTGTTTCCTCCATTTCATTATTTGTTCCTATTTTTATTTACATTCCATACATTTTTTTATTTATATTTTTAGTTTACGCCATGCCAATCCCATTCCTCAGACTTTTCTACCTCCCCCCTGTAGACAGGAAGCTGGTCTATTTACAGGTAAAGAAAATATATTACAAATAGGATCTCACAGATATAATGTGCATATGTAACTAACCAGCCTTCAGAGCGGAACAAATACTCTTTCATTTTAAAACAACTGCAAAAACTATTCAGATTCCTGGTACACTTCATAACATGAAATACAGATATGAGATGCAGAGAAATGATATAATGTGACTCGATAGCTAGAAAATGAAAAATATTCAGGTGGAAGCATTGAAGTTCAGGTTGAGGGGTCAGAAAATTCATTTTTTTGTGCAAACACATTATCGTAATAAGCAAATCGGGGAGAAAAATTACATTTATTTATATCACAGGCAGAACTTACATACAAAATATATGCCCCTTACTGCATGATTGTGACTATATATAAGAAATTGAAATGTAAATTAAAATATTTAATATTTAAAAGAAGATTAAACTTTATATAGAATTACAGAGAGAGTTAATGTCATAGTATTACAGATAACACATTTTAAAGATGCATATTTAAATTCTAAAAACAACAGGCTTGCATTTTTACCTCTTGATATACCTGTTAATTCTTGTGGTTTTATCTGTACATTTCCCTCATGTCATGTCCATATAGGAAAAAAGATGATATTTTGTATTTTTGTTAAAATATAAAGACCTCTAAATATATGTATAGAGTTACTATAACTTAAGCTGGGAATAGACGGTACGATGTACCGTCTATTCCTTATCCGATCCTATGCAGGAGCAGGCAGCATAATGAGGTCATCACGCCTGCCTGCTAGTGCCGAGAATCGGCCAGCACTCTTCATCTGCAGCTCATTAGTTCGGCTGGGGGGGGGCTGAACTAATGGGATCGGACTAAAATTTACCATCCTGACAGATCTCTGTGCGATCCGACAGGATGGCTGATTTTAGCCCAATCCTCGTCAGTTGCAGCCTTCAATTCCTGCACGACCCGATCCTTAAGGGATGCGGGAGCGCGCACGGCATCCGATTGGGGATCGGATCGTGCAGGAATTGGTACTTGTAGGCCCAGCTTTATACATATGTAACTGATGTTTTTCAGCTCATGGGTTAACACTTTGGTCATAAGACCACTACAAGTGTGTGAACCCTTTGGGATTATGTGGAGTTCATTGGTGTGCAGGGCAGCTTTCAGCAACACATCCAATATCCTCTCACTGATGACTGGACTCAAGGTTGGCTCCCTTCTGGCTCCCATTAGCTCTTGGAGAAGTCATTAGGCTAGGGGTTCACATACTCCCCCCCCCCTGCACTTTAAATGTTTACATGTTATGTTCAATAAAAACATGAAAACATATAATGTTTGTATAGTATTATTTTAAGCAGACTGTTTTTCTATTGGTGTGAATTAGATGAAGATCAGAGCACATATTATGACCAATTCATGCAAAACTTCACGTAATCCCAAAGGGTTCACATACTTTTTCAACTGTACATATCTGAGCCAGTACACTATATGCAAGGTTTTTTATGTCTGTCTGCATTTTTTTAACATTCATAAAACATATTGATTAATTTACTGGCTTCTGCAAAACAAGTTAATGACATGACCTCTCTGCAAAGTGCTGTGTAATATCTATAAATGACTGATAAAATAAATGTATTACTTACAAAAAACAAAAACAAATCTATAGTTTTAAGAGTCTTTTTTAAAGTTCATTCTGCTTCCTCTGTCTGCAGATTCATGTGCATCCAACAACAAGATCTCCAGTTCTGCTTCTTTGATTAATATTATAGTATGAATTAATATTGTGTTTAATTATTTAACATTCTACTTCTGTGTAAGATATTGAGATCCTTTTATCTACTTGATGGCTCTTCTCCCTTTTGCTCAGCATGACTCTAATTACTCATTAACTACTGTCGCTGTTATGGATAAATGTTCTTCTTCAAAAGTGAGTTCCCAGTCTTCTCTCTTCCACTCTCAGAAATGCACTATGTTAAATATGCATCTTTTTGGAGAAGAAGAATTTATTTGTTATAAATCATAAGGTAAAACGCTGATCTCTTTTAAGTGGAACTTCAGTTTTGTGAAACCTTTCTATTCCCCCACAAGAAAGTCCTTGAAGTGGCAGGTTTGGAGTATGCCTGTCATCTCGCAGTAAGAGAAGGCTGTCATGATGATTTTACCTTGATGAGTCTGATAAAAATAGATTATTGGGTGTCAGCCATTTTACAAATTTTCAAATGCCTTGATCAGCTTGGCACAGGCGAGGTTGGAAAATATGGTAATGCACATTGCCTCAAGTTAAAATAAAATATATATATCAGGAAGAGGGCTGCAGAATAAAGAGTCCTGATACTGAACTTTAAAAAAGACAAATGTGCTATAAACAAAAGGTGAACTGGCTTTTGGATTTAAAAAAGGAGTAAGGGTCCCCATACACCTTTAGATTTCTCTATCAGATTTCCTTTAGATCTCCTTTTGTTTTAACAGAACCATGTTATATGAGGGACTTTCTAAACAATCAAGTCTACCTGTGTTCAATCAAAGAGGATCCTATACTTTACAATGCGCAATAATGGAGGAGAGTGCAAGTATTGCTAGCATCATGTGACAGCTCTCTTTTTTTTGATAATCATTTATATTAGAATTTTTGTACATATAACAAATCAATTGAAACAAAACTTGTAAGAAGTGTCAGTTATCACAGAATATTTCTGAAGAAACATCAGGCATGCAGGTGAGAGTGAGCATTTCTTTCAGTGGTCCATTGGAGTTTCATATTAGAGTAATGTGTGTCCATATAGCCGGTTCCCAATGTTTACATTGTATACATCACAATTAGTGATGGCCCGAACTGTTCGCCGGAAAACTATTCGCGGCGAACATTTCGAAGGTTCGCGGTCCCAATGTTCGTGAACATATGCGAGTTCGGTTCGCCCCCTTCACATCAGCAGACATAATCCAGCCAATGAGAAACCCCCCACCTCACAGACCCCACACCCCCTATAACATATCAAGTTCTGCTGAGAAGGAGGAGAGTAGGAAGAGAGCTGGCTATAGGGAACCATTAGCTAGGGCAGTGTTCTGTGTAATCTTCAGTCTTCACTAAATATCCCATCCATCCATCCATGGGGAATATCCATCTCCCCCAGTGTCCTCCACACTGATCATCACCACCAGTGTCCTCCACACTGACCATCACCACCAGTTGTCCTCCTACTGACCACTCACACCAACCAGTGTCCTTCACACTGACCATCACCACCAGTTGTCCTCCTACTGACCATCACCACCAGTGTCCTCCACACTGCCATCACCCACCAGTGTCCGCCATACTGCCATCTCCACCCGTGTCCTCCACACTGTCCATCTTCACCAGGTTGCCATACTGACCATCTCACCAGTGTCCTCCACACTGTCCATCTCCACCAGTGTCCCCTACTGACATCTTCACCCGTGCCTCCCACTGTCCATCTCCACCAGTCTGCCCTCCATAAAATTAAAATTCACCGTTTTAAGCTGTAGGCAACGTGGAAAGCAATCTTCACAGGTTGTTCAGGTGGAATACACAGGCATTACCAACCATGTTGTTTAGTGTCTCTCCAGCTCCCCTCTTTGTTCCAAATCCCATTGACTATCATTGTAGAATCCTTCGTGCGGATTTATTGCGTGAAAAAAAAATTCTGGGAGTTTTGCCATGGATCCCCCTCGTCATGTCATTGTCCAGGTGTTAGTCCCCTTGAAATAACTTTTCCAACACTAATTGTGGCCAGAAAGGGTCCCTTTGTTTTTTAATGTTCGCCTGCCCATTGAAGTCTATGGGTTTGCGGTGCGGAGGTTCGCGTTCGCCGTTCGCGAACATCAAATTCTGGGTTTGCGCCATCACTAATCACTAGATCAACTTGTACCAGAGTGATGGGAAGAGAAGAGTATAGAGAAGGAAAGGAACTGCCTATGAGCCTTAGCATTCCACCTCATAAGTGAAGCATGGTGGTGGTAGTGTCATGGCTTGGGCATGTATGGCTGCCAATGGAACTGGTTCTCTTGTATTTATTGATGATGTGAATACCGACAAAAGCAGCAGGATGAATTATGAAGTGTTTAGGGCAATATTATCTGATTCTCATATTTAGCCAAATGCTTCAGAACTCATTGGACAGCTCTTCACAGTGCAGATGGACAATGGCCCAAAGCATACTGCAAAAGCAACCAAAGAGTTTTTTTTTTTAAGGTAAAGAAGTGGAATGTTATGCAATGGCCAAGTCAATCACCTGTCCTAAATCCGATTCAGCATGCATTTCACTTGCTGCAGACACAACTGAAGGGGAAATGACCCAAGAACAAGCAGGAACTTGAAATAGTTGCAGTAGAGGCCTGGACAAGCATGCCCAGGGATGAAACACAGTGTCTGGTGATGTCTATGCATTCTAGGCTGTAATTGACTGCAACGGATTTGCAACCAAGTATTAAAAAGGGAAAGTTTGACTTATGATTATTATTCTGTTCCATTACTTTTGATCCCGTAACAAGTGGGAGGCACATATGCAAAATGTTGTATTTCCTACACCATTCACCTGATTTGGATGTAAATACCCTCAAATTTAATAGAAAAACACAACCCTAGGGTAGAGTAGGGTCATAGAGACACCCCTCTCTACAGCACTTCTAATTGGGGTTTAAGGCAACAGTGCAATCTAACACTGTTAGCAAAGTATTTTAAGTAAAAGGTCTTTATAACATTTAAACAGGACCAAAGTTTACATGTCATGCCATTGATAATATCATTACATATAGCACATTCCAATAAAATCATCCTGTCAAGGATCATACTATGGCTCATTGGCTCATTAAACTCTTTTGGACAGGCTTCCTCAATGTATGGGCCTTGTATGTATCGAGCACTACAAATAATCAATTACATAATTTAAGCATTACAGTATGAATCTATATAAAACATTATTGCACTGAATAAGTCAACTACATGAATCAGCTATATAGTGATAAAAAGTTACTCACATGTCCTTGGTTACATTTTCACAGGTTTACAGGAACAGACTTCAACAATAAGAAGAATCAAATGTAACTCTTTAGAATCCTGCAGCAAATGGTTACAACCATGGATATTACACAGTAATAGCGTCAGTCTGTCAGTTTAAGCACATTGTGTTTGTTTCATTCCAAATTCATTGTGGTGGTGTATAGAGCCAATGATGATGATGGTTGTATTTTAGAAAATTTATGTGAGCTAATTGCAAACCCTGTGAACATGGTATCAGTGTTAAACTTGCTGGAGATATTGAGAACGGTTGGGGGTATACTACAAATAAGAAAGCATCGCTCTAACACAAATAGTTTTTGAATAAATTATGGTAAGTTCAAAGTTCCCACAACCCTTCTCTACATCTCCAGCAATTTGGGTGATGATACTTTGTTCACAGGCTTTGTAATCAACTCACTTATTTAGCTAATTGAAAAATTCCACCGTCTTTAGTATGCAGACATATTTAGTATGCAGACATTGGCAATATTAAAATATATTTATTAATATATTTTTAAATAAAAATAATGTTTTATATTGCAGCTTACCTGTCCTTAGATCTGGCAGCTTTTGATTTCAGCCATTAAACATCTAGTCTAAACACCCCGAATTTAGACTACAACAACTCTATGTGTAGATAGGGTCCAACTGAATCCTTTCTGCGTTGGGATATTAAAGTCCCTGGGACTTTTTCGTTACCAGATTGAACAATAAGATTAAAAAATACAAACATATATTTGTACAACAGATAATTGATCACATCTTATATTTCAGTGTACATCAAGACAACATATTACACACCACACCCACCCTCATTATAAAAATTAAGGAAGTACAGAAAATACTTGCTTTTGTCAGAATAGCAGTGCCTTTACCACTTCTCATTAACTGAACTAAAAATCTACAATGTGATAACACAATGTGAAAACACATTTCTCACCACCCAAGAAGTGATGAAGAAGAAAGAAGAGATGTTTTGTATTCAAAATGTAAAAACAAGGCCTGGTGTGACAGCCATGTAGTTATGGTGTCACCCTAAGGCAGTGTGTTATCACCAAGATTGCTAAGTAAAATGTAAATGTTTTTATATTGGGTTTAGATAAACTTTAATGTAACATTTATTAACACTATAAATACAAAAAACACAAAAAACTAAAACAGTAAATATCAGCAACACACTACTATAAATTATAATGGTGTAGATGATCCCAAGGGTGGGTGCTGAATGGGAGACATGTATTCCAGGAAAGGAGTCAGGGATAGGCAAGAGCAACTATTGTTTTAACAAAGCCCCAGACTCTGGGAATCGAGTAGCTTTTCCTGTTCAACCTGGATACATACTGATGGATGGAAGATGGAATCACTGGCTGAAAAAAGCTCAGATGTTCAAAGAGGTGGACCGTAGGAACTGTAGCCAGGTGGATAATCTGTGTGGTGTTTACCTCTATGAATCAGAGCGTGTGCTCACATGAAAAGAAAGGGGGTTTGGGGACCTTAAAAAGCCACTGGCAATACTAAGCCTACTAAATGAGCATAACATTAAACCAGTGGATGTTTGACCACTGTGAAGCCACTTTATTTATGGCCCCTATACCCTACAATGTCCATGGATTAAAATATACAAATAAAACTTTACCACCTGTGCTGTCTAATATTTGCAGAAGGTAGCTTGAGTCCTAAAATGTACCCTGACTTCAGCTAATGAAAAACTAGAGTTTGAAGAAACACATAGCGAAATATTGTCATCCCCCGTGGAAATACATCTTAATTACTACTCGCATGTTGCACTGGCACTGAGCTACAGCAATGGAGAATGATTTTCCAAAGTAGACCAAAACATCTAAAAAGTAAATTGTTTTATTTGTTCTTTCCTATACACATTTACTTTTCAGATTGTTTATGTAGCGCAAAGTTCAATTTCCTATCTTCATTAATGCAGGGCTCTGTGGTAACATGGGAATGTGATAACAACCTAAAATTTGTTGGTTAATTTTGCATGAAAGTGCTTTGGGTCTTTTAGCATATTAGAAATACCCTTGGCCACAAATTAATTAACATTTATTTTTTTGAAATGCAGTCAGTGTAAGTATTTGCATTTGACTTGATATCAGCCTCTCGCAGTTTCTTTTTGGCACAAATAACAGAAGAGGAGGGGGAAGCAGAAGAAATGCTTTTAATGGGGAGAGACAGTGTTGGCAGTAAACCTGCAAGATTTAGGGCCATTCCACACTAGCCATGCTGTGGCTGATGTGACGCTACTGTGTCTGTTACCGATCATTAAATCCAGCGTTTCTGCAAACACGGGGCCAGTGTGTAAGGTACAACAGGTTTCCTATGGAAACTTGTCTACCACGCGTAATGCAAGCCACACTGAGGTACAGCGGCTAATGTGAAATGATCCTAAGTGAAACTGCAGTAAAGAAGCTGTTATATTATGAAGGAAATCATATCCAGGTAACAGAATATCAGCTCAATATTGTGTGAACCATAAAAAGGTGCAGAATCTTAAGAACGACCCTGTTGTCACCAAAGGACCACATACAGGGTAGGATTTTTAAGATTTGACTTGTGAGTCTGAAACAGGGCTAAAGGCCCCCATACACGTGTCGGATTCCCACCGGATTCCGGCACGATCGATTCCGGGCGCGTGCACGCCAAACGATCGTGCCGGAATCGCATGCAGCCCACCTTGTCCAATCGATCAGGTCCGATCGTTCAGGGGCCCAGAATCGGATCCGACAGAGAACCAACATGTTGGTTCCATCAGATTGATTCTGCCCAGATCAGGGGGAATTGCCATTTGTGAGGTGGACAATCGGACACGGAATCGTCCCGGAATCTGTTGGACAAGGTGGTATGCAGCGATGGATACTCTTAATTGGCCGATTGATCACACCTGCGATTCCCGGCAGAATCGCCGGAATCGATCGGGTGAGTGATCAATTGGCCATGGAAACCGACACGTGTATGGCTAGCTTAAGGTTAAGGTGGGTAGATTCATTAAGATATATCAAGACATAAATAACTGGGGAAGCAGCAGGAGAGATCATAGGAAGACAGGAGAACAAAGAAGAGGCACCTGGGTCATGGTAGGCAATAGGACCACATGAGCAGAAAATGTTTATGCATTCATAACATTATTCAGAATGCAGACACTCTTAGGAACTAGCAGGAGGGCATGGGTCTTGATAAGATTGTGTTTCTTTAACCATAGGGGCTAACAGTGTCTATATGCCAGAGATGGAACCAAACTGGAATGCAGGAGTGATAAGTGTGACAGGCATTTATTGAGCAATATGTAGTTTTTTTCAGGAGTTTCAGAAATAACTGACACATTTATGTAAAACCTAAGAAGATGACTTTGTTGCATTTTGCATAGTCAGAAGCATAGACATAAAGCATTCTAACAAATCAGAATTCAAGCATGATACAAAGACCATTCATGCTTAAAGGAAAAGGATGCCCAAGGAAAAACATTTACAGCACATGTCAAAATATTAGCACATATGAACAACATAATGAATAACCCTTGATTCTTGTCTTTAGCATTAGTGCCAGACGTCCAACTACCAAAATCCCATGTAAGGACATTTATGATCAAAGCTAATCAATAGCAAGGGTAAACTAACAATTAATTTGTGAATACCCAAAACCAGTTTCAGTTTTTTAACCTCCCTAGCGCACTGCTGAGGTCCAGATTTCTGTACCAAAAGCGCAC
>CM070032.1:45476410-45487314 GCA_036250615.1 Ptychadena robeensis | reverse complement strand
GATCGTACCATGTGGGCATTTCTCGATTTTTGTTCAATCGATGAAAAAATTAATCTAATCAAGCATCGATTGAACCAAAATTGAACCGTGTGTGGCTTGCTTTAGTTGTGACAACAGTATTTAAGACCACAATTAGGTGGCTGCAATATATCTGGAAGGAAAGTGTCTTCTGAGAGTCAGACTGGGACCCACTGATAGGGTATGCTGGGGACTACCCATAGCCTGAGGAGAAGCATAGTGACAAGCCCATAACCCTTGGTGATGGTACCACGGTAGCCATTTTATTGATCATGTGTTTCTCTATCAGTTCTAATGGATATTTTGTGCTAGAAGAACTTGTCATCAATACAACCGATGAGCAAAAAATATACATTTATTTTTATTATTGGGTTATGTGTAAATTGAAGTAGAGCGATAGACTAAATTTTACATCACATTAGTCTCATGCCTCGGAATTCAAACTGGGAGAAGGAGCAGATCTGAGATGTAACAAGTAATAACTTGTATAAATATTCTAAAATGATCCAGTTGTATGCAAAAGAAATAAGTAAACAAAATTCTGCATTTCTCAGGATTGGGTAGAGAATTTATTGTCTCCATTTTCTCAGGTTCTTAGTAAATCAGTCTGTCTGTGCCTAGTTTTCTCTACAATACAAACTCTGCAATATCCTTCCCAATGTAGTGATTTCTTAATGAGAAATTATGACTTGCATTACAGGACGGAGGCTTAAAGATACTAATAATGTTTATGAAGGTTTGTGCCGCAGAGTATTGTTACTGCACCCTTGTTTCTTCTGCAGAGTATTTATAGTCTCAACATAAGTGTATCACTTTACCGCACATATCACAGTCATTTATCATTGTGACTTGGAAAGTATAAAGATCAAATCATAATAAAAATGGAGGAGAGTTAATAAGAAGTCCAGACTGGAAGTCTCGATGCTGCACAACTTTATCACTCTAATATTATTTTAGGACTACGACAAACACGGAAATATTTTACAGCAGTGGGGGATGCATGAGGAAGCATAGAAATGGTTGATGAAACACTGATGCTAGCCTTGTAAATGTTGAGATTTCATGCTTGCTTGAAATTGACTGGAAGAAAATGCCATAAATTGGTGTTTTTTTCGCCGTACTCTCTTCAGTTTTCTTTGACTCTCAATTACATTTTTGCTCTGTGTTTGAAAATTCTGGATTAGAACTGCAGTGTAATTATATATAAGAATTGGAAATTCAGTATCTGGGGGCATGCTTCGCAAGCTGCTGAACCCATGCCAGCTACTTTTATATTCTAGATCTGCTCATCCATAAACTGACTATAAAATATGATATCATTAAAGTATACGACTCCAAGTTTTAAAGGTAAAAAATACTTTGATAGGATAAAAACACATCAGAATGAAACATTGGAAGATGTGTGTTAGGCATTAAAAGCTATTTACAATAATGGATTCCAAATACAGTAACGGTCATTGTGCCAGCAATGTCCTCCTTAGCACTTCAGGCTACATTTTCCATGCAAAGGAAACTAATATTGTATATAAACTGCATTATGCTGAGGTGGCAGCTTCTGCTGGGGATGTAAGATTTGTGAGCGTGTCAAGTTAAAGTATGTATAAGGGCCGAAAGCTGTAATAGTTTGGAAGAAAGAAGTATGAGTATGTCCAAACACAGAGGTACATCTGTATTATTAGTAAAGGACAGTGCTCAGAAAGTGTCACATAGGCATGCCTGAGTAAGGATGTTTTAAAAGAAACATTGTAATTATTTGGAGATAAGCACTATGTCCTTATTACAAAAACAGTTTTATAATTTAATGATAGATAAAATGTATTGTTGGGTATTGTGTATATGGTATTTTCCTCAAAGCTCAATTCACACATCTGTTGCATTCACTGAGCATTTTTACAAAACGCAAGTCAAAAATCAAGTGCGTGTAGGGAGCATTTTGGACGAGTCCTGGTGCGTTTTGGATGTTTTTTAGCATATGTTTTGGATGCAACTTAAAAAAAATTATCATTGATTTCTATGGAGGTACATGTATCTAAAAATGCGCTTGAAGCGCACCCATTGTTTCCAGGGGGCTTTTAGATACTGCTCATGTGACAGGTCTATCACGCAAATGCCTGAAAAATAGCCTGGCGAATGCCTCCTGAAGTGTTCACCAGGTGGCTGCACTAATTTGGCATTTACTGGTCAGTTAAAAAATCACCCATAAAGGCCCTAAGTAAGTTTAGACCTGCATTAGCAACTTATTAGGGAAAAAAAAGAGAATGATCCAGCTACAGCCTCTTAATTGATACAGGAACATCTTGAAATGTTTCACAGTAATACCCAAGCATTTGAGTTCTCAAGCATTTTTTGATTTTTTGTAAAATCACAATTATTGAAATAAGTCTCATTTTATGTCTTATAATATTTTATGTGTTATAATATTCTTGTTTCCAAGACAAAAATAAATGTTAATCTGTCCATCTGTCCAACATTCACCAACCTTCAAGTGGGCTCTTAATGACATCAACACAACACATATTGTATTTTTTGCCCAATGACACAGCCAAACAAGGTTGCCCTTGCAGGAGTTAATAGCCAAACTGAGTCCACATAAAATGGCAAGGGTTCTGGCTTGCACACTTTAACACAAATGGTTTTTGTTGACCTCAGGAAAGTCTGGATGGCATGGCTCCCAGTGGTCGCAGGCCATGGCACCACATTCCATGCAGCAGCAGCACAATGTCTCCAACCTGGTCAGGAGCCCTGACTGAGCGCCTATTGTGGGAACGTACCTTGTTGACCACCAGCAAGTAAAAATGTATTTCGGCGGAATGGGAATGCCCATCCAGTTCTTTCCCTCCCATTCCAGAGTCTGGGACCCTGTAAGCAAACACTAAAACCATTCAATAACCTACTGGATATGGGCTTTTGTCCACTATGGTGCACAGCACGTCATGGACATGTCGGTGTGACAACAGCAAAGCGGAGGTTAATACTTGTATCCGCAGCGAAATCCGCAGCTGACAGAAGCCCTTACAGTGACTGATGAACAATCTGTCACCCTTTTATACCTGTATATAAAATGGACACTGAAGAAAAAATTACTATATTTATTATTTTATATAAATGTGTAACTGATTTCATTTTCAATCTACTCGTACAGAGGAAATAAATGGCCTAAAAGCTTCCCAATGTATCTAATTTTTAAAAGCTTTTATTGCATTTTATGAACTACTATTAATGAGATAGAAACATTGATACAAATCTAGGATTAAAACCCTGTGTAGTCCAAAAGAAATAGATTGGAAATTTAAATTCTCCTTCGAGTGCTTTTACTGTCTGAAAAAATTAGTTATCAGTAAAATACATTTCCCACCTTGTTTTATGCAAATGTTTTATTCCACAAATTCTGCAAATTTGCATCAGTAAAGCCAGCAGAATTAACTTGGCTCTGAAAACTCTAACTTGGCTTTCTTGAAATTACCTGGAGAACAATTGGCTCATTATCTTATTCTGCCAACACAACAGAAAGTTAATACACATCTTGTACTTTTATTTGAAACCAAAAGTTTTGAACTTTGATGAACCAAGAAAAAACTTTGTTGATTAAAATGACTTTGCCACTATACGTAAGTACAAGTTGTTTCCTGGAGTAGTAAGCAGAACTTCGCTGTTGAACATGCTCCAGAAATAGCGACGGGAGGGGTTTTGTTAATAGGCTCATTCTCACGAACCTCTATTATATTCCAGGACACATGTCCACTCTTCAGTTAACAATGCCTATAGCTGTAAACTATCATTTAATTTAGAAAAAAGAGAGAAAAGTGATAAAAACATCATGATTCATTTATTGTTTAACTTTTTTGACAAATCAGGATAAGATTTGATTGGTTAACTGATATTGCTGGAAGAGCCCAGTAACAATGTACCCCAATTAAATGTTGATTGCCATGAGGAGGATATGAGATCACTGAGTATGAGATTAATGAAGCAAGTTTTTCTATTTAAATTCAGTTAAGTAGAGGATGAGCAAGGTGTGTCTGGTTTAATTCCTTGGAACCAAATACCCCCCCCCCCCCAATGGAAATGTGGAAGGTACACAGTCCGATGTTTTCATGTGATAGCCCCTTTTTCCAGGAAGCTGTAGATGAGGGGAATTCTGACATAAAATTAGACTTGGTGGATTGAATCTTTTATCTCTAGTCACTATTTACCTTCTGGTATCTGCATATTTATCTTAATAATATGTTGTGCTTAATTAATCATTTTCCATGTAAATCTTAACGTGGCTTGACTGGATGATTAGATATAAAATACATTTTACTCTTCATTTTCCTCTGGAGCAATCTCTCTTTAGTGCCACTGTTACAATTGGAATAGAATAATTAAATTACAATCATGTGATGTTTATTAAGATGAACTTATGGTGTTGAGAAACAAAAGTACGGTAAGTAGCTGAACATTAGAAATTATAGTCCTGAAAAACTACTTAGTGTATGTGTGAACCAATAAAGAACCTAATAATAATAAAATGATATTTGCAGAATAGGATACCTATGATTGTGTGTAAGCATCCTTCAAATTAACCCCAATTACCACCAACATCCCCTCCAAACTTTATTCTGTCTGATGAGATTCATGTTTTGCAGGTCATAGACAACCACACTCTGACCACGCTGCTGTCAGATATCAGTGGAGCGGGAGAGACAGCTCTGCTGTCCCTCCAGCTCAGCCAATGCTTTGCATGGACACCCGCAGTTTCCATGCAAAGCAATGGATAACGGCCGTGATAAATGGTCATGTGTGATATGGCTGTTTTTAAGCAGGATTGATTGGTCCCGTTCGAAAACAGCGGTGGCCGCATATTATATGGGCCAGATAGATGGCTGTGAGCGCGCACGATGCTCAAAGTGGCCATTGATCTGGCCCATGCCTATATGTCTGTATTTGCATATGTCAAAGGTATTCATAGCACCCCCACTGCACAACAACCCACTGAAATCGTGACGGAAAATGCAGCATACAGACCATTCAGAATGGTCTACATTTCAAGGTAGTGGTGGAACCCGGTCCTGCTGAGAAGCCTGTATTTGCATATGTGAAAGCCTTTTGTTGTGTTTGAAAACATTGTGTGAACAATCCATAAGATAGTAAACACCATTCTGCCTTTGCATCCTTTTTGAAGAGGGGTGGCTCTCTCCTGGGACTCCTGGCTGAGACAGTCAATAAATTTTTCGCAAATCACCTACTGTATATTATTGGCCAGGTTCACCCATTTCTCTTTGCAGCACCTCTCAGGCTCTATCAGGTTGGATGGAAAGCTTTGGTGCACACCCATTTAAGATCTCTTCAGAGATGTTTAATTGGATTCAAGTCTAGGTCTAACATGGGGCTATCCCATACAGAGTACACTGTACTGGTGATGCCAAAGATGTGGCGCCGGACTCGAAGAGCACAGGCCAGTATGCCAGATCCCAGCTCGGGCAGAGTTTGTTTTATAAACAAACTGTACCTGAACTGGGTTCGGGCATACCGCCAAGTAGGTTAAATGTGTGTAATTGTGCTTGGGCACGAAAGGAGAAAATGTCAGCCTATTTTGAAGTTTCTTCAGCTGATGCTACATTTTTGATGCTACATTTTTGCTGCTAACAAATGGTTTTGGTGCTTGCTATCTATGCATGCAAAGATTATCTTCAGCGACAATAGAATCTTGAGATGATCCGATAAAATAAATTATACATGAATTAGGTCATGGTTATAGCAAAAGCAATGACTCATGTAATGTATTTTGGCCAAGCTTAAGGCAAAGATTAACTAATTATTAGCATTGTAATAAAGTATTTAGATCCAAGTTTCCAACTATAGTATTAAGAAATCATGGCACTCATCATCAATCACTCATGTAACTGCCAGAACTGAATATGCTACTTAGTGTTTCTGTCGGTCTTCAAATCAATCAAAGTGGCATATTGATGTCACAACCTTGGTGTGGGCCTGTTAGTTACAAGGGATATAGATGGCACATCGTCAATATGTAATTTTTACCTTTGTTTTTGGAGTGGAACACATTCATCCAGATAATAGAGTAATTGAGTAACTCCTACATTTTACCTAGAACTTTAGGCGGTGCAACTCATATTAGTTCTGTCTAGGAAAGACAAACACACATTGTGTGGAACTTTGGTTACTTGCACCATGGTTGAATACCCTTTTTTATCCTTCCTGCATAGAAGAAACCACATGATGCCACATCTTACTGAAAGTTATGTCCAAGCATTTAGAGAAAAAATTTTAGGCATATGAAGTAGGGTAGGTAGGTATGTTCTTAGACATGTGACGCTATTTTGTGACCATTCAACAAATCAAAGCAGCAGAAAATAGGGAAAGAAGGGAAGGGGGAGGTCCTGCCAGTGTAAAAAAGGAGTATAGGACCTTTAAACTCAATATTGCTGTAGAGGTGATGCTTGTAAAGATACCATCTTGCATCTTATGGTACCTACATTGCAGAATTAAATGTTAAGATTTATGTGCCCGTGTTAAGATCAATGTGGAACAGCAAAATTTGATGTGTATCGTTAACCAGTAGCATCATTAGCCCAGTGTTGGGAGCGACACCCATTCACTTCCAGAGGAGGGTTGACACCACACTTTCTAATCAGAGCCTTTTTTGTATAAAAGGACTTGAAATCAGCAATAGGAGTCCAATCTTCCTCAAGAGCCCCAGCTGCAATGCCAGTGTAAAACCTGCTCCTTTTTGGCCTATATTCAACATAAAAGTAATAGGTTTGAACCAAGCTCAAAAAATGTTTACCAGGCATTACATATTTCACATAATATATACATGCATGTCCTTTGGAGAATTGTCCATGCTTCACAGCAATTACAAGAAATCAAATGACCTTTCATGCAGATTAGTGTGGCATCGTGGTGTGGAATCATGGACATCTCATATGAAAAGGGGAAAGAGGAGCTCAGTTTGGGAGGTGGTGACTGAAGGGGATGGCGCTGGACCTCCCTTGTACTTGCCCATACTAAACATACAATGCTGTACCACATCACCATCGGGTACAAGCCCAAAGCAGTTGGTTTCCACAGAGCAATCTGCTTCCTTACCTTTCCCTATACCATTGAACTACAATCACTATCACTTTGTAAACATGCTATTGTAGATCGAATCTGGCACACTATTTTACCTATGGAATTTACCTTTTAATCAATGGAATATCAATTTTTACTCAAAAAATATTTTACGACTAAAAGGTAAATATTCAACTTTTTTAAAATGTAGAGACAATTTCATCTGCCTGAACTTTACCAAGAACTCTATAATACATGATTCGTGATCACAATTCTGCCTATTTGGAAAAAATTTGACCTTAGCTTACTTCCCACCATAAGACACAGGTTGAGCCAAAATATATGATTATGGATTTGGTGAGACTTTTCTTTAGTCTTAAGATTATCTTTTCTTTAGTCTTAAGCGCCTTTACAAAAACCTTCAAAGTCATAGTTATTTTTTGAATCATCAAAGAAAAAGGACTAAATTGTTCACGCTTTGTAGTAAGTCAGAATTTAAAAGCCTCATTATTAACAATTATCAAGAATTGGGTCATAAGATTTCCACTTTCTGGTAAAGCACTCTCCACCTTAGCTACCCTTCAGTCCCAGATGGGTGGCGTAGGTGTGATTTTTCACTTATATTCCCGCCACAAAATTTTGGACCCTGCCCAGCCTTTCTTGCATTTTACACATGGGTCAACAGTCTCTTTGACAAAATCACAGATCACACTGCCATAAATGCTAATTTATCTAAGATCATTGCAACCTGGCATCATGGATAACCTACTCCTTTACAGAAAAAACAAATACCATGTAACCAGCAGATTTTTATTACAATAGCTAAAAATAGTCTTCACCTTTAAGCATGTTTCCATTGCGTCTTATTCCTGCCTTCAGTGTGATGTCAAGGACAAAACCAGGACAGGTTCCACTGGGAACACCATGAATGATGAGTGTTGTGCCCCTTCCAATATCAAGGATGCTGCAGCAGGAAGCAGAAATGGAAACATACTGTTGGGATCCAGACGGGGAGGGGCAGGGGGGTCGACCTGGACTGGCAGTACACACTGACAACCAAACAGGGATATAATGAAAGCAAGTTTATTGTAAACTTACTATTACAGTTAACCAAACAGGAACAGAAACAGTCCAGGGTACAGGTTCAGATGAGTCAGAGAAACCAGATGTCCAGAGTTCAGATAGGACCAGAGTTCAGATCAGGTTACAAAGTTAATGCTCAGCAAGTGTAGGTGGGTAAAGCACACCAATATAGCCATCAGGCTAACGAGATAGGTGTCCTCATCCCAGCCCCCACTTGCAGGGAGCCACCTGCTGGTGACTAGGGGAATTGCCCATGGTAAGCACAAGCACAGTTCCACCAGAATGTATTCTAAAACCTGATTTTTAAGAATATAAAGCAATTGAATGATATATATATATTATATTGTGTGATTTTTTTTCTCTGGAAATAATGCAATTCAGATTAATTGCACATGTTAATTACACTTTCTTTCTCTCCATACACCAAGAAGCTACTGCTGATATGATTTTTTGGAAAGACTTTTGCAAGACTTTTTTTGCCATGGGTACACAAATCTGTTATTTTTAAAAGGTAAATATTTAATATAATTCAAACCAAATAATATCAGTCATAATAATTCTTTTTTTTTTTTATACATAGTTTAAAATCATTGTGGCTAGGTTTACATAAATTGTCGATTTATCATAACCTTGAGAAGTTTTCTTAAGCTTATCCTAATTCCAGCCAAGGCGTATCATCATGTAAAGTGCAATACCACTGAGCCCAGGTCCTGCTTGCTGGCTCGTCATTTACATTTCAGTCTTTTGTAAACATGTACGTCTCCAAAATAGAAATGTGCATGTTCCCCCACCTGGCATGAGACATGAATGTTAATAGTGAAAGTAGAATTTTGTCCTCTCAAGTATAGTTAAATGTAAATACAGATATCTTGCCAATAACATCTATTAAAAATTCAGTGAGACAGCTGGATGAAACACAATAATACATATTTTATCCTGAGGAACTGCAAAAGCCCCTGTGCTTACAGATGTCAAGAAGAGTTACATTATGACAGACACTCTTTGCCTTAGACGGAGATGTGTTAACTCCAGCAAAGCATTAACTCCTTTTCTGTTACATCTTTCTGAAAAAATGTGTTAGTTTTGAACAAATCATTTAATTGGCCTTTTATTCCTCCCCCAGGTCTCATAGCTCAGAAGAGTTTCCAGCAACTGCAATACATCCTTCAGTCTTGTGTTTGAAGCTAATGCAAGGTAATTGCCAGAGATTTATCTGTATTTGATTTCACTTTCGGTACAACAAGTGTCTAAATCAGGAGTCTGCAACCCATGGCTGTATGCAGTTCTTTAGTCGCCTTGTTGTGGCTCCCTGGCTGCCAGCAAGCCTTCTCTCTCCCACTAGCAAACTAACACTGGGAGGAAGATATCTTTCTAAGGGACCGGGAGCCCTGATCATGTAGCAACTCACAGGGAAGAAAATAAAAAGCAGCTGTTAAAGAGGACCACAGGGCTAACTATGTGCCGTGTACACCACAATGCATAAATTAACAATAATGCCTATGTTGCACAGTACAGCCCATACGCATTAGCAGACACTTTAAGTCAATTAAAAATGATCAAAATGGGGAGCCCTGTGTTGACATAAATGTGATGCAGTGCATAAACAAAACTGTAGAATTACATTGGATGCGTTACATTAACATAAATGGACTACAAAAAAACCCTTATCCTAGGTACACAAATACCAGGTGGGTAGTTGGGAACCAATCACAGACAAAGGTTGTCTGGAAGTAAAGATGTTCAGAGATCTGTCCTGACAAATCACTAGTCCGCCTTGCCTGACAGGTCACGCATGTAAGATATTTGGCCCGAGACAATCAGGATAGGTCATATTGAACAACTGTTATCATATGTGTGTAGTGAACTTCACCTATGCAAACATAGAAAACGTTATCTGGCTCCTACTACTTCTACTACTACTAAGTTTTCATCAGTTAATATTAATCACTACCAGCTAAAGACTAGCAAACAGGAAGGAGGGGTAAGTGATGCCACAGCATGGGGACAAAGTCAAGTGAGATTATGGTTAAGTAGTAGCTCACATTTTTTGACCTGCATGCTCCATGCAAGAGAGAACTTCACTTTATTGATTTAAATAACAATTGTTTGAGTGTCTGAATAAAATATTACTTTGTAGATAGATAGCTTTGTGGATGTGTGCTTCACTATTTTCCAATACCCACGGTATACCTCATACACTGATGGTCACAGTTTGAATTCTTCAAGTTGTGGCTTCTCTAAATCACAAGTTTTCATACACATGCCCAGATTCGTGGTTATTGTCATAGCACAGTAGAGTCTTTTACAGGCTTTTCTGTGCTATGCACTGCTTAAATTGAGGGCTATTTGATTCCTTTAATCCCTTTTCACCATAACCTTCATGGCTGTTCTTCCATGTTTGGCTCCCAAGCCCTACTCCATAGAGCCATGGTTTTATTTTTATTTTTTTTTCCAAACAAGCTTTATTGATAGTAAATGACATTACATGTTAAAGCATTTTCCGCATTGAAGAAAAAACAAAGGAGAAGCGGAAGAGTAATCAAGACATAGCCTTATCACATTACAATTAGAATACATCAAAAATTGTCTCTGCTAGAACATTGCCACAGTACTTGTCATTTATAAGCGATCATATAACATCCATATTATTTTATTGTAGAGATAACAAAACAGAGAAAAAAATAAATAAAAAAAAAACCAATAAGAATTCAAACAAGAATAAAAGAATGACCCATCACTCGTCCCCC
>CM070032.1:45447613-45464797 GCA_036250615.1 Ptychadena robeensis | reverse complement strand
TTTTTTGCCAAAAACCATGTAATATGAGGGACTTTCTAAACAATCTACCTGTGTTCAATCAGAGGACCCCATACCACATAGTTGTTGGTAGATCTAAAGGATATCTGACAGAGAGATCTAAAGGTGCATGGTCAGCTTTAGCCTATTCACAGACGATGTCCTTTTGTATATCACATACCTCATATTTCCATCCGTAATTTGTTGCACGTCCTTCATTGTTTTTCTTTAATTTCAGGGTTAAACAAGCTCAGTCCAAAGCTCTGAATCTAACCCTTACAATGCAGGATTAAACTCACCTACAATCAAATGTTCCCTTTTCCTGGGCACAGAATATTGTTACCTATTGAGGTATTTGGCTAACGAAGCATTATGCTTCACTTTATGCAGCCAACTATCCTAATCTATATTATCAGGCTGCAAAGATAGCACAGTTGGCTGAATGTTTCGCTACTTACAGATAAAACATTGTTAAACACAATTTATTCCTTTATATAATGGGATGCAGGAGTTTACTTTTTTTGAAAACATTGGTATGGATAACCCATTGTCCCTTGAAATATTATCTCAAGTATATAAGCATATGTTGCTGGATCAAGATACAACCCTACCATCATATGTCAGTAAGTGGGCAGAGGAAGTATGGGAGAGCAGATCAATAGACTGAGACGTTATCTGCAGTGGAAACCAATGAAAAGGTTATGATGAGATACAGTGCGATCACAAATAGCATCCCGAGTTCCGGGGTATCCATTCAGGTACCATCTGGTACTCACGTCCTTATCTAATGGCAGCGCCTGATAGTACAGTCCTATTGGACTGAAAGTTTTCCATACCTGTCTAAGTTAGCTGAAATCTATATTCACTTGATCCGCTCTACATATTGTGCAGAGAAAGAGGGCAAGTGCACCATGGGGAATTTGGTGGGTTTTTAGCCAAAAAACTAACTACAGGTAGCACTAGACGGGCTGATTTGTCACCGATCAATTGCCGATAAATTCCCGATCCTATCTTTCGGGAATCGATGCAATTCCACCTTGGAAATCCCATAAGTGGCTGATTTTTTACATGAGCCGATTTTCAAAATGGCCGATTCCACAAAATCCAGAAAGGCTGCTGCATAGGGCTGTGGGTCTACCAACATACTCTGATTGCAAAACAATCGACCAAAAAAAATTGTCCGATCCGATTTTTAGTCGATTCCGATTTTGTTTTTCGATCGTTCAGGGTGGGCAGAACCCGATTGATTGCCGATCGATCGTCCATCGATCTCGTGCGCAGTGATCGATTGGTCAAAAATCGAGTGGAAAATCGACCTGTGTATGGCTATTTTTAGACTGTTGTTATGCCCAGAATTAGCATTGATATTGCATCATGTATAAAAAATTATTATTACAGACTAGAATTCAAATCAGTAACATTTCTAGGATTTATTTGATATTATTTTGCATTGCAGATTTTATAACAATAGACATACTGCCTAGAGAAACTAATATAGAAGACCTATCAATTAGAGAAAACATGACTGGTCTATTAGAGAATACCTCTTATCAGAGTTGTTTTTAATGCATTACTGGAGAGAAAGGAAAAAACAAAGTGAGGACACCAAGAAGCAAGAATTTCCATGGGTCTTTTATTTAGACAATTCTGGATAAGCTCAAGAGAGGAGATTGTCAGGGTCATCTGTGGACTGCATGTGATAACCATAAGTTGGGTCCCCTTTATTCCAGAGCAGAAAAATAAGGTAAAACGGCACGAAAAACATGAATAAATAAAAAACAATTCGCTCACACAGAGGAAAGTGGAAGGAGCCAGTTGACCTCAGTACTGACCTGGAACTGGCATGAGGGTTTGAAACTCCTACTCTGTATTCCTGTAAACAATCCAGAGACTAAAAGTATTCAAGCCAGAAGATGTCAAATGGAGGTCAACGAAGGGGATATCTAGCCTTCCCATGAATGTATATTTGTCTTTTTTTGCACATACCTTGAAGGTTGCTTTGCTCACATCTATAGCTATTTGCATTCCCATTATGGCAGTTCTGGTTTTCTTTTCTTTTTGTTAACAAGACTGTACTTTTGTTTTAATATTTATTAGGCCCACTGACATCACTTGTGTTGTTGCCATTCATTATTCCCACTGCCTTCTACTTTGTAATGTAAAAGTGAAATTTTAATTTTAATTCTAAAACACAATTTGGTACTTTGGTGGTACTTAGGGCACTCACTTCAAATGAAATAGCTACCCTAAAGCAATGCATGTTGATACATGACAGAAGGCTCAGCTATGGCTGTGTGAATGGGCCCTAAGACACCGGCAAGTCATAATGTTTATTAGGAATAAAGAGTTGCACTTGACAGTTTTCTGGCTTCTGCTGTTCTGAGGATACATCCTGATCTCCTGAATCATTACAGTCTAATTAAATCTTATCTGTCTACTGCTACTGGGGACTTTGAATTGATTCCTTAGGTTTGTGACCTTGGCAGTGTAATGTCTTCAAATTATGTCTGTAACTCCTACAGACAACTTTCCATATCTTTGCAGTGTTGCACAGTACAAAGGGTTGAATGGTTTCATGTTATCTGTAGTTAGGTTGGTAAGAACAATTTCTCTTACATATACCCTTAAGAGAAAATTTTAATATCAACTTAAAATACTTATATGTAAACTGTAATTCCTTTCATGTAATTATTTGTTCCTGACTCCCCTGCAAGAAAATATTGACCCCTTGGTGACCGATTTTTTTCTGCCATAGTTAAGCAATGCAGGAATTAAATAAAAATATATTTCTTGAATATTTCATATTTTTCATGTCTTTAATAGATCAATGCATCTCAACCATCACATCTGTAGATCATACGTAAAATGTGCATAAATACAATTTTCAGTTCGAAAAAAATGTGAATAACTTTTTTAAATCGAATCTTCAATCGTATTATTTTACATATAGTTTATTTTACTAAGGTCTTCTTAGAAATTTTACTTTCTAGTGGTAAGCATCCTTTAGAGCCCTCAGACTGGCTGGGGGGGGGGGGCGGGGGTGCTAGTGGTAAGGGGCCTCGAAATTTCTGATGGCGGCCCTAATGACATGCTGTGGTTTCTGGGCTGTCAGTAAACCATGTGGGTTCAGCTTAAATTCCCTAACTTACGACCATCGCACGCAGCCGGTCCTGCCAAGAATCGGCCATCACTTACTTTGGATGAGGACGCTGGACATGTCAGTAATGTATTAGATCAATTTCGCGGGCGATTTCTGGCCTAATTAAAAGATTTAGCTTTTGATTTGCACCCGATTTCATGGCAGATCAACCGTCTTGAGCGCGCACTGGTAGGATTAACAGGTTATCTAACCATGCTGCAAGATGGCTCAAAAAAACAAAAGTTACAGTAAGTGTTAAGCTGGGCATGGATGGGCAAATTGCTGCGTTACCACCAATTGGCTGGCGGTCGGTCAATCAAAAATTGGGTGCACCCAACTGGCAAGATTGATCAGGAATCTGCCACATGTCAGATCGAACAGTGATCTGACCTTCTGGTAAATTTGAGGCTGATCCCATTACTGACTAGTAATGACTGGCACATAAAGGGTGCATGGCCGACTCTCTATGTACAACCGGCCGGACGTCATCACGCACTGTCAATTTATAGCAGAGTCGGGCACAGAACAAAACGCCTAAGCCCAGCTTTAATGGTAGCAACGGACTGAATCAAATATGTCATTTTATTTTTCCCTTAGTTCTACTTTAATGAAAGCAAATCTATTAAAAATAAGTCATAGAAAGTCATAGGCAAAGTAATTTATTTTGTATGATTATATTATTATTTGCCAGATTTGTTTTGCAAGGAATGCTTTGCTATTTACTGGCCTCCGTCCTGGAGAATGTCCCATTCGTTAATTCGGGGCATTATTATAAAGTTTATCTCAGAGTGATTTCAATATCTTGATGGTTAACTTGCCTTTGCTCATAGGTTCCTTCTCTTGTGTAGTATAGAAGATTAAGTACGAGATAGATGTGTCCTCATTTATCACAAACAGAACAGACCTAAAACATAAATAAAAGAGCAGTGTAACTGTGTTTGCCATGTGGAGCTGTGCATGTGAATTGAAATGCAGTGCCATCATAGGCATAATGGAAAGAGATATTCCTTCCCTTCTTAGATGTCAGTTCCTTTGAGAAACATTAGAGAAAGATTTAAAGGCTCCAGCAAATCTGAAGCAAATTACAGAGCAGATGTTAATAAGATATGTGTAGCTGACTGTCTCATTAGTCCAATGTGCTATTCCAGGTGGAACACAAAACTGACACAAATTGAGGTAATTAGGTGCATACTAAGTACAGATGTGATATTAAGGAAAGGACAACATGGGAATTGTACATGATTATTTCCAAAAATGGAATACAAGATGCAAGTTAAGAACTCCATAAGAAAGCTTTATTTTCCAGGAGCTGTGGTCATACATAACAGTGCCTTTGCTTTAGCTGACTAAAACTAAAATCATTTTTCTTGGCTCAGTTTATTAAAAAAATTACTTACAACGTTAAGTGCTCAATGGCAGTGGGAGTCTATATAATCTGATCCAACATAGTTATTAATGCACCTACCAGTGGTTAAGCATCAATGGCAAAGTATTATAAGTATAAATTAAATCTGATTTTTACATTTAATGTGTCAGTAAACTCAAAATCTACTTTTTAAATCACAGGCTCCCAAATTAACATATCCGTGTGCTCTAATATTGTAAACCCATTTTAATAAATAGTAAGTAGTGATGAGCAGCACCACAGGCAATATTCATATTTGCTAAATATTTTTTCCCCTTATATTTGCAACAAACTTGAGAATCTGTGATCTCCAGTGAAAAGGATTTCCGCAATCAAATTTGCATAATTTCGTGATCAACACTACTGATGTAAAAAGCTAGAATATTTGCAGTTATGGAGATATAGCACTACGTATATATGAGATCTTCGCAAATTCTTGAAGTGCTAATAGTCACAATAAAATTGTGAGTATTCGCGATCATTACTAATAGTAAGTAGCTGGTGATCCTATATAAAGTTTAGACTCCTGTGTTCCTGGTGACTGTACTTCAAGGTCGATCCTGCCTCTGCAGTGTTGCCATTCACCATCCCATGCACCAGATTTTTACCTTGAGTTGCCTTGAATAATGCAATATAAATTCCTGTTCATAGACTAACACGGAGTGTCCAGAAAATCAAATTCAATGTTCTGTGTCTTGCTTTTAAATCACCCCACACCTCCTGATCCAATTACATCTCCAACCTGGTACATAAATATACCCCTAACCACCACCTCTGCTCCTCCAGTGATCTACTGACATCCCTGCTTATAACATCATCTGATGCGCAGCTTCTAGCCTTCTCTAGAGCCGATCCCACTCTCCTACTATCTCCCTAATCCCATTAGACTTGCTCCTAAAAACCCACCTCCAGTCTGGCCTATCCATCTACTCATTTCTAACATCACCACAATGCCAGTCATAGCCCATACCTTTTGTACACTCTGTTCCCCACCTCTTAGATTGTAAGTCCATTGGGCAGGGTCCTCAACTCCTTCTGTGTCATAACCTGTACTTGTGTGGTATCTTGTGTTGCATCTCGTCTCTAATTTGAATTTGAAGGAAAGCAATGCTCCACCATTATAAATGAGGTCTATGACGGCGCCCTCCCCCACGCCACTTCGATGTCACCGATGAAGCCGAAGACACGCCTGGTGGACGTTCTGTGGGCCCTCAGCGATGCAGAATATCTGCGGGCACCCACAGAACAGGCGAGTCTGCTTGAACTGGGTTTGAGCAGACCGCCCAGGAGGTTCATATACAGTGGTGCTGGCGCTGTATAAAAAAAGCTAGTAATAATTAAAGAAATAGATTAATGATATAATGCATCAGAACAATATACATATATATATATATATATATATATATATATATATATATATATATACTAGTTTGGTTGTACTTCTGAGTTATTTTACATAATTAGAATTGGGATTTTAGGTTTACAATTAATTTCAAATAAATAAAATTTCTAGTAAAGGAGTGTACCAAACTGCAGCGCAAATACACTCAGTCTCTTCTGATCTAATATGCACAGCTTGTTGTGAATATTAACTGTCTAAAAGATCAGTTTCTTTTCATAGCGGCTTTCCAGGCTGTTCACATATGTTCGAGCCATTTCTAGTTGCTTCATCATTATGCATATGACTGCATTCTGTCATATTAATAAAAAAGTACTATTTCTACTAGAGGTTAAATGAGTTTAATGCTTCATTATCCAGAGTTACATTTATAGTATTTTCCTGTAATGTTGCACTTTGGATGATGCTTAGTTTTTTATTACATTTATAGATATGTTTCAAAAGAAATATTGTTACCATGTAGAAAAGTGGCTTTTCGAATCCTAAAGCTGAACTGCAGTTCCTATTTGGGCCCCTTTCATTTCAATAAGCTTCCTAACACGAAAAAAACATGCCTTAAAAGTGCAGGCATCTGAATAGTGAGGACACCCCTTATATTGTGGTAAATAGCTTATAATATCTTTTCATGGGACAACACTGAGGGCCTTTTCACACTATACACTTGCATCACGTTTTTGTAACATGTGCGTTTTTACAGTACTGTATTTTCTCATAGAAGACCAATGTTACCATTCACACTGTATACGTTGCTTTATAAAAAAAACAGACACGCTAACATTGCATTTTTTTTAAACGCCATGCTGCACACATTTTTGATGGTTTGTTCAAAAATGCAAATGCTAGCACAAACGCAGATGTGTAATGTTCTAAACACATGCATTTTTTGTACATGCCTTTATGCATATCTTTAAAAAAATGCATGACTTTAAAAAGCGCAGATAGTGTGAAAGGGCCCTGAAGCTATGACACTTTGAGACAATGTAAATTAGTATACAGCTTGTATAGCAATGTACATGTGCTGTTCCCTCAACAAAAACTTAACTCATGTATAAACTTCTGATAACAAAAGTAAGGACACCCCTAATTGAAAAATTACCCACTATTTAACATTGTATAATAGTGTCATATCTTCAGTGCTGTCCCATGAAAAGATATTATAAGCTACCGTATATACTCGAATATAAGCCGAATTTTTCAGCACCTGAAATGGGCTCAAAAAATGAAATTCGGCTTATATTCAGGTAAAAAAATGAAAATCACTGCATTTTTTAGGTGGACATTATGAGTGAATTGCAAAGCCCCCCAAACATGCTATCATCACCAAATTTGCTGGAGAAGTAAAAAAGGGTTGTGGGAACATTTGAAAAAAAAATATTGCTCTAGCACATCTAGTTTTTGCATAAATTAGGTTCAAACTCAAGTCAAATTTGAACATTTTGTGCAAAAACTTGATATGCTAGAATATACTCGAGTATATACAGTAATTACCACAATGTGAGGGGTGTGCTTGTTTTTGTGAGATTGTGTAAATTAGGTGCTCATTCCTCAACTTAAGTCAAGTAATCAATGTAGGATGTGTCATATTGAGGAGGACAAGTTCCTACATTGTATAGTGTCTTTAAATTTGACCCTTTTGGGAAGATGTCTGACACTATACAAGGTCAATGGCAACTGTCACGCTCTCTTTATCATTTCTTACCTTGACCACTGCAACATCATCCTTTCTGGTCTTCCTCTAACTAGACCTCTTACTAGACTGTCACCTCTTCAGTCCATCATGAATGAAGCTGATCGACTAATTTATGAATTTCATCTGCTGCTTCTCAACGTAAATCTCCACACTGCCTTCCAATTATCTAGAGAATGAAGTTTAAACTTCTGTCCCTTGGTTTTAAAATTATCCCACACTATTGTTGATCGCGAATATTCGAATAATGAATTTTTATTTTAAATATCGGCACTTCGCTTAGATCTCAAATATAGTGCTACATCTTTGTTATCGGGAATATTTGAGATTCTTATATCACTAATATTGAAAATACCTTTTTTTGCAATAATGACTGGAGATCATGAATTCTTCAATTTACAGTATTATTGCCTGTGCTGCTCATCACTACTCCTGTCCTACTTACATTTTCAATCTTGTACATAAATACATCCCTAACCACCCCCTCCGCTCCTCCAGTGACCTACTAATGACTCATAATATCATCACATGCCCAGCTTCAAGACTTCTCTAGGGCCGCTTCTTCTCTCTGGAACTCTCTCCCTCACCCCATTAGACTTGCTCCTACCTTAAACACTTTCAAAAAAGCCCTGAAAACCCACCTCTTCAGTCTGGTCTGAATCTTCTCATTCCTAACATCACCACCATGCCAGTCCCCACCCCCCACTATTATATACGCTGTTCCGCAACCTATTAGATTGTAAGCCCGATCGGGCAGGGACCTCTACTCCTCCTGTGTCATAACCTGTACCTGTGTGTATTATCTTGTATTGTGTCTCAACTCTAATTTATTGTACAGTGATGTGAAATATTTTGCGCTGTATCAATAAAAGCATAATGTGCTACAATCTCCTTAGATGAATAGGAAGCCCTTAGTATTCCATTTACTTAATGCATCTAAATGAATAAATCAGTCCTACTAGAAATCAGCAAATCCATCTTTGTACTGAGAATGGTTTTACAGAATAGATAAAAATAATTGATTTTCGATTTTCAGGATTGTCTCACAAAATTTACAGCTGCTTGGGGTAGCTGGATGCATTTTAAAATATCTAAAACTTTTGTTCCAAAATGACTTTATAAAAGGATAACCTACACTTTTTCTGTGTATGGAGGGAGGAAATGGCCCACCAACCCCTCTTTCATTGCCCACCCCCTAATTTTTTTCTCTGTTGGTTATTTAATAATTTCCATCTTATTTTAATGCTATATTTAGTATATCTCCTCTAGGCTTTTTCTATTGGTTTAAGAAATCACTATGTAAAGGCCCCCATACACCTTACAATCTTTCCATACAATTCCTGTACAATCAAATTTTGTTCTAGCAAAACCATGTAATATGAGGACTTTTCTAATCGTTCCAATCACTATGTATTCTATCAGGGAGGTCACTATACTACACAGTTGTTGGTAGATCTAATGGAGATTGTATGGATCAATCTTAAGGTGTATGGGGGGCTTAAACCTTTTTTTAAGCATAACTCTAGGTATTGTTGTGATGTTTTATGTGTTCTCTTTTTATTGTTGGCCTATGTCGATCATTTTAGATGTTCATATTGTCACCATACTTCATACCACAAAATTACTCAAATGCATATCTTCTGTATTCAATAAAGTTCTTTAAAAAAACAAAACAAACCTAACAAACATAAAAAAAAATGCGCTTGACTGTTAAAGAGGGGAAGAAAGTAGGTTTCATTTTTATGGACCCAGATATACCGATATAATATTTATTCAAGTATAACAAAATAACGCACAAAATTTTATACCAAAAAAAGAAATCAAAGTTTGGGTGCGCTTTATAAATGAGGGCTGGGTTGGCGGCCGGTGTAACGCCGAATTCTGTTCCCTTGCCGAGATCTGCTCCCCCTGTAGCACAGAGTGGCCAGCAATGGGAGCACATGTAATTAAATTAAATAGGCGAGGGGGGAGCTGATACCGAGCGGGGAGTCATGCATAGCAGTGGGCACAAAACGGCGGCTGCTGAGTCCATGTCCCCCGGTCTTCTTGCCCTCCGTCCACATCTGCTCCCCCTGCTACAGGGGGAGCAGCGGGCAAGAAGACCGGGGTAACATGGACTTAGCAGCCACCGTGGGTGACAGTTTTGCGGCCACTGATGTTGAAGGGACCCGGGGAGCACAGCTCCATGGACACCGGGGGGTCATGGAGACAGCAGCAGCCAAACAAAATTTTATATAGATTTTTCATCGAAAATTAGGGGTGCGCGTTATACATAAGTGCGCGTTATACTCGAATAAATATGGTATTCGGTAAGCTTTAACAAATAATATTGTGCAATAAAGATCTTTTTTTAACAGGAGCCTTCTTGCCTAATTGAATGGAAATCATATTAAAATTAATGGTATTAATTTTAGACATAAATAAAAAAAATGGTATTATGAAATCAGTTGTCCAGTGTGACAAATGCAGCCATTTTCATTTCATAACAAGCAGGAGATGAACACAGTAAAACTTTAAAACTGGAATGCTGTATAAATTAAAATAAAACACCAAGCGCATAACAAATAATGCATTAAAATAGAAAATGATTAAAGTTGAATTACTAGTCATGTCTCTGCAGAAGATCAAACACATTTTTGCATATCAGGATCAATATATACTAAACATCTCTAGGGGGTAAACATTTCAATAAAGAAGAAACTTGCTTCTAAATAAAGTAGCTGCAGTTCTGTGGGTTTCAAGTTGTTTCAGTTTATCTAGCCTTTGAGAGTTATCTATATGAGTTATTGTGGCAATGCTTTGATCACTTTCTTTGGACACAAGCTGTTCAAGTTGCAAAAATAACGTATTAATAGAAAGTGCTTCACACTATTTGCATGATGTGAAGAACAAATATGTTTCAATATGTAGCAAATGTATAATGCAAGGAACCTAGTGACCAGTAAAAGTCACATTTTATTTCAGATGTGAGGTAAGATTCCACTTGCTTACTTCGCCATCACCCCACTTGTTTATTTATGGCCCCTTCATGTTTAAACCTAAAGCTTTTTAGCAATAACCACCCTTAGAACAAAATAGGAAAGGTTCAGTACTGGTGATGCAGTACTCAGTAGTATGCAGTTGTGCATGTTGGTCAGTTTTAGGTAGATGACAACGCTCAGCTGCCCTGCTAGCTGCCTTAAGATATTTGTTGATTCGATCATATTGTGCATTAAAATAAATTGGTCTCCTGTCAAACATTGATCGTTTGTATCACCACACAGTATTATAGATTAGCTGTTGATCAGTTATTTTTTTTTTAAGTGTCATTACCACTTTCTGACATAAAAGGGCACCTGGAAACCAAAAAACAACATGTACATGTAAGCTATCATTTAGATCGATTTTATGTTCAATTTCCATCACTTGTGGTAGATCAAACCAGGTGGCCAGGAATTGTTTCCCGTTCTATCGACTTCAAAAGATCGAATTTGTATTCGATCAGACGGAAAAATCAACACGTGACCCTTACTCCTTTAAAAAATATATCCATAGAGTAGTGGTATCACAGTCACAGGCCAACCTTGATAGTTTTTGCAAAATTGTCTACACTTGATAACACTATTTCCTTGTCATCAGATAAAAGCATGAATCTTTTCATATGGAAAAACCTTCAGTCTAACCTCCCTAGCATTTGAGACAAACCCAGTTTGTTTGCTGTTTGGGTTCTTCCCAAACGCTGGAAGAGCGGGGATCGGGTGAACCTGATATACCCCAAGAAAGCTGAAGTTATTCAATAGATCGCCGCAGTATTTCTAGGTGTACGCACCCGCCCCAATGACACCAAAGGGGGGGGGGGCGCATCATAGACCTCCATATTAATGGAGGGGCCCGGTCTCCCAGCCCATGTCGCCGGCTTCATTGATGATGCCAGCAACATGGACGGGCGTGAATTTGCAAACAGCGTACATTGTACTTGTGCTGCGATTGTCTGTATCACGCCGATAAAAATGGAGCGGTACAGGCAGAAAGCTAGAGAGGTTAAACATCAGTTCAGGAAGAAGCGTATTACTATAACACAAATAAAATAAACATCTGTTGGATTCATCTCTTCAATAAAATTCTTAAAAAGTCTTGCGGACCAAGTGTAATCACACTGATGGACAGATTTGGCACCCCTGCCCTAAAATATGTGCAGTATTTAATATATGTGAGGAATATTGGATATTTGGCAATATCTTATAATGTTCCACATATTCCAGTCTGTTTCCAGCGCACAATGCAATATAGTGATAGTGATAGTAGTGATGATAGTGAGAATAGTGATACACGGACAGACCGGGGGTGAGACCAGTGGGGGCACCAAGAACAGTTCTATAAAAAGCTTAAAGAGTATCTATAATAAAGAAAATCAGTCACAGGGGATTGCATTTATGTAAATCAATGGTTCTCAACCTGGGTTGAGATGCCCTTGAGGGACAAATGACCATTTCATAGGGATTGTCAAGTCCAATGAAAGCATTAGAGCTGTAGTTACAAGCAGCGCTGATGCCCACAGGTGGGTGGGAAGTTAGGAGGGAGAGTAATGCTAGGGAAAACAGTAGGGAGAGAACATAATTAGCCTGAAAGTAACATTGGGGCGTCACTTCCTGGGTTACAGCATGAGGAAGGTTGAGAACAACTGATGTAAATAGAAAGCCTCTACAAATGAAATGCAGGGGATCATCAGTGTTAAGGGGAAATAGAGGGTAGATTTTTTACACCCAAAAATGGATCATACACAATACTTTAGCTAGCTCAATGCCATCTAAAAAAAAGTTTACATTTACTATAAATAGAATGCACTAACTATTGGTGTGTCTCTCCATTACAACAATAAACAGGGTCACACTGACTGATCGTCATTTGTTAGAACTTCAATCAATAGCCAGAATAATCAACGTTCCTTTAAACAAGGAAATATTCCGGCAACATAGAAACTGTTTCATAAACACTAGAGGTGAGAAAATTGCTTCTCATAGCCCCACTCCTATTCCAGCTGTCATTATTTTAGTTAAAGTAGTTGGTAGTTACAGTTTTAGAGTATAACATGAAAGCGGAGATCTAAAGTATGTGTTTTATTCCCAATTTTGTTAGATCTTTTTTTAGAGGGATTTCTCAACCATTTTCTTTGTGACCAAATATATGATGCAAACTTTTAAAAATATTTATAGTTCTTGGCCAAAAGGCTTTATATAGGAAATAAACAATCTTTAAATTTTTAGCCATTGTGGTAAGCTGATAATCAGATTTCTTCCCTAAACTATTGGTTCATTATTGTAATATCATCATATGTGTGCATGTGTATTAATTTTGGCTGAATTTAGTAATACATTGGCAATAGATACTGCAGTAAAACAGTATTTTAGGTGGATCTGTAATCGGTTTACTATATCATCTCACTACACTTGATCCACTGGACAGAATGTAACGGAATAAGAAAGGGATTAAGGAATTGAGGAAGCAGAATGTTGTCTGAACGTTGGGTTCTGGAGCAAGAGATAGCAGCTGTATTAAGTCTGAATATACATAGACTTGTGAGAGTGAAAAAATAGAGGAGTAAAATGTTAAGTGACAGGTTGGAGTATGAACATACATAGACTAGGGGTGGGGGAAAAAAGCTGAATGGCCTGATTTACAGTAGTCACAGGCCTGGGTCCCACACTCCTTGTGGGCCCCAGTATAGGCATCTCCAGCAGAACACTGTCTCCAACCTGATCAGGAGCCCTGAAGGAGTGCTCTCAGCTCATTTTCTGGAGACACGGCCGGCTATCTTGTTGACCACCAGCAGGTGAATACTCCTGGTGTCTACCTTGGTGGAATGGGAAGGCCCACACTTTCTTCCCTCCCATTCCAGTCCAGTCCAGTATCCTAAAACAAAAACAGTTTTGTCCTTCCAGGATATACCAGCAAATGGGACTAAGGTAAATAGTTCTGTTTGGCAGGACCTGTCCCGGTGGTCATTTACAAAAAAGTGTGGTAAGAGTAAAGGTGGCCATACACTTACAGATGGGTGCACGATCAATGAACTGTTCGAGCCCAGGGTGGTGCCGCCATGATGACATCACCACGCAGCACCTGTCGATTGGACAGGAATCAAGGCACACCACTTTAGGTGCTCTATTCCCGTCCAATCCTTTAGACGGAGACCCTGGGGATGGGCACGTTCGATGTCCGCAGGCACGTTCGATGTCCGCAACGTGACATCAGCGTCCATCAGCGGTTCATCGATCATGGTTCCATCTGTATATGTATGGGCACCTTCAAAACTAAACTATAGTAAAGGGGAGAGTAAGAGTTAAATACAAACAAAACATACAAACAAACAACAGTCAGAATATATAACAGAACTGGTTTCTCTTAAGGTAGCCATACATGGATCAATTTGTCATCTTTCGATTCCCGATCCGATCAGTTCCGATCATTGCTTATCGATCAACCCTAAAAATCCAGCATGTCGGTTCAATGTCCATTCCCATTTTTAGTCGATCGTTCAGGGTGAGCAGAACTCAATTAATCACTGATCGATCACCATGCACGTTCACGGCGATCAATCAGTAAAAAATCAAATGAAAAATCGACCCGTGTATCGAAAAAATTTTCTTTTTGGGTCAAAGTACAGAATTTTTTTTTTACTTTGGTACCACATATTGAAAAGTTTAGATATGTGGCCAAATAATAATAAAACAAACAATGTGGTTGAACTATTAATATAGATTAAATATGTGCATATAAATATACTTAAACAAATCAATCATTTTACTCCAGGATGGATCAGTATTGTATAAATTCTGAAAATACAGTGGATCCTTGACTTACGAACGTAATTCTTCCCAAAGGTGCCCAACCTGCGGCCCTCCTCTGCCCTCCACTTGTGGCCCCGAAACCTAACTGTTAATGCATAGGAACTCACCTGTCCATCGATTCCCCGCTGACACATCCTGGCCTGGGATCTTCTTAGAGTTGGAAGAGGAAGAGAGGCGAGAGACTCCCTTAGGGTCAGTGACATACGTGCCAAGTTTCCTCATCGGAGACCCGATACCTTAATTGTCCCAGTTTCTTGCTGAACCTTGAACTTCTTTTCCCTCCCATGAACTTCCTATAAAAGCCACGTCCCTGCACTTTCTTATTGCCAGATTATTGTGCTCCTGCCAATATCAAGCTCTTGTTAGTTCTTGCTTCATGTGCATAAAGGTGCCATTACGCGGGCACCCACCCTTGGCTGATGACTACTGGACTACTCTTCATCTCGCTCCCTTTAATACTTGACACTATTGGCTCACTCACTTGACTCACCTCTGCTTGTTCCTGGCTAAATTTCTGATTGCTCCCTCTGCTACTGTTGTTGTGTACTGATCCTGCGTGTACCTGTGTTGCTGTTTCAGGTACTGGTCTCTGAGCCTGACCCTAGATCATTGTAAGTTAAAAACAAAAATTTTGGTTGCAACTCAAGTTGGTCTTAAGTCATTCCAGATGTAACAATTTAATTAGAAAAGTATCTATAATTTGTATAAGAATGGATACAGTTACTTCTAATAGATACATGAATCAAATTGTAAAAATGTTTAATATAAATCAGTGGGCACCACTGTTGGAAAGTATGTCCAGGAACTAATTATTTGTTGCTATGTGGGCACACCATTGAGGGTTTGAGTTTCTTAAATAAAGGATTCAGCCTAGTTCTTCTGAGCAGTATTTGTAAACAAAAACAATGGAAGGTATTAGTGCCAAAGGACCCCAATCTGGTCCATAAGAAGGCATCATGGTGGTATCTGTTGCTTCATCTTTAAGACACAAATACCTTCAGAGTAAAGCTAGGCATACACGGTTTGATTTCAGCACTCGATCGACCTAAAACGTTTAAAGTTTAGAACGATTGGATTTAAATCGTATGCTGCACACATGTTTCGATCGGCGAAAATTATTCGATACCGATTAAAGCATCGATCGGAAAATGATCGGACATGTTGGAAAATTTTTAACAATTGTATAACGATCGAACTAAAATCGTAGCATTCGGTTTGTTGGTTGGGTGATTGTATTCGATGAACACATTTACATATGACTCTTTCCTGTGTTTTGTGATCAAAACTAAAATCAGCAATTTTATCTGTATTATGATCGTATTAGGATCAAACCTGTTTTGTGGATCTACTTTGGATTAGCTTACAATCGGTGTCCGTTAAAAAGATCAAGATCTAAAATCGGATCAGAAATCGATAATACTAAAATCGAACCGTGTATGCCTGGCGTTAAGGACCCCATAGACAGGTTGCTATCCGCTTGATGATGTTACCACGCTGCACTCATGCATTTGTCTATTGAATATGAATCAATGCGCACCACTTTGCACAATGGATTCCTGTTCCATACTTTGGGTGGGGACCAATGGCAAACAAATAGGGATTTACCAACATGTTGGTGGCCGCATTCAATTCATGAACAATCACCACGATTGGTGCGCGGTAAAATCGACCTTCCTAAATGGGAACCTTTACATTTGTTCTTCAATGTTGTTTCTTTAACAAAGGAAATTAGTGTTACAGCTGAATCTGGGGACCTTGTCATCAGCACTAGCGTTGAGCTCGAATATTGGAATGTCAAATATTTTTCGCGAATATCTGCAATTCGAGAATTTGTGAATATTTCGAATATGTCTGCAGACAAATCATTTTCGCAATGGTCATAGCGCGAATATTTGAATTTACGAATCTCTAATATTTGTAGAATTATTTGCGATATATCGTGAATTGGAATATTGCCTCTGCTGCTCATCACTAATCAGCACTGCTTCAAATGAATTGCCAATTCATGGTCAGTGTTGAGCTGTCATTATAAGGGAGGATAAATGCCGGGAAGTTGTCCAGAACTGTTCTTTTAGCAGAATTCAGAAGCAGGATTATCTCCTCTTATTACATGGATAAGTTTTATAATAACACGAATGGCCGCAGAAATAAAGAAACAGGATATTCTGGTTGAACAGTAGAATGGAAAAGAATATGTTTTGATTTAGTTTAGCAAGAATTTGCAATTTTCAAATCTCTACATACATGTTAGGGCTTGTTTCCACTTTTGAGTTTTTGCGCGATTTCGCGCGTTGGTAACCGCGCGGCCGCAAGCAACCGCATCCATTGGGAACTTCAATGTAGTTTCCACTGGTGCGTTTGTGCGCGTTCGAATGCGGATGCGGTTTAGGGTGCGGTTGTGAACGCTGCCTGCAGCGTTTTGAAACGCATCTGCGTCCCAACTGCATCCACATCCCAAAAACGCATCTATAGGAAAGCATTGAATGCCTTTCTAAACGCGCAAAAATGCATGGCAGAGCGGACACGGATGCGTATTCTGGGTGCGTTTGAAAAAAAATTGTGTCGCGAAAACGCGCAAAACTATGCCATGCGTTCTCGCGCAGACGCGCATGTGGTTACAACCGCACGAGAACGCAAAAGTGGAAACAAGCCCTTATTCTGACACCATGTGTAAAGCAAGCCATACACGTGTCGGATTCCATGGCCAATTGATCACTCACCCGATGGATTCCG
>CM070032.1:45424203-45447513 GCA_036250615.1 Ptychadena robeensis | reverse complement strand
GATTGGCTGGATTATGTCTGCTGACTGTGACTCACAGGGTCAAAGTTTCACCAATGTAAATAGATAGGGGGCGGGTCGAACTCGCCATATGTTCGCGAACATGAAGCAAACGCAAACATGCGATGTTCGCCGCGAATAGTTCGCTGGCAAACAGTTCGGTCCATCACTACCTATAGCCCTACAAGGCTGTTAATCCTATAACAATTGAGGATCGTACGTACGGATGACGTACGATCAAAACTGTTACATCGTTCAAAAATCATTTTTTCTATGTGGGGATTTTTTGTTAGATCATCCGAGAAAACACTGATTTTTTTTATCGGCAAACTTAGATCGGGCTTGGTTGATCGGGCTATTTATCGGAGTGTGTATGGCTAGCATTAGGCTATGTTCCCACTTAATCCCAAAATAATCGCGGGCACCGACCGCCAGCATCCAGAACACGGTTTGAACTCGGCCTCAACCGTGCGAAATCCTATCAATAGGGACAAGCCCATTGTGGGAACATAGCCTAATGCTTTTTGAATGCAGGGTCTGAAAATCAGGGGTAAATTGGAGACCACTGTTAATGACTAGACTGATGACCCTAGTGGATAACTAAATATATTTGATGGAACATAGTATATATATATATATATATATATATATATATATATATATATATATACACACACCTACATATAGAAATCTGTTGGGGGTCTGGGGAGTCTAAAAATCTCCCACAGAAGCTTATACCTCCAAATCCCAGCATTTTTACAATAAACTATTACATTAGTAAGATGTTATATAAGATGGTATATTAGTAGTTCCATATAGAGGTAACTTGAACATTCATTTTTCTTCGTGGAAACAGAACACACTGTGTTATTTCATTTTCAATCTGACTTCGCAGGAAGGTCTTACTCTGTTTTAATTAGACTCCCCTAATGGTTTGTTTCTTGCATATGTTTTCTTGAACTCGCCTATTCCCCTGCCAGAAGGAAAATTACAGTTCATATCATTAAAATGATGACCGTTAGTGCTGAACATTCATCAAGCAGTGATATTTCAATGATTGTCAGGGCAGCTGTTCACATTTTTATTACCAGCATAAAAAGTCAAGACTGTAAACTGCCGTAGCCATTTATTTATTCTATATGCTAGGCATCCTGTTTCCAGCAGCAGGATGACACTGACATGTATATGCACAAAGTTTCTTCCTGGAGGTTTATAAATCAGCAAAAATACGTTTATAATCAATAACTCATTTACAGTCAAACGGCCACTACAGGGCATTCCTCGAATTTCCTGGATTCTGCAGTGCAAGCATGAGAATACTGATGATAACTGCACAGGTAGGGTTAGCATGGTTGGGATTAGGAAGACCCTCATCAGACCTGTGTACTCTCCATAGCTCTTTACCACTTAGAATAGCACAGATAGGTTCCTTCCTATGTTCCGGAATAAAAATAAAGATGCACTCCCAATCTCATGCAGGCAGCAGCTCATCGAATTTACATTTGAAAACCACTTGTTTAACTTCTGTGGAACCTGTTCTATGAAGATAAGAGAAGGCACCCCACTCCGGGGACTATAATAGTCCTTGTTATTAAATGGTCCAGCACAGGCAATTGTGTCAAAGGACATATGTAAACATTGTAGCAAATTGGTCAGGAAATTTTGTTTTAGGTGACTGAAATCTAGTTTGTATGTGAAAATGTAGAAAGTATTTCATACTATGGGCTTGTTTCCACTTGTGCGGAAGAACCGCATCTCATGCGTTTTTTAGCGGCGGCAATTCACCTCTATAGCCGCGGTCAGTGCTGGATGGCCGCGGACCTCGGTCGACCGAGTTTTTAGGCGGCGGCCGCCCCCTGACCTCCCCCTCACCACGGCCGCAGACTAGCCCATGCAACTACATGGGCGCAGTTTCGTCCGCCCTGTAGTCAACCGCGGGCTTCCACTTAAGTGGAAACAAGCCCTAATTCATTGAAGGCTTCTGGTGGTCACATGTATCATTGCAGTTCATTAACCCAGGAAGACTGGCATCTACAGAGAACTAAATATGGCGGCTTCCACAGATGAGAGTAGTTATTTAGGATTTTATTTATTTATTTTGGTTTTTGACCTTAGGTTCAATTTAAGTGAAATAATCTATTTAATGGGGAATACATTTATAAGTAAATTAGCTATGTGTAATTTTTTTCACTTACCACAAAATTTGTAATAATATATATGAAGCTCAATCTCCTATGCTTATAAAACTCAGCCCATGCTAACTAAAGCTGGCCATACACCTTTAGATCTCTCTGTCAGATATCCTTTAGATCTACCAACAACTATGTAGTATAGGGCCCTCTGTGATTGAACACAGGTAGACTTGATTGTTTAGAAAGTCCCTCATATTACATGGTTTTGGTAAAACAAAATGAGATCTAAAGGAAATCTGAAGGTGTATGGGGACCCTAACTGTGAAACTGTGGGCAAACTCACCTGTCAGCCAAAATCCCCCGCTAATCCTTCCAAGTCCACCGCAATGACGCCGGACGGGCGGGGGGTAGTGATGTGTTATGCAGTATTACTGGTAATACTGTGTTTCCCCTAAAATAATACAGTGTCTTAATTTTTGCTCCCAAAGATGCCCTATGGTTTTTTTTTTCGAGGGATATCTTATTTTTCCATGAAGAATACGGCACTGGTGTATCAGGGTGGGGGGGATCACTTAAAATGACACAGGCGGGATCAGAGGGGGGGATCAAAATGGCACAGGAGACTCAAGGGGGGTGGATTACCAATTTAGTTATCCCTTCTGATCCTACTGTGTCATTTTGATTGCCCCCTCTGACCCCCCGTATCCAGAGTTACAGTACTGTATCTTCGGTGGTGCCTTATTATTCAGCATGAGGCGAAAATGTAAGGGTGTCTTATTTTGGAGGATGCCTTATTTTCTGAGAAACAGGGTAGTAGTCATAGTAGTAGTCCAAGCTAAGAAAGATGATGGGTAGTTGCGCACAACCTTTAGCAGTGATTACACAGCTATAGTAATAGATGGTAATTTGATGGTTGAAAAAGAGTTCTTCTCGAAACGCGTCCCATTGTTCCTATTGAGCCCCCCAGTATCTGTAAGCAGGAAGTGATCTCTTCTCCCCCACCAGGAAGAGAGGTCCTCCTGGAAAGCACATGGCCCTGAGAGAGCCAGCCTTGTAAACCTCTCTCAATGTGAGTATCTTGTCTGTTGTTTTGTCTCATTTTGTTCCATTTGTTTTACCTTATCCTTTTCCATTTTTTAACCATCTGTTGTACTAGGTTGTGCGCCTCTGTCCTTGTTATTTGTCATAGTAGTAGTCCCCCACAAAAACATCAAGTACATACAAAGTGTGTAGGAAAGAGATTACTTGGTATATTTTTGTACTCTTTAAGCCCCCCATACACGTTCCGATTTTTCGTACGAATTTTGCCAGACTGACCGATCGGGTCGGGAGATTAATCGATCGGGAGATTAATCGGATTCGGAATTATGTACCCGACCGATCCCGATTTCTCAAAATTGGCCGCAAAATCGATCGGGACCGCTTCGGACCTGTCCGTAAATTTTTGGTCGATCTGCTGTTAATAAATAGGGTCGGGCTGATGGATCGTGATAATTCGAATTCCGATTTTTCATGCCAGCCGACCGACCGACCATAACATTTTAGTTGAAATCGGGTGACAGGATCGGACGAAAAATCAGTCGGGAGAATAATCGGAACGTGTATGGGGGGCTTTAGTCACACTGAAAACTGACAGTAGCATAGTGTCGGGAAGATCAATCGCAGTGTGCCATGTGTCATAGACTTGATTGCACAGCTCTCTCTGCTCTTGTCTTATGTGTACTTATTCCTGCAGTTAACTGCACACAGCCTGGAGATGGTGGATGAGTTGATCTATACTAAATGTATATGCAGTCCAATTATGAAGTCACTGCTACATTTATATACACTCATATCTGGGTTTGCAATATATTCAAATAAATCTTTTTTTGTTTTGAGCATGTGGATATTTTCAATATTGAAGATGCAAAAAAAAAAAAAAAAGACTCCCCATGACCATTTTAAACTAATAAATGTCCCCCATAGCATTGCCCATAGACGTTAATCTATGTATTTGCCCCAACAGTAACCAAATACTCCTTACTTCTTCAGTAATTTTTGGGTTGCCTATAATGTGTATTCTTTTTACAGAAAGCTGTGTGTTGCTTATTAGGATTAGCACCATCCCGTTCATATGTTCTGGTTTCTTTTTTGCAGCTCAGTGACTTGGGGTATTTAAATAAAGGACTAACCTGACAACAAAAGAACAGTTGGGAACAATGTTGTAATAAGAAATTCATAAATGTATCCCTTAACAAAACATTAAGTACTGCAGAACAAATTAAAGCTTTTGTTAAGTGAGTGTTTTGTAACTCAGTGGGACACAGATTAGTATTTAAAAAGAAATGCATAAACAAATATTGATCCACCAGCACATTAGTGAGTGTAATCTATTGAACAGTTACAGAGCACAAATTGCAGGGAATTTGCAGGTAATTTCCTTTCCTTATGAGAATACATTTTATGAAACATAATTGGTAATAGGAAATATATTATTACAAGAACAACATCCCAGTTGTACTGCGCACACCTGACAACGTTTCCAATCTTCACACCCAGGGACTTTAGGAAACAAAGTATAAACCGCAACAAAAAGTAGGTCTGACTGAAATACACACTGTACCATTAATTAGGTTTCTAAAGCCCCCCATACAACACATACAATTATCATGCAATTTCTGTACAACCAACTTTTTTTCTACCAAAACCATGTAATATGAGGACCTTTCTACACCTTCCAATCACTATGTATTCTATCAGGGAGGACCCGGCACTACATAGTTGTTGGTAGGTCTCATGGAAATTGTATGGAGGAATCTAAAGGTGTATGGGGGGGCTTTAGAGGCATTGCTGTAATTGGTTATGGGACCACAGCAAAGAACCGCTTCTATTCATGAGAAACACTTGCATTAAACTAGTGTGTGTGGTTGCGTGTTGATGGATCTTAACTTCATGATCAGAATTCCCATATGGTTTCTAGAACTGAGTTTTGGTCAGTAATTCTGAGTATTCTGGTGTCCAGATGAGGATAGAACGAATAAGTTCACCAAATAGGAATAAACACCACAAATAGAGAAACACAGAATTCTTTGAATATAAATAAAGGAACCAGTGCAATATCAATTCCTCCCAGGAACCTGCCTTAAGCTGGCCATACACATTTAGATCTGTCTGTCAGATATCCTTTAGATTTAGCACCAACTATGTAGTGCCGGGTCCTCTGGGATTGAACGCAGGTAGTTTTGATGGTTTAGAAATTCTGCTCATATTACATGGTTTTGGTAAAACAAAAGGAGATCTAAAGGAAATCTGACAGAGAAATCTAAAGGTGTATCAATAGGAATATGTGGAAATTCTGTGAAATTTATGGAAAATTTTATATTTAAAGCAGAAGAAGCAAAAAATACAAAATGATTACCCCAACTAAATATAAAATGACAAAGATTGTGGAATTATATTTGCTTTAAATTTTGTCCCGTAAATCGAGATCAACTCTTTCAAAAGGACACAAACATATGCAGCTCAGCAGGGCCGCCACCAGAAATTTCTAGGTACCCCATACTAGGTAATCTTTCCAGGCCCCCTACCACTAGCACTTCCCTCCCCTCCTCAGATGAGTACCAGGAGATGGTGTTTGGTATACACCCCATATGTAGGGTGGTCTTCCTCACTGTCTCCCTTAGGCTGAGTCTATACTACAGTGCCCTTGCAACCGGGGGGGCGTTATGGGCACGGGGGAGTGGGCGTGCCCCCCGCGGTTTGGGTGCTGTTTAGAATGCGGTATTGATGTGCAGGCAACACCGCATCCTATTCCTATCTATAAGCAAACCCGCCCATGGGGCGCGGTTTGCGCGCATCACACACCTTGTCCTCGGTGCGGCAGCGGAATGCCCCCGGATCCCCAACGCCCGGGCGGGCGTTGTGAATACGCACCCGCTCCACCCCCACCCGCGGGCATGATGCGCCAGTATAGACAGCCACGTCATTCCCCATACAGGGGGCGGCTGCACTGCGCGGCTTTTGCAGCGGCGGCTGCACTGCGCGGCTTTTGCAGCGGCGGCTGCACTGCGGTGTACGCGCAGGAAAACCGTGCTGTTTTCCTCAGTGTAGACTCAGCCTTACTGTCCTCTGTGTCAGCCTCCTGCATGGTAGATTCTGCTGCAGATGGACCTCCCTGCTCCTGATTGAGCCTCCGATTAGCTGTGTACAGCCACAGGTCACCAGCTGGCTTTGGGTCAAATGTAACCCCCAGTAATGTTTGAGCCCCCAGATCTCATTCCACAGTAGTCAAACAGTGTTTTTCTAGTGGTGCACATTGATTTCCATTCAATTGGTCCCCGATCAATCACAGCGTGGTGACCCGTGTGTGCCTAGCTTTAGATTTTCACCGGTGATCTAAAAAAAACAAAACACCTCCATAGAGAATGTGGCCGATCGCAAATCACCTCAATTCATGTCTATGGTTGTAATCGGAGGAAAGTAAGCACGGCCTCCGGCGGTCAGAACGCAGGGAGCTGCGATTTGATCGTGGCCCCAATCACAACCACGCATGATCCTATTAATGGGGACATGCCCATTGAAACTAGTGTAGGCGATTGGCGGGCGATTCTGCTGGCGAAAATCGCCAGCACAGGTGATTAATCGCCTAAAAAGGGATCATCACCAAAATAGCTGGAGATGTAGAGAAGGGTTGGGGGTATACTACAAAGAAAAAGATTTGCTCTAGCATGTGTAATTTTTGCATAAATTAAGTTCAAAGTCAAAGTAGAAATTTCAACTTTCGATTTGCTAATAACTCAAAATCGTTGAAATGGTCGAATCTTTAAGAAAAAATAAATAAAAAGTAGACCATCTCTACTAATGACCATCAATGTCACATGCAGATTAAAACGCATAACTGAAAAAGCTGAGTAGGAATAAAACAGGTGAGGTTTTGGAAGACAGAGACATGTCATGGCAAGATTGAGCCCAGCAACAAGACACAAGGTAGTTATACTGCATCAGCAATGTCTCTCCCAGACAAATATTAAAGACCGGGGTAACAGAATGTGCTGTTCAAGCTCTTTTGAAGAAGCATTAGGAAACAGGCAACATGGAGGTTTGTAGACACAGTGGTTGGCCAAGGCACTGCAGCAGATGAAAGATACATTAACCTTGTTAACCTTCGAAATCGGAAGATGTCCAGGAGTGCCATCTGCTCCGAACTGGCAGAAACCAGTGGAACCCAGGTACACCCTTCTACTGTCTGGAGAAGTCTGGAGAGTTCCTTCAAAAACATTAGAACTAATGCGGTTTTAGAGGCAAAGGGTGGGCACACAAACGATTGATTTGATTTAGATTTCTCTTTTGTTCATTCACTGCATTTTGGGGTCAGTGTTCACAAATTTCAGCTTTATCATTTATCTACTACAATGCAATGCAGGTATCCACATTGGCACCTCTCCATTTTTCTAAGAACTTCCCTCTTTGGACCAGTAGAAAGTCCCTTCCTCAGCCCTATTTCAGTAAACAAAGATTCACCATTTTGTTTGTATGTGATACCCAAAATGCAGACTAGAGATCACCAATGTAGGTTTATATTATGGACTTTATTAGGTCCAAATCCAAATACCGGCGTGACCAGAAACCCCACGAGTTCTGTATAGGTTCTGGTCATGCCGAGTTTCGGATAACGGATGCCATAACAATACTATTTCATTCCATCCCCCCTGTACTCTTTATCCAGGATCTGCCCTCAGTTGGTTCAGCGAGGTTCATCTCGCTGTTCCTCACAAGGCAGAATGCCTTAATTAAGGACCTATTTGTAACAACCAGTCTTCTTCCTATAAGCCCACCTAAGACACAAAGAATTTAGTGAATCCCCTTCCTTAGGATATCTCTGGTGTCCAGTACATGGTGTGACTATAGGGTGCACAGTGGCTTGGTGGCCCTCAGTGAGGAGCAATCCATTTTGAATTAGTACAAGGCCAATGAAGAAAAGAACACCTTGCCTACTGTGAAGCATGGCGGGGGGTCAATCATGCTTTGGGGCTGTTTTGCTTCTGCAAGTACAGGGAAGCTTCAGCGTGTGCAAGGTACCATGATCTCTCTTCAATACCAGATATGTGATGCAGTCTGTCACAAACCTGAGGCTTGGGAGACATTGGACCTTTCAACAGGACAATGATCCCAAGCATACCTCCAAGTCCACTAGAGCATGGTTGCAGATTAAAGGCTGGGACATTTTGGAGTGGCCATTGCAGTCACCAGACTTAAATCCGATTGAGAACCTCTGGTGAGACTTGAAGAAAGCAGTTGCAGCGTGCAAGCCCAAGAATGTGACTGAACTGGAGGCTTTTGCCCATGAAGAATGTAGATTGCTGAATACCTGTAGATTGCTGAAAAACACTTGTGTCAAGCTATGCTTCACATTTAAAAGCGGTTATAACTGGAAAAGGATGCTGTACTAAGAACTAAGAATGAATGTCACTTGGGGGTTGAATAAAACTGATAATGATGTGAGCACAGAAAAGACATTTGTGGTTATTTCATTATTAATGTTATGTTATATTTGTCTGACTTACAAGTGCCTCTTTCATTTCATTGTAAACAAGATGGCTGAAATGATCAAAATCAATGTCAAAATGGCCAAAACACTCAATTTCAGTGGGGGTTGAATAATTTTGAACACAACTGTATGCAAGTAGGACTCAAAGTAAATAAAACAGGACACAGGTTAATTAAAGATAGCTTTAATATTTTACAGATCCCATTTTATTTGTAAAAACATTAGAGAAATTATCAAAAGTTTTTAATCAGCTTCAAGAAATTTGGACTCAAAAATATACAATCAGACAAAACAGCAAGAGTGATAAATTGTTAGGAAAGAACATTCACAATATTTTAATACTTGCAGTTATGGCAATGTGATGTGAGTCATGTGGTGTTTCCTTAGAAAGGACACGACAACACAAAAAAGTCCGCTATGAACGACAACATAATTTGTTCATTTTGTTTATAAAAGTGATAGCAATTTCCAGTGATCAGAAAGTTATATTCCCATTAACCTTTATCTCCCAAATTAATTCAGCAAAATGATACAGACTTATGTATAAAGCTGTCCGATAAATAGGACAATGGCAGATAATGGGTTGAACCCACCCAAAACTCATACTCCTGAATATTAAGGCCCCCATACACGTGTCGGATTCCCACCGGATTCTGGCACGATCGATTCCGGGTGCGTGCACGCGAAACGATCGTGCCGGAATCGCATGCAGCCCACCTTGTCCAATCGATCAGGTCCGATCGTTCAGGGGCCCAGAATCGGATCCGACAGAGAACCAACATGTTGGTTCCATCAGATTGATTCTGCCCAGATCAGGGGGAGTTGACATTTGTGAGGTGGACAATCGGACACGGAATCGTCCCGGAATCCGTTGGACAAGGTGGTATGCAGCGATGGATACTCTTAATTGGCCGATTGATCACACCTGCGATTCCCGGCAGAATCGCCGGAATCGATCGGATGATGAATCGATCGGACATGGAATCCGACACGTGTATGGCTAGCTTTAGGCAGATGCTGCAGAGTTGTTCTTTCCTCTAGACCAAACATCGAATTAAGAAGGGGTCTCTCTCCATGTTGGGTAGTTAGCTTGTATTACAGAGAATGACTAACACTCTCACAATTGAAATACAAGATATAGTAGAAAAAAAGACAAATGTTCTGCTGCACACCACAACAACACAAAATGCCTGTAAGTAAATGATCTCACTAGACTTCATATATTTCAGGTAAACTCTCCCATTTATGTAGAATAAGAAATGTATTCTCCCTTATTTTGTATTTCTTTTTTGTATTTATCAAATCCTGCCATACCATAAGCCTGGGCCATCTATGACATTCCATGGCTTCGCAGTTATCTCGTAAATCTACGCCACCAGAGCGTATAGGTATCCAAACACGGGTCAATTTTGTGTTTGATCCCTGACCGATTGATGTGCGCGTTTGCAGTGATTGACTGGGAATCAAATGCTGCCCACCTTGAGCGTTGGATCCCGCTCAAACAGGGACACCACATGTTGTTCCCTATCCAAAGTATCGGCTGGGGATCAAGCACCGAAAGTGGTGGGCATTGATTCGGAGAACGATTGTGGCATAAACACGCAGCGATCGATTGTCCGGGAATCGACAAGTGTACGGCTAGTTTGAGTATGCTAAAAGAGTAAGCGCTGGTAAGATTGAGATTATAAATATATCTATCTTTATAATCTATCTATTCACAATCAAAATGTAAACAGATCAGCAAATATATTTTAGAAATACGCCCTTAACCCGATGCAGCATTCTCAGAACGTTGTGAGAAGATACACTACTAAAATGGTAGGCGGGTAACTGATAAAGACAAGTGCTTTATATTCATTCATGTTTTGGCTTTCATCACCATTGGGGTAAAGTCTACTCTATGATGTTTACACTAATTCTTATACCAAAGGAAGCGCTAATAAAAAAAATAGCTTTAAGATGTCAAAAAAGCTATATTTGAAAGCAAACTTATAAAGGCAACATCTTTAACGAGCGAAAATAAAAGGAAAGCAAATATTTATTGTAAAGCGCAACTCAACAAAATAGCTGAGGAAAAACCTCTAGCATCTATAAAGGTTCAGATTGTGATTTCAAATAGATTATAAAATGATTATTTTGTAAATGCTCACTCTTGGAATAACCGTATGGCACTACATATAATGAGCGAAATAACATATTTTCAGTTGGTCTAAAGAAAACCTCTTTACTTGGAAATACTTTATAAGAAAATGTTTTTCAGTTTTGAGAACCATCTATTCTTAAGCAATTAGCTGTATGAGAACTTGGTCTGGTCAGTTGAAGGTGGACTACAAATTCCACGATTTCCCAAGTTCCTTGTGCACAATTGTACTGCATTAGACATGGAGCACATCAGCCTCTTATATTATAAATGCAGCATTTTGGAAGCTGGATGTTGCACTTAAGGCATGAAGGAATTTGTAGTTTGCCTGGGGTCTTCAACTGGTATGAAACAAAAAGAAAGCATGGCAACAGATTCATCAACAAAAAGAATAATCCTTGGCATATGCAACATATTACGTTTAACATAGTGGGTATTTACATTCTGTCTGCCAATGCGTCATGGTAATACAAGCACTCATTAAACCTAAGAGGTATGGTTTCAGACAAAAAAAAAAAAAAACAGTTTCAAACATTGTCATTAAAATTGTAAGAAATGTAAAAAATAAGGCACATTGTTTTTGATATGGTTATTTAGGAAGCAAATTTTTGAAGATCTAAATCACCTCCATGTTGAAAAGCAATGGTAAAAATTGCACAGATCCCAAACTATTAGGTAATACAATTTATCGCTAAACAATTAAGTATAAAAAAAAGGGGGGGGGGGGATGTCAGATTGCACATCCATTGTATATGTCATTAACTTTAACCTAATATTCTTTTGCTAGGATATACAGATGTTCTTATTTTTGGTAAAACATTGTTCCAATAAAATCTCTTTTACGGGATATAACTATGGATTACAGGCATCCAAATAAACAAATGGTAAAACTCACTATTCTATTTGAGTATCACTATTTGAGTATCACTGTGTAGAATAGCACTTAGTCCTCAGTTTATGTTTTGCTTTCAGAACAAAAGTTTAGCATTTACAAGGTGTTGGAATCTCTAACCGCAGCTCAATGCTGAAAACATCAGCATTGAGCCGACAGCAACCATCAAAGCCAGTAGCCGTGCTATAGAAACCCTTTTTAATGAATTATCTGATACAATAGTCATATACCTAGTATTTCCTAGATGATAAAATAACACCACCCCTATCTATAAAGGAAATCTTGAGCTGAAAGCACCTTATAGGATAGAATAAAGAAATGAATATAGGACAAATAGTTATCTCTGAGAGGCAAGGCTGACCCATTTAGCCAATAAATAAAAGGGAAGTTTTAATAAATAACCATCTGTGTTATTATGGTCACCTGTTCGACATTTCTGTCACCTACTGCATTGATACCAATATTCTCATATATACAGATCATTTATATGACTACACTTAGCAGCTCTCATGGTAATGTCAGATGGACAAATGTGTATCTTGTACTTTACCATGCCTTACTTTAGCAACTCTGTCCTTAATTTTCTTGAATTGACTGAAATTCTTTTCACACTAAAGCAGCTGGATTACCAAATCTTTGAAACACAACTGAGGGCACTTATCAAGTTACAAACAAAGTTAGATACAAGTCATACTTATTATCTGCAGTCTATCTGACTATGTGGTTCTATGACTATTCGCAACCCCTTAAACCAGCAGTGGAAATAAGTTATGAATACATCTGTCCAATAATAAGTCTCTCACAATATAACAAATGCCACTGAACAAATCTGACACTGCTTTTAAGTAAACAATACTTGTACAAGTAATATGACCCTCATTACCCTCCTGGGCGTTTGCCACAAGTTAACTTGGGTTGAGTTTCATGATGCATGAAATTCAACCCGAGTTATGGGAGGGGAAAATGTACCTGTTCCCCAGATTTAAAAAAAAGCGCTCCACGTGCTTAACACCCAGGAGGTTAATAACAACACTTTGGTTAGGGGGGGACCCAGCGATGATCACCCCAATCCCACAAAACACGAATAGTTTTTTTTTTGCCTCAACTTGTTTCAACATATTTATATCAATTAAAAAGGTCAATCAGTGTTTATACCAATTGAGCCAAAAAAACACTATTGGTGTTTTGCAAGATTGGGATAATCATCACTGGGTCCCACCAATTAGGGGTTAAAGCACCTTTAAGTAGCTTTGATACTGATAGGTTCTTTGTTAGCCAACACTTGTATAATAAGATAGCCAATCCTAATGGAATGATTTTGCACACAACTGGTTACTTTTGTTAACAAATACCTTTAACCATTCTATTAACAAGTAATCCCCAAAGAGGTAGATAGCCATAATGAAAAAAAAAAGTTGCGGAGGGTGACTGGAATGCTGCAAGGATAGAGGGAAGGACATGATTCAACACAGAAATAATTCAGGATTTCTGGGACAAAAATATGTTTGTAATAATCTAAACTGATAGCTTATAATATGTCACTATATTAAACCTACTTGGCAAAATACAGACTTTCACAAAAGTATTCATGAATCCACTTCAAAGAGTTAACCCTTCAGAGGTTTGGCACATGATCTTTAAACCTTGTAAATACCAATTCTGTGACACTTATAGTAACAAATATTTGGCTACTAGCTTCAAGTGTGTTTGCTTAACTTGACATACACACATACATTTTGTAACGTGAATTTTTACCATCTTCACAGGTGACTTTAGAATTCAGAGAGAAAAAAAACAAAGAAATTAGAAGTTTAGGTTCTCGAAATGAGAAAAAAAAATGAAACAAAAACATATACTTCATATACTGGATGGAGGTGGCTAAACATGGCTTTTCTTGGAGGTGTTGTCAACAGAAAACGTTGAAAGCAAATCCTCACAGTGTCCAGAAGCTGGTATAGCAATGTGCTTCTTTATTGCATGTAAAACACAAAAAAAGGGTTGTTGCTTACAGCAAGTTCATCTTAGTTTTACTCGAAATGTGCTAATGTCCATGGGGCTCATGACGACAGTACTTAAGTTTTTAGCATCTGTAGAAGTATGCATTAAAGATAAGGTTGATGATTTGACACTCTCAAGTTTGAAACCACTGAAAAGTTCATAAAATGAAATCTGGAAAAAATAAAATCAAATCAATCAATTAACAGGACAACATATACATTTATACTCTATAACTACCCTCCATGTGATATTTGGTGATGAGCTCTAGAAGATAATTAAAGTCTTGAGATATAAAAGGCCATGACCAGTCAGTGATGTAAAACCTATGGCACGCATGCCAGAGGTGGCACGCTGAGCCCTCTCTGTGGGCACGCGAGCTGTCAGCCAGCACAGAGGAAAGAACTGCAGCTTTTGACTCTTAATGCTGTCAGTTCTCTTCCTCTCTCTTCTGATTGAACAAAGCATCTCCTTTTCTACCTTCTAAGAAAGTAGAGTGTGTGTTTATATGATGTGTGTGTGTATAGTTGTGGTGTGTATATAAGTGTTGTGTGTATGTGTAATTCAGGATACATTTTAGACTTTAAGATAAATAATTGGGTTTTGGGTTTCAGTTTCTCTAAAAGCTGCACCATCACTGATCTAAGTGTTTGCTGATCAGACATTGCAAGGGTTTTTTTTCTAAAAGGAAAAGAGCCCATTAGGGCAATTTCAGACCAGCCTCGCTGTGGTGCGTTGCTGGTAATAAAGTGTATGGGAGACACTTCTGATGAAGCCCAAAAATGAATGCAGCAGGCCATTTGCGCAAGGAAGTACTAGTGTTAAAGATAAAAGAGGTTGCTGTGTACGTCATGCTACGCAAGCTGCATTGAGGTACTACTGTGAGTTAAGTTCTGTGGGGGGTTGGTTAGGGTTGAGCAAAAAAATGATAAATGATCAGTTTATCAATTCAGAACTATAAGTCCTTTAAGCCTTGAATATTTGCAAATATCTGTAAATTTTCATTGCTTTAAACAGCCATAAGCAAATGTTTTATTATGCATAATTAAGAAATTAGGATTTAAGCTGATTTTGACTTAAAAAGTTTACAAAGTTGATCAAACTACCTTTCGTTTGGAACGATTACAACATGTTTAAACATGTACTATTGCCAAATAAATGTACTCTACATCAATGGTAAAAGTCTTGCAAATAAAAGGTTGGAATATTGTTCATGTATCAACAACTTTATAAATATGATAAAAAGAAAAATGGATACTATATAATGTAAATGTACCCATCTCACTGGCTACTTTATAAACAGACCTTTTAAAATTCATAAAAGTCAAGACACAAGTTCATATAAACAAAAGTGAAAAAAGCATAATAGTACTTTAAAGGTAAATTACCTTTCCCTGAGATGTAGAGCAGAAGAGCCCAAGGTCTTTATTTGCAAACATGCAGTCAAATCCTTTCCTATGCAGAATAAGTGCTGCCTCTTCTGAGGGTCCCACCTGAATGCAAACATAAAGCTAGTTTGGAAATCTTCCTTTGAAATAAACGTGGCATTTTTCTTTCCATTAAACTCATAACAAAGTATATATTGGAAAGCATAATTCCTTTGCACGATTCAAATGAAACAAAACAAAGCTAAGCACATCAGTAATAAGAACACAAAATTGTTTGAAATTATAATCTAAGGCTCGGAAAATTGCACCATCAATATAATTTGTGGAAGTTTAAAATAGAAGGAACAGTTTGTAACTCGTCCGGGGCCAAAGGAAACATCACCTAACCAGTTAGAAGTACTAATTTGGTACAATAAGTCAACACTAATAATGTAAAAAAAAATAATAATTTGCTGGTATCCGGACTAAGCTTTGTCAAAACGGAGAGAAGAGCAGATAACATGAAGGCTGTGTCCCCACTTTAGCGATCTCCCACGATCCTCATTGCGGTGCGGGGATTGCTAGCCATTTTTCTTGGCCACAATAGGGCGCCTTGTTTGGACCCATGGAGACACCAACTGGTTCCCCAAAAACCCACCAGCATGAGCCAAGGTTTTAATTGGCACAGACATGAAACCCTGAAGATTTCGAAGAGTGGGCAAAGGATCTCATGTTGGTTGATGTTTTCCCTTTAAACACAAATGGTCTTATGGTATTTGTATATATTAGCCTGGATCTGTTCCTGAGACAATGTTCTTGGTTCCTTTAGGTGATACTCTTCAGTTATAAGAGTTGCACTCTCTACTACAGAAAGTACTCTCTACTATCATTCCGGCAAAGGAAAAATCTCTAGATCTGCCTGCACCTGCAGATACATTCATCAAAGAGGTCTCAATATGTGGGTGAACAAACTATTATTTTGCTATATTTGGACAAATCTTATGACAACATGTAAAAGATTCTGAATCTTTGTAAACTGCTGTGCCAAATAAATATAGAGCTTTAGCAATGAAGGTTTGCCTATTTCTTTACACTTTAATGTGTATGACATTTTCTTTTGACTTGGAGATACAGCAAAAGGAAGAAATGAAATCACTGCAAAATATGTTGAATGGCAAAACTGTAAAACTTGTTACAAAAACAAATTTCCTTTGGAAAATTTATTTTGACATCTTTTGCTCTGTGACCATCGCTACTACGACAACCTGCCCCTTTACAGGACAAAGACCGAATATAATATTGACAGTTTATAACCATTTTAGACTACAAAAATTTAATATATTATTACGTATATAAGACACAGCACATCCCTTTTCCCACACCTTGTTTTACAGCCTTATTTCAAAATCGATTAAATAAATTTTCCCTTAATTCTACCCTCAACAAGCCATAATGACAAAGTGAAAAAGTTTACTGGAGGTTTTGACAAATTTATTAGAAAAACAAAATGAGAAAATGTGTGTACATAAGTATTCACACTGAGAAAGCATGTGTACATAAGTATTCACAAACCTTTCCTCAATACTTTGTCCATGCACCTTTGTCAGCAATAACAGCCTCAAGTCTATTTTAATATGATGCCACAAGCTTGGAACACCTATCCTTGGCCAGTTTCACCGATTTCTCTTTGCAGCACCTCTCAAGCTCCATCGAAGCATCGGTGCCTGATGGAGCTTGTGAGGTACTGCAAAGAGGAATGGTCGAATCTGTCCAAGGATAGGTGTGCCAACTTGTGATATCATATTCAAAAATACCTGAGGCTGTAATTGCTGACAAAGTTATGAGCAAAGGCTGTGAATACTTTTATACATTTCCTATCACAGATTTTTTTCACTAATTTGCAAAAACCTTAAGCAAACTTTTTGTGTGTAGAATTATAAAAAATAAAAAATTTAACCATTTTGGAATAAGACTGTAACATAACAAAATGTGGAAAAATGTGCCGTGAATTCTTTCCTGACAAACTGTATATCTATTAATCTACATAAAAACCATAGATTGACAGGTTGAGCCAATTTCTCTTTCCAGATAGCCCATCCCTCTAATTTAGAAGACAGTACCGAAACATTTAACCCCCATCAACGGGACTTTGAGTGGCTATCTGGATACCCATCTGGATAGCCACTCAAAGTCCCATGTATGGGAGTAAACCTTCTATTAATCTATATACTTCCCTATATCTAGGTAGATAAAGCCATTTCTTTTCTTATTTCCTTAATTTTATTGAACTCATTATATTAAATCATGTACAATTTATTTTTATTTGCTCCTTTACATTATTTTTACTTTCTTCTGTAGAACATAACATACCTTAGCTTGAATAGTCCGTATATTCACCAAGTGAACATCACAAGGCATTGAAGACATGAGAGGAGAGAAGCTATACAGCAGTGGTGGAGCACCAGTGTCTACTGCTGTAGTCATTGAAATCAACGGTTGGTTTAAGAAAGTTGAGGTTATGTGACTTAAAATCGATGGGTAACTGACAGCTCTTCTGTCTTCATTCTTTAAGTGTAAAAAAGAAAAAGTAACATAAGACAAAAGTATACCTATATATACGGTATATATATGTGAGTTTTGGCAAAGGTAAAATGTGTGTGCTTGCTTGAAAAAGTGGTCTAACATTTCGGAGGTGCAGCACAATTTTATTAAAAAGGTGCACATGATTCTCTAAGAAGTCTGTACTCTTCTACTAACTTCAATAGACACCAGTATGGCAGTAAGCATTTCTGGTTCACTTGTGTGCCAACATTCTCTTGTCATTGCTTGTCTGTGTCCAACAGGAACCTCTTTGTCTCAGAAGTGAAGGGAAGCTCACCATTACAAACTGAGAAAAGTTACCTTTTTGCAGAGTTCGAACTTACACAAATTTCCAAGCAGGTCGCATTACTGAAATTGGTTCTTATATGATTATAAATTTAATAAAAAGAGACCTCAGGGTGTGGAGAGATCACTCTCACCCCAGGCATGGATGTCCACTGACTTAACAGAGGCAAGGGGACATTTGAGGCTTCAGTTGTAAATACATAAATCAAAAAAGTATATACACAATCAGTTAAGTAAAGTAAAAAAGGGATAATTTAATTGTCCATAAAAACAACTTGAGATTCCAATCGAGGTACAATATATAAGGTTGGCACGGCGCCTGTAGGCCATCAAATGATGTCTTCTCCAACTCTCCACATGGATAGGGGGAAATAAGGTGACAGAATTCAACAATAAATCGAGCCACTCCGACGTACGTTTTGTCTGAAGCAACTTCTTCAGGGGGTAACACTGAGGCAAAGGTGTTTCCATTCCTGAAGCCTCAAAAGTCCCCTTGCCTCTGTTAAGTCAGTGGACATCCATACCTGGGGTGAGAGTGATCTCTCCACACCCTGAGGTCTCTTTTTATTAGTTTATTTTGGGATGGTGGCTTCTCACCTTATGTAGGAAGCACTTGTATTTTTTGCATGCTTATAAATCTGTCAGCCAATTCCAAAAAGGGTTTGCAATCATTATTAATTTAAAAAGTCCTTTTTAGGATATGCCCTCAAGAGATTGTTTAGTTTTAGATGATTGGAACTATTTTAGTAATTTAACATAGCAATATTTATGGCAGGTGTAGATCAATGTAAACAGTTTCTACATTAATATACCATATGACAGTGCTTCACTACAGAGTGTTTTCCTTCCTATAAAGTTTGAATATAGTGGTCTCTCTGGTTCATTGGACTGGAATCCTTCTAAATAACACTCATAACACACTGTGCACTGCCTATCTTTTTGCAATGCTGCACCAGTTAATAGCCTATGTGCAGCTTTGGAAAGCAATCCCGCTTGTCTACATATCAATGTCTATGCTGTTCCAAGGATATCAAAAACCAAATCAAAAATGGCACCTGGCATTGTGGGAGAAAAAGGTTAACTTGTAAATAAAAGTGATATGTAAATTATATTAGGTGGTCATGCTCAGATTAATGGTTCATAACCAGGGGAAATCTGAAATTACGATATGAAGTTATCTAATTAGGTTGCACACGCAGTCAGTCAGTCAATATTGCTCAACGAAATCATAGAAGGAAACTGGGCATGTGCTTGTTACCAGATGGGAAGTGAATTGAGTTTGAGTATGTCCTCTTTTTATTGCAGTTGCTACTACACCTTTTGCTGCAGAGTACAAGCATTCTGCATTCTATGCTGACATACCTCATGCACGCCAGTCCTTTGCTCTAACAGAAGCCTGAATAAATTAAATGTGATTTTGTTATCTTGAAGACCTTGCCCAAGACCACGATTATCATCCTGCATCAGTCGACGGTCCATGAACACTTCCAGCTGACCTTGGGAGTAAAACGAGGCAATGGTTTACACAATCAAATGTCTGGAAACATTACATTTAAATCACAGTTTAACATTATGTTCTCTTTATGCTTTCCATAAAACAGATAGAGACGTCAAGCTTAATATGCATTGTGAAGCTCATCATAAAACAAAAGAAGCGAAACAGCAAGCCGCTCAGAAGAGAGAGCAATTCATCCCATCTCTGCAGACATGTCTGTTAGGCAAGGCTGGCTTTTAGGGCGATGAGAACTTTCAGCAGTAGTAGTACACAAAACAATTCACCAGTTTTGGAAACTTTGTACTGGAGCATGCATGATACTTTAACAAAACCAACAATATACTTCCCAAACCCCTGCCCTTAAGAAGAAAAGATCTTAGGAAATGTACCTAAAAAGAGTAATGAGAGAGTCTAATCTAATCAGGTTAATTTATAATTGTATATTTATTATTTTATTAATTATTTATACTACTATATTTTATATAAAAAGTAACAAACAACGGAGCGTTCCAGACAACCACATTTCTTTAAGGGTAGCTCATGGAAAAGAGAGAACACATATCCCCATCAAAATAAAACAATGATCGTGGACCACACCAGTTGATACCCAAGAAGTTGATTATAACAAGAGAAGACAAGCATGAGTTACTTTCCTAACATGATACAATGCTGTTAGGCTGGCTCTGTAACCACAGAACAGGAAACTTGCTATTTGTAGACAGCCTTTATATCACTTTTTCACGCTGTAAATATTTGAGTTAAGGGACACATCAAGCAAACGACTGAAGTCAAATCCATCACATATGATCAAAGACTACTGAACAGCACAGACTGAGAAAACATTTTGTCAAGAGGTAATCATTAACCTATTTAACCCTCACAGAAGTATATCCAGTATGCCACTAAAGATGTGTACAGAGAAAATGTTCAGTGTACAGAATGGAAAAAATGTTCATTAACAACCTAACCTTGACAATGAAAAGGAAGGGAATTTAGAAAACTATAAAATCCAATGTATGCTTTTTATGGCAACAAAATAATACTTTAGACATAAAACACCAACATCAACGCTTATCCTTAAAAAAAATACTGTAAATATGAAAACATTATCAGAACCCCAAATTTTGTACTTTTGTAATTGTAGAAAAAAAAATATTTCCAGCCTAAACCCAATCCTAAACGCAGGTGGAGATCACGCTTTTTCGTGGAGCGATCAGGGGCACCTGGGCAAGTTTTTGGCCATGAGCGCCCGGCTCATTCAAAAATCACGTCCCAATTCATTGAGGCGCAATTTTTGAACACGCCTATTGATGGCAATGGGTGTCATCAATCACGAGCCGCCACGGGCCGTGATCACAAATGCGATAGGGTGGTATTCAAAATCTACCTTAAAATCGTGACTACACCCGACTTTAATGGGAGCAATCGGCCATTCGATCAAGTGGTCAAATGCCATATTAAACTATATACACACATCAATTTCCTATTCAGCCCTGAGAAGGTTGTACAAACGTTATCCTTGCATGCTCTCCTCTTACAATATTTAATAATGCTAGACTGAAACTGAAGGTAAGTGTTTGTCTAAGTGTCTGTAACTTAAGAGTGTAGGGTGATTTATTAAAGAAAACGGTCCAAAAAGGGACAGCTGTCCTGAATAAAAGAAACTCAAAGGAAAAGTGTTATAGCCCAATCTAGTAAATGGAGAGAAAAAAAATTTAATGTGTGATGTTATCCTCTGTGAATCCAAGCAGAGCTTTTTAAAGCCATTTAAAATGAATAAACATTAAGTTCCATTTCATTAAAAAGGCCATTACCTTGGCCAAAGCCACTTCTAGGAAACAAATATTGTCAAAGCATAAAGGTCAGGCAGTAAAGAATAGGTCAAGTTGCATTATCTACTCACCATTTCTCAAACTGGCAACGCCAAGAGACTGTGCAGCATGCAGTGTTAATCGGCTGTGAATGTCCTGAATATAAGCCATTGTGCTCATTGGATAGACATTAGCCTGAAGAGGTAATTTGCTCAAAGTTTGCCGTGGCTGGATCTGTGAAGAATTAGGAAATTCATTTCTAACAATCACAATTATGCTTATTTTTAAAGTTTTATCTCAGTATCATCTTTAGAGAATACATCTTTATTCTAACTTTCAATGAACTATCGTATCTGTGGATTTCTTGGTAGACAGTGGTAGAGAAAATTACATCAAGTCTAGTGAAGTGACATAATTGATCGAGACATATCAAGACATCAAAATATTTGCACTTCAGAATTTCTTAAACTTTAAGGCCATTTTACACTATATGCGGTTGCAGTGCGTTTTAAAAACGTGCAAATTTTTTTTTTTTCCGCACGCGTTTTTTTTACTGCATGCTTTTTTACATAGAAAACCAATGTTACCATTTACACTGTATGTGTTGCGTTTTTAAAAACGCAGTGTTTCCGTATGCGTTTTTTAAAACTCACTGCCGTATGCATTTTTTATTCACTTTTCCTGCGTTTTTCATTGATTTGTTCAAAAAACGCATATGAAATGTCAGAAACGCATGCATTTTTGCATATATGCGGAAATGCATGCCTATCAAAAACGCATATAGTGTGAAATGGCCCTTAATGTGATTAGGTGACAATGTGACACATTTAAATTGTATGGCAATAGAATTAATTGAATTGATTAATGATATTCATATCATATTACTTCTGTGTGGTGAAAATAGGTCTGCATGTACATGCAACAGGAAAATCTAAATTATCAAAGTATTACAGCAGACATCTCAAATTAACTAAATAAACAAACACATTTATAAATTGAAAGGAACATTCTTTGATTTGCCTAATAATATCCCTTCATATAATTATAATGTATTCATTTAACTCAATCTACCTGATATCCATTTAAATCAGAGTAAAACCTATTTTGACTATTTATGTCTGATGATATTCTCATCACAATTTCACGATTCGATTCCCCTCGGATGTCCACAATATTAGTTATTTCTGGAGACTGGCCTTCAATTCCTGTCAAAATAAAATAAAATAAAATGCATACAGTTAAATCGTGATACAGTTGCATCATGAAACTCAGCCCCAGTTAACTAGAGCGACGCTCTAGATACCGCCGGATGTATGCCAATGCTTCTGGGTCTGCCCCCGATCGCATCACCAGTGACGTGAAGTTGGCGGGGATAGGAGCATGTAAATGGAGGGGCGTCGCCTTTTTACAGCGTAACTCCGGCATCTCCAGTGACGCTGGATTTATGCACTGAACCTCCGGCCAGGCAGGCAAACATGGTGGAGCATGTCGTGCTCCGCCGCGATTGCCCGTGGTGCGGTTATAAAAAAACACCCAGAAGGTTAAACAGTCAATTACAGTTTCCTGTTTTGGTTAACTCGTCCTCCAAACTATTTTTCATTCAGAAAATTTAAATTAAACGCAGGTTTCAACATAATAAATAATGTGCTATGGTACTGTCATTTCTCACTTCTATAGTAAGAATACAAGCTTACCCTGAACATTGTAAAGTCGTACTGTGTGTGTCACGTGGTTGAAGAAACAAACAACTTCACTGAAAACATTTCCATGAGCGACTCTTACAATTGGTGGGTCTGAAACATAGGGCTGAAAAAAATAAAAGTCTATTAGAGCTTAATAAACAGTTTGTTTACCTACTTGTTGTGCAGATTACTTTTTTATACTCCACCCATTTGTTCACTTAACAGCACCACAATTAAAAAGACATTTACAGAGGTTAAATTGTAAAATGGGCAATCCCCTTAAAAAGCAAATAGGTCTTAGCATTATAGGAGATATTAATAACTTTGTGTATAGGAAACAGAAGAGGAGTGAGACTTAGTCGTCTCTCTATCCCTTCTATTTAATTT
>CM070032.1:45401475-45421380 GCA_036250615.1 Ptychadena robeensis | reverse complement strand
GAGTTAATGGGGGGGGGGCAGAAGGAAAAGGCCACCAAATATGGAGCATTGTTGACATCTGTGAGATTTCCAATGTCTCAGAGAAGATTGTGTACAGTTGGATGGAAGCAGGTTGTTGTTTTTTATATAATAGACTACATTTAGTTAAAATAAGGGTTAACACTATAGCAGACTACACACAACTGTAGGCAATGTTCTACATTAAGTTATGTCCTTTGCACACTAGAAGCTGCTCTAAATAAATGTACTATGCAAGCAATCATTTCACTGTTAGTAATGTGAAGAGGAAACCCTTATTTCCATAAACTGCTGCCAAGAAAATATAATGATATGTGCAAGTTCAGATGGATTTTTTTTCCCTTTAGCAGCCAGCGCACATGAAGGAATACTAAACATAATAGCATGCCCGGTGAGGTACACAAGGGCTTGTAACAGCACACAGAAAGAAAATGCCTGCAGAGCACAAAATGAGTTTAAGTAAACACTGAACACAGAAGCATTTCAAACACATCAATGGAAATAAAAGGTTAAAAAAGATTCTGTATTTTTAACAAAAGAAAGATAAATATGCATATATACATAGAAATATCCTGAATATTAGAGTCATGAGAATGCTAATATTTTGTTCTGTTGCAGTCTTAATAGGGATCATCTAGGCATCCCCCTCCTATTCACACTATTCTTCATCATTGGTGCTGCTCCTCCTCTATCCCTAACCTGATCTCTCACTTGTTAAGCATTAATGGTGGAACAACAAAGGCCAACAGAGCAGCAGAACTATACCACACCGCAGCTCAGTATAGCTGGTGTGAAAGGGCCCAAATACAAAGTTCTGCCTCCTACCCGGACCTGCCACTCTAATCTGTAACATACAGAAATATGTCCAAACATGGGTCTAGTAATCATCCTGACTATAATCAAGTTTGAAACACACAATAATATAAAAATTCTTATTATTATTCAATTAAATTGAATAAACACAAAAATCCGCTCAAACAAGAATAAATAAACCCCCGCAGTCAGTTTGTTGATGGACATGGACCCCTTAAGAGTTCCTTTATTTGTCGTTCTATCTGATGAGATGGAAAAACTCTCACAATTGTAGAATTGTTTTTCAATAAATATCAAGGTTGTCCAAGGCTTTGGTCCCCTGAGTATTAGAGTGTAACCCCCTGATCTAGAATATTCCATATAACCGATCTCCTGGTTATGTTGAGCTGATTTATATGTTCACCTGGTGTTATTAGTAGACTGGAGATATAGAGAACAGTTGGGGGGAACACTATAGCATATGCTCTAGCATGGGTAGTTTTGCATAAATTAAAATGTAAGTGGAAAATTTTACTGAAACATTTTGACTTGACTTTGAACTTTGTTTATGATAAAACTACAATGGCTAAGGTGATACTTTATTTTTTTGTACTATTCTTCCAACCATCTCCACCTATTTTGGGGGTGATACCATGTTCAGGGATTTTGTGATGAAGCCCTGGATCTGCATCACTACTTATTGATTCTTGTACTAGAAAAATGAACTGAAAAACGAAGATCTATTCATCTGCTTTACCAAATGAGGTTGTAAATTCAGAGACCTGAAAATAAACCGAAAACTGACATTGTCACATAAACTGTTACATACCTTTGATGGCCCATCAGGTAGGAACAAATAGGCCCCACTTTTATCTCTGTTACTTGTTGTACCATACCAATGAAATGACACCTTCATATTGCGGGGTTTCCCACTCTCCTTTATCATCATTTTCTATAAATAAAAAGTAAAAGGTTCCCAAATCAATAAAGAGAAATAGATGTGTGGCAACTATACTAATATATATATATATATATATATATATATATATATATATATATATATATATATATATATATATATATATATATATATATATTTTTTTTTTTTTTTTTAAATCACACATTTCAAATACATTTTCTACCAAACACATTAGTCTAGGAGTGCAGCATATTCAATATCTTAATACAAATACAGTTACTATATTCTCATTGTCTCACAAAACTCAGAACATCTCATTCTTACATTGAAATGTAAGAATGAGATGTTCTGAGTTTTGTGAGACAATGAGAATATAGAAACTGTATTTGTATTAAGATAATGAAACAATGAATAAAAATTTGTTTTATTCCTACAGTTTAACCCAAAAAGTATAACGTTCTGGCAGGTACAAAGGGTTTATTGGCCAAGAAAAAAATAACTAGTTTTAACTTCAAAAACATTTGCTGGAAAAAAAGGTATGATACATAATAAAAATATTAATAAAAACAAGAAAAGACCCATACATATGTGTGATACAGGAACGTGTCTCCAATATAAAGTATTTTCAAGTGAACTTTACCTCTAACAGACCAGATGTCTGTGAAAAGCTAAGCTTTAGGTAGGAATTTTCTAAAGTCAAATCCAGGGGAAGATCATCCATTTCGTTAACATGGAAGCCTCCATCAGAAGGAACTTTACTTCTTCCTCTTGTAAAAATGGTATAATCTGCCTTCACAGTTTCTGGACTCTCAGCTTCAACTAGTTCATACACAGCCATACCAAGAGGGGGTAAATGTGCTAAGAAGGAAACCTGGCAAAACAAAGCATGTTATTAAGAGAGAGTATACAGTCTTTAAAATATAGTTTTGTGTAAACAAGATTACAAATGTAACTTAACATGGCTAAAATACACATCAATGGCTGTTTGTTGGAGATCCACAACTGATAGACCATGTAAGACAGAAGGGTTATGACCATTATGTACCAAAGCACATGTGAGATTTGGCCAGGTGCCAGAATACCTCCATGACTTATTCAAGTCGTACATTTCATGGTCTATGATAAAACATAATACAAGTTGGCAGTCTATGGTCAGGGTTTTGCTGAATCTTTTTCATGGGCTAGCCATGCTTTACCAATCTACCATATGATGCCAAGAATTCTTGAAGAAAAAAAAAAGAATAGATATTTGGGCATTTGGACCAGAGGAACTAGCCTTAACTCACCCACATGCAATATTGAGCCTAGGATGGCAATAAGTCTGTCACAAGTATAGTCCCTTCTTGGACCTAATTGGTAGGCTCTAAACACTACCGATCAAGAACACTACCCATCCTATTTGAGATATTTGGTATTCCTAAATCCTTATTTATATTGGGTAGTCAAACAGTCTTTAAATGTGAATATGTTATTACATAGAGATCCTAGGGAAGCTCTCAACCTGCAGTAACCAGGTAACAAAAAAACATTATAAAAGTATCGGGACATCCTTCCAAATCATTGACTTCAGCTGTATAAAAACATGCAACAAGGCATGTAGTATGCTGTTTCAAACATTAGGAGCCACGTGAAAGAATGAATCACTTATTGAATCCCAGAGTGTTCTGTGCCACCCATGCAATGGGTCCAAGATATTTTGTGTGAAATGCATCACACTAGGATATGTGGTTTGTTTTCTAACAAATGCAGAGCTGACAATATCTTTGGCTACCCTAACCTTAACTCTATTTGGGATGGATTACAGTGGAGACTGAACCTGACCTCATGATTGCGCTTCTGGAAGATGGTCAGCAATTCCCTGATACATTCTTAGTTGTTCTAGATGCAAAGGGTGGGTCAACTACATATTAAAAGCCCATGGATTAAAAATAAGATGTTTTTACAGTTTAAAGATAGATGTCCCAATACCTTTGGCAATATAATTTATATCGATTAACAAACACATTACAAACTACCTTAACATCAGCGACATACTGCTCTATTCAAATACTGTAGTTGTATTTGTCTACTGTGCAATGTTTGTCAGCTCACTGGACTTTAGACTTTGATAGTGAAATTGTTACCTGATAAGTGTCCTGGGAAAGACGAGCTCCATCCCATACAGCACTGATCTGAGCTTTTACAGACTTCCCTGCTGCATCTATTACTTTGATTTTTGGAGAACTAACATATACAGAAACAACAGACAAACGTTCTTGTTCGAAAGGATTAAAGATGGCAAGGGGCCTGTGAAACAAAAAGAATGTATGCTTATAAAAATGTTTTTTCTTTTCTAGTTTGCTCTTGCATTTTTAATGCAAAACATATAAAGCTGTGACATGGTGGAAACAAATGAAACTTCTAAATAATAATGAAACAGGATGACAGAATGTGTTAACAGGAAAATACACAATACTACATAGAACCTAAAAACATACCTTACATCAAGGGTCCCAAACTTTATAAACAGGGCACCAGCTCATTGTCCCAGAGATTGTTGGGGGGGCACAACTATAATTCTTAAGGGCCATTTGACACTATTTAACACTAGAACTTCTTCATTAATGCAAAGTAAACACATTTCACACTGGCCCCAGTAGTGGCATAACTGTCAACTCACAATGCAGCCTGTTAATGCAAATGCACTGCAGCACGCATTTTGTGCTGCAGCTCAAGAGTCTCCCATGGACTTGTATAGAAGAACTAGGGCAGTGGCATATGTGAACTCAGGGTCTCATTCACCTGCAACAGAGGCATTTGCGTCAACGCGAACATGTCTGTTGCTGGTAAATAAGATGCTGCAACCTCAATATGTGTAGTGTAAAAGGACACTAAATTACAACAAATGCACACAAACATACATAACCACAACACACGGGTTAGCAGCAAAGGAGTTGATTGACGCAGATTGCGTCTCAGTAACAGCTCCCGGTTGCAGCTTGGATATGAGGGGATGGATAAACTGCAGTATCCAGCCCAAGGGTCATAGTTTGTGGCTCCTGCCTTATATGGATCAATGCTATAAAATCTACTACGTTAAGTATATGAAGTGAAACATTTTTCCATAAGCAATACAGTGAAGAGAGCTCAGAGGACAGCGAACTGAGGTTGAACTTAATACATGCCTACAAGTCTAAAAATAGTGTTATAAAATGACCCTCAATATACTGGGGCACTTTGACACAAATGTGTTTTTGATTGAAGATAACTCTACCAAGGTCCAGTGACATAAAAATGTGAGAAAGGTGATGTTTCCACGGAATTAAGGGCTCCATTGACACCCCCTGCGCAAATCGCATTCCTTGACAGGGATGTCAACAGAGCCAATCCATACACACGCCTACCCGCACCCGCCGATTCCATGCCGTTGAGCCGGTCAGACGCTTACGTAGTGCAGAACGTCAACCTCTGGCCAGCGGACTGGCTTTACACTGTGGAAACACCGCAGGAGGAGCAGATAACACCGTGGAAACATACCCTAAGGGTTCGTTCACAATATACGTGTTGCACAGCGTACATTAATCCACGGTGTGCTGCGTTGCGGTTTTGCATTGATGCCCAGCGCAATACATTAACGCAAATGCCCAGCATCTCCCAAACATGCACTAAGGGGCTTAGTTACTGGCAACAAACAGGTTCGCATTTAATGATAAACTACAATTTATTGGCTATGGGATGAAGGACACTGACACAAAAACTATCAAAGGGTCCTTGTCTAATTAAGATTTATTTTCTTCCACACAGGAGGAAAGGAATAGTAGACCATCTTAGTTACTAGTTATCATTCATGGTAACTCTCAAACGTTGCTGAGAGGCAGCTGTTGTGTATGAAATTTCTTTTCCATTTTAATTGTCCTTTTATGGGCAAATACTTCAAATACAATTCTGCAAACTTGAAAAGGGTATTCCTAATACAGTGATATGCTGTGGATAAAGGAATAAGCAATAGCAGGGTGGAGACAAACTTCAATACAAACTTCATTAGACGAAAAACTAATCCTGGCTCTACAGAGTTTTGTGCACAGACAGTGAAATCTCTCTGGCGGCAGCTTGGGGTACAATATATGAAGGGTCGTATCAATGAAAAGTTTGCTCTTCTTGCTTATTTGCATACAACATTTTTAAATCAAACAAAAAAAAATTAATTATGGCCATGTAACATGTCTTGTGGGTCATCAAAAAAAGGAAATGATCCATCTTGACCAGGGTGTGTGGCACTTTCAATATTTTGAAAACGGTTCTGCAACTAAAAAACATGGCACAACTGTAAAGGGGAATACACATTGCAAAGTAAAACTGATGCCAACTCTCATATCTTCCTGCAGTGCGCTTGGTATGCCAAAATCTGAATGCCAAATCATAGATCAGCAATTTTGTACCAATCAATAAATGCTTTATGTCTTAGGATCATTCAGTGAGCCATGAGCTGCTGGAAAAAAACAAAATGGAGATTGCAGCAGTGACCTGTTCTATTGCAGGTAATAAAGGTTGAAGTGCAAGGAAACAAATGACTTCCAGCAAAGATAGATACCAGTAAAACTATGGCAACTATGGAATCAACATAGAGATGATGAATGAATACAGTCTGATAAATGAAATTACTGAGAGAGTAATATGTAGGGACTATAAAAGCTAAACATGTTGTGTAAATGTACTAAACATGTGCTGTACATATACTAAATGGAAGAACCATTTAAAAGGTAGGTAATTCCAGAGAAATAAGACTTAAGGTCCCCATACACCTTACAATCTTACCATACAATTTCTGTACAAACCACTTTTCTGCTACCAAAACCATGTAATATGAGGACCTTTCTAACCATTCCAATAACTTTTTATTCTATCAGGGAGGACCCAGAACTACATAGTTGTTGGTAGATCTTTGATTATATCTATGAGGCACATAACCTTTGATGATATACATGACACCAAATGTGCATTACCACACTATAGTGTTCCCAAATGATTGAAGTATAATATTAAACTAATTGTTATTTAAAAATAAAAAATAATGTCTTCTAGCTCTGCCTGCTATAATTTTTTTTATTAAAAAAATGTCAGTATAGATTGAAAAGGTAATGTGTGGCCCTTTAGCAATGCCGAGGGCCGCACTTGTGGCCCTCCATATCAACTCAGCTGCCCACCATTGGTCTAACTAAGCAATCTACATGTACCTACCTTGGATGGGATGAAAGTTTAATAACGGTCTTTTGGGGTAACGCATCTTGGGCTTTCTGCACTTCATCCTAGAATATAAAAAGCAGGATAAAGTATAAATGCTACTTAAAAACCAAATTTGTGATCCCACGTCATACTGTAAGTAATAATAACTGAGAAGCAGCGTTTATATATTTTTTTCTCTGTAATATGACAAACAGCCTTCAAAAGGTTTAGTTCTTAGATATGTGAGAAAACAGAAAAGTACAAGTTTCCTTACAAATACATCTCACAAGGTGGTCAGTGACTCATCAGGTAACAAACACAAGATGATATAACATTTTACTTGCAAATCACACAAGTCCTATAGTATCACCAATATATTGTGTTTACTGAAAAGCTTTACTGTTTACTAATCTGGTGACACGCATTACATTATCCAAGCAATACATAAAGCAAATACTAACCACATTTTACAGTTCACAGTATGACAGCCAATTGTTCTCCAAGCATTGCTGAAATCTCAACAGCAACACAGACAGCAAAGAAAATGTTAACAATTAAACTCAAACACTTTCTGCTTTATCATTGATGAAAAAGTTTAGCTGTAATTTAGCTTTAAAATATGTTTAACCTCCTGGGTGTTTGGTCCGAGTTAACTATGGAAAAACATACCTGTCCGCCAGATTCCCCCGCCGATCAGGAGCATCTGCATGTATGTCAATGCTTTCAGGTCTGCCTCCGATCGCATCACCGGTGACGCAAAGGGGGCAGGGGTAGGCATAACCATAGACCTCCATGCAAATGGAGGAGTGTCCCCTTTACCCAGCATAACTCCAGCGTCTCCAGTGATGCCGAAGTAATGCACAGGACCTCTGGGCAGGTAGGACATTTTTTTAAAACTGCCCAGGAGGTTCAGGAGAATTCTTTCAAAACCATTTTTTTCCCTTTTTGAAAAAAGCTGCTTCCCTTATCCCAGATGATAAGGCACTGTCTAATATTTTTCGAAATGACAAAATATGCTGTAGGTCTTATTTTCAGGGGGATGTCCTATTCTGATCACTCTGTGCCATTTATTGTCCCCTTTGATCGCTCTGTGCCAATCATTGTCTCCTTCACTGACTTACTTTTTTTTGGGTTCTACCGGTACGGCAGGATTACAGCAGGGATCAGCAGCTTGCTTGTCCTTCCTGCACTGCAGCCAGCCCTGACGGAGTCACACAGTTACCCATTGTATGGCAAAATGCTATACAGAAATGCTGCAGGCTCGCGGAGAGCCAGCAATTGTGCACTGGCTTTGGGTGTAATGCCCAGGAAGTTAAACATATTTGGGGAACCTCATACATCTTGCTGTGTCCTACAGGTTTGCTTTCACTTCCTGCCCTGATTGTGTCAATCATCTGGACACAAAATGAGGTAAATCTCCCAAATAGGACAGCAAAGTTAAGGTTCCACTTCTTGCTTATAAACAATTACAAAAAAGGCAAAGCCTGGTCTGTGTTGGTTGGAGGTACTTTTTAACCCCTTTATCGAGGTACACTGTCAAATGTCTAAAGGAAAGTTAGCTAAAAATGGTAATTGGGCATCAATAGCATTTTACATGGCTTATTATATTACATAATGAAATTGGAATGCAGAATATGCACAACCCTTTATAGCGTGGTAAATACAAGCATTTCTTCAACAATGCGTGACTCTGCTCTTTCCTTGTTCTCCTCCAACCTGATCGACTGCTCTTTCCAAACCTTCTTCAATGGCTCTTCTTCTCACACCCCCCCCCCCCCCCCCCCCCCCCCCCCCCCCCCCCCCGCCTGTTGGCGTCCCACAAGGTTCAGTCCTTGGCCCGGTTCTTTTCTCCCTCTATACCTCTCCTCCCTTGGCAAACTCATCTTATCCTTTGGCATGAAATACCATTTATATGCTGATGACACCCAAATTTGCCTATCCACTCCGGCCTTCACTTCTTCTGTCCTGGACAACATCTCTCAGTGCCTGTCGGCCATCTCCTCATGGATGGCTGACAGATTCCTTAAACTCAAACTGAGCAAAACAGAACTCATCATCTTTCCTCCATCACCTTCCAAGCCTTCTCCCCCCAACATCTCACTTACAGAAAACTTGTTTTGCCACATTGATCAAGAAATGTATTGACAAATTAAACTAAGCTATAGACTATTGCATATCAACATTTTTGGTGATGTAATCTAGTACTAGTTTTATTATTACCAATCTTTAACAAATAACCCACCATAATGAAGAACGGAGTAGATGGGTTGTAGCTGTACATGTCTTTATTCTTCAAAAAGAGAAGATGTGCTGAATCTGTAATCACTCTCTTCAGGTTTAACAGTGAGTGGTAGAGCCTGTACATTTCAATAAAAAAAAATAGCAAAATATATAAATATACAAAAAAGAAATTAAGGAGGGCATATCAACATGAATGTGTTACCAATGCAACCAAACAAGCAGGGTAAGCTGTATCCACTGTAGACAAAGACAATAATTGTTGCATTGTTGCAATAATTGTAGCAAACCAACGCTGATGTGCCTGTGTGTATGCATCCATTGCATAGCATGTTATTGGCCCTTCGACTTAGTCCAAGGCTTTCATTTTGGCCTGCTGTGTATTTGACACCCTTGCTTCAGAGGCTTTATATTGGCTCTTACATGTTACAGCAGGGACCATTTAATGGGGACAACTTAAAGCAGACCTACCACTTGTTAGGTCTCTCAGCAATATCAGCTGAGCTAAGGCTGATACTGCAGAGATCGCTAACTAAAAAAAAACAAAACTGATTCTGACAGCTGGAGGGGTATTTTTTAGAAACAGCCCCTCCCACTGTTACGTCTTGCCTAGGCAGGATGTAACAAGCTGCAGGGGTTACTGGGAATTCTCTCCCACAAGCCCCTGTGTCTGAGTCTCACAGATGTCTGTGAGACTTTGTCAAGAGAGGAGATAGAAGCCTTTCTTCACACAATCTAGCTGACTGCCCCCCCCCCCATCTCCCCCACACCGAGCTGCAGAGGAGTCTCTGTCTGTGTAGGAGTGTGGGGAAGAAGGGGGGGGGCAGGTTGTTGTTAGCTGCTGCCCGGAGAAGATAGATCAGGAAATGGCTTCTCTGCCCTCAATCAACATGTTGCCACCATCAGATAAAACATGAAGGAAGTAAGTCATTTTATTTGTTTTTGTGTAGCAGTTTTCCAGGATCTGAATTGCTGACAGGTAAGTAATGTTCTTATTTCATGCATGTGTTTTTTTTTGTTTGTTTTAGTTTAAAACCGCTTAAAAGTACACACAAGGGTGTCCCCATATATTTTCAATTGAAGGAGAAGAATTGGTTTTATTTTCTGCAATATAACCAGAATCTTCCTTTTTTTTTGCTAGGAAGAGTAGGGTACAGTATGAACAGAAAACATTTTTGTAAAACATTTCAGGTCAGGGACATAACACACAAATTAAACACAATCATCCTGAACATTTCTTGTAAAAGTCCCCAAAGAAAAAAATATCCACTATATCTGCTGGGTGTCTTAACAAAATAAATAAGAGAACAGTTGTATTCTACTTACTCTTTACCTTCACTTATTTTTAATATTTACTACTTTCTTTTTACCTTGTGCCATAATCCACCACCACCCAGTCTTTTGCAGTTCCAGTGATGGCATCATGGTGCTGGAAAAGTCCCAAATTTCTTCTGGCTTCCGTCAGTAATTTATAATGTTCTGACGATGGAAACGCTGATAGCTTGTTATTTCTCTGAGCTTGCACAGTAGCTAAAGAATAGAGTATTTCTGCAGACCTGTAAGAGAAAGTATGAAATAAAACAACTAAACATTTGTTTCTATTGTCAGACATCTCAGTGGTAAAGTCGTTCTGCTGTGGAGCACAATGCTGAAAACTTGGCAGTGTAGAAGAAAATACAATACTTGATTTTTTTATTCTTTATCCCCCCCCCCCCCCACCCCCAAGTTAAGCTATTTTTAACCGTTACACAACCATGCACAAGCACATAGAAGAATATCTGAACCACAAAGAGGACATGGGTCTCCTCAGTATATGATATTTTATGAAGGGGATAGCCCTGGCAAGGTCAATCTACCGGAATATTATTCTTATTGCTAGAACAGCACAGGGCAGACGACTCATAAAGATGAGTTATTACAACACCAAGTATACAATACAAACTTTAGTATCAAACAATAAACTGCTATAAGACTATTTGGGGGGAAATCCTCGCTGCCCATGGATGCTTACCACACCATGTGCAGTCCTTTCTATATATTTATATTTGGGATGTCGGCCATATACCCTTAAAAATGCAAAATTCTATATAATGCTATAAGACTATTCTTTCGGAAGAAAGGAAACCGTTCCTTAAAACAAAGGAATACAAGTATAGCAATCAATAGCCAAATTAGAGGAGACAAAAAATCTTAAAACTCTAAAATTCTAAAGCGCCTAAAGACACTACAAACATTAACTAAGTTGGTTAGGTTCTGGGTCAGGTCACTTACTGAAGGGTCAACCAAACCTGAAATACAAATGAATGCTAAAGACAGATGCATTTGGGGGTAAATTCCATAGGTCATGGTTGGCGAACAACCCCTTCATAGCACAAAGAGAACAAAACTACTAGAATATACCTGAACTATGGAATGGACACATTAAACAAACTTATTTATATTTTTTAATATTCAACCTTCTTCCGAAGAAAGAGAAGTTGCTTAGTAAGGTATATTGACAATTCTTTTACAAAGTATTCATTTTGTGTCCTATTCCCGCAACTAACTTATGACTGTTAATCAGAAGCGCTAGTATAAATCTATCCAAGGTGTTAATGTACTTGCCAGATGATAGTTGAGGCCAGATTTAATTAACTCAAGTACATCATTTGCAAAAATGTTATGAAGCCCTCAAGAGAAGCACTGCCCTATAGTAAAACTTTACTGTAGAGGGGATTTTACAATACATTGGGTTTCCACTTACACTGGCGATTATTAGACTCAAATCATCTTTTCATTTATATGCTGTATATTGGGAATGAAGAGGCAGAAAGGAAATCTAAAAAGGAGCTACATTCTACAATTAATCCCATACAAGGGTAGGTGCTGTGTGCATGGAGTATTTCTTTCTATTTATTAGAAATTTGAATTACTGTACTTTTCGGACTAAAAAAAGTCACCCCCCCCCCCTGAAGAAATCGGGGGTAAGAGGTGTCTGCGTCCGTGGAGCCCTGCTTATATAACCAATGAAAATCAGAGGTAGTTGAAAGAGCTGCCAGATGGCATCTCTCCCATCTATCTTGTGTGCGACTCACGCTGCAGATTTCACACAAACACAGCAGTAGAGGGGAGACAGCTACCCCCTGGCACCTCCACTCCCATTTCCCCGATGTATGAGAAAGAAGCCGTAATGTGATGGCAAGTGCTCACTAGTGACATCCCATGGAGAATTTTGCAAATTTTAAATAAGCAGGAAACAAATTACTAACACGATTTGCACAACCAGAACAACTTCTCAGAAAACCCAATACCTTTAATATAAAAAAAAGTTTAGCATGAGTACTGCACTAACATCTAAATGTCAGTGGGAACCAACAATCTGACAAGGCAAGCCCTACCATGATCACCATTCAGAAGCAAGAAAGACAGGTCTACCTCAAATGGTAATATGAAGAATCCCTTTAAGAATGTCAATGTCACAGTATATTATCAACCTATTGGCATAAACATCAATGTCCTGTATAAAGGGGCATAAACAGTTAAGTAAGACAAAGAACAATTGAAGGTAATGTTCTTTAGTAAAACCTCACCATTGAGTTCTCCTTTTTGAATACTAATCTAATGTCCTTGAGAATTATCCAAGGCTGTGACAGTTGTGACAAGACATATTAGGCTGCATAAGAAGGCATTTATGAGCTTTGTTCTTCCAGTGCATTATTCATAAAGGCAAATAGGGAATATAATAATTTCTCAGATTTGCAGTTCGGAATTAGACAAATCACATTTTCCCATCCAAACTCATATCTTTTGCTATTTAATTGTATATACAGGATGGTGTGTAAAACACAAAAAACACTGCATACACTTTAATGTTTGTATTCTCAATTACACAGAACGGAGCATTCTGGGGATGGCTCATCTATCTCAGAAGCATTAAAAAAGCCTCACATTATTTATGTTGATCTCGGCAGCAATAAAACTTTGCACAAGGGTTACTTGTGTGTCAAGTGCTTAATTCATAATTACAGGTTAAATATCATCATAAAGCAACAGATGGAGCAAAATCCATCTTTAAAAGTTGTGCTAATCAATAGACCTTAAATTTAAAGGAGTTATGCAAGGTTCAACCCCTCATGGATTTATGCTTAATCCACTGCTTCATATCTACTTACTACAAAAGTTTGAACACTCCTGGATCAATTCAATGAATGAGTGGTTATAATAATAGTAATATACACATTACAGTTATATTTATACTTTGAGATACACCACTAGGAAGTTGGCATTGCTTTATTACAGAATGAACTCCAATCCTGTAAGTAAGTTTAGGTTAAGTGAAAGAAGAGGCAAGATGATAGACCCAGAGAGCTTTAAAAAAGACTCCTATATTTCTCCCCTACCTAACAACCTTTAACACAACATTAAACTACTTCTTAATTCAATTTAATGCTTTTATTCTAAAATACAGTTTGCTGAGTCTAATGTGAAAGACAATAAATCAGCTTATATACAGTGGGGCAAAAAAGTATTTAGTCAGCCACCAATTGTGTAAGTTCTCCCACTTAAAGGGACCAGGACAACTGATCCATGTAAAGAATGAATGCATGGGGCCATGAATCGTGAGAATTTAATCAGCAAGGGCTTTGAATATGAAACATGGCTGGGTCTTTCAGCACGACAATGATCCCAAACACACCGCCTGGGCAACAAAGAAGCATTTCAAGGTGCTGGAGTGGCCTAGCCAGTCTCCATATCTCAACCCTATAGAAAAACTTTGGGGGAGTTGAAAGTCCATGTTGCGCAGAGACAACCCCAAAATGTCATTGCCCTAGAGGAGATCTGCATGGAAGAATGGGTCACATGACCAGCAACAGTGTGTGAAAACCTTGTGAAGACTAAGGGCTTGTTTCTACTAGTGCGGATGGCTGCGGTGCTATCCGCGCAGCTGCACCCGCTTCCGACCGCACCCATAGACAAAGCATCGATCAGGCTCCACTTGTGCGGTTGTGTGCAGATGCAGTTGCATGCGGTGCAGTTCTGAACACCCGCCTACCACGTTTTCGTGCGGATGCACGAACGCATGGACGTCCGCGTCCATTCGCAAAGGGGGGGGGGGCGATAGTGGCTGCAGCCGCGCGGATAGCACTGCAGGCCATCCGTACGGATCTGCACTAGAGAAAACAAACCCTTACATAAAATGTTTGACCTTTGTCACTGCCAACGAAGGGGATAAACAAACAATTGAGATGAACTTATTATATTGACCAAAAATTTATTTTGCACCAGAATTTGCAGACAAATTCTTTAAATATCCTACAATGTGATTTACTGGATTCTTTCCCTCCATTCTGTCTCTCATAGTTGAGGTTACCTATGGTGAAAATTACACGCCTCTCTCATCTTTTTAAGTGGGAGAACATGCACAATTGGTGGCTGACAAAATACTTTTTTGCCCCACTGTATTAAGAAATATAGTTCCAGTCATCATTATTTTCCCGAGTTACTTTTCTTTCAAATCTGGTTGTTCCGAAAAGGGTCGTAATCATTGTTTGTAGCCTAATAGGTATTGGCTGAATAGAACAAAAGGTAGCCCCTATGAATGACAAAGCTTCCGCTCGAAACGCATCCCATTGATCCGCTTACGTCCTCCAGTACCTGTAAGCAGGAAGTAATCTCATCTCTAACAAGGAAGTGACGTCATCCTGGTAAGCACACGGCTCTGAGAAATCAATCCTTGCACACCTCCTTTATTCTGAGTATTTTTTTATTTTTTTTATTTTACCATTTACAGTACCTTGCCACTGATATCACTGCTGATGATTGTGCGCAATTATCTTTCTTAGTTTGTAAAATAAAAAGGTAGTCTCTATCCCTTTTCAGAGTTTGTCATCAGTAGGTCAATGGAAGAGCAGAAGGGGAGGCTAGAAATGAGACGTGGAGTGAAAGCATGCAAGTTTGAATATGATTCTAAGGACAACTGCAAGCCAGTGTAGAAGTAGACCAGAGAGTAGCAGCAGAGATTACAGAAGTCCAGCAGGACACAGCCTGATGTAACATGTGGGGTTCTGTCTAGCAAATGAAGCAACTCCTGTAATGTTTCCAATCTCCTATGGTCATTGCAGCATTGTCTCTGAGAAAAATAATGTGTTTCTTGAACTTCCCTCAACAATAGTGAATTAAACAAACACACTCTAATGTATCCCCAAGCTTCTACAATACACTTACCTTAGGTGGGATTCCAGGACTCTCTCAAGTCGTTTGTAGAAGGGTCGAGATGTAAAGTATCCACTCCAATAATGATCATCTCTATCTGCATAAGTAAAGAAATCACCACTTAATACTGGAAAAAATGAGGAACCACTTGATTCATCAACACTGGTAACCTTCCGGAGGGCTTCAAAGTAATCTGACAGTGTACCAAACTGTGCCTGAAAAAAAAGGATGTGTAAATTAGGATGAAAAATTTACAATTACCAAAAGTTGACTAGAAGTGAAACTTGCATTACTGGAACACATTAACTGGAACGTTGTTTACAACAATCACTGTCAACAGGCCAATTACATATGTAGTAGAGATACAGCACTCTAACATTCCCAACCAACATACATACCCTTTAAAAAACACAAAACTTATATAGCGGTCACGTACGCGCACACCAGTATCCAGAAATTCAGTTTGCCAGTGATTAATACAAATGTTTAAAAAATATCGTAATTATTAAAAAGGTGCAGTATTCAACGAGGCAGAAAAAATATAATAAAAAAACAAACCTATTTCTAAACAGGCATACACAAACACTGAGCACTATTATTAATCCTCAAAAAAACTGCCATGAAACGTCTAGGAAATAAAATGACACAACCTACCTTAACATGGAGCTCAGGGTGAGAGTTCATGTAATCAAACAGTTTTTGATAGTTTTGGTATTGCTGATCCCATTCTGAACTGTCACTGTAGCGAAAATCATCACCCAGCGGGACCAGAAGTACATTAGTGCGGAAGAGTTTTGACTTCTTTCTGTACTGATCTAAAATCATCCATGATCTGCAATAAGATTCGGAGAAAAAAAAAATAAAGGCAAGGGCAGCCAGGCGGATAGTGTAACCCAAAAATATTAGAAATAAACAAAAAACCCTAAATGCACAAACAGCTTTGGAAAAATGTATTAATGCCTTACACTACTATCAGTACAACATTTACCAATATCGGATAAACCACAGAGCACATTGACACTAACTGACCTATTTCCCTTTTTTATAAGTCATTTAAATATTAGATCTACCCTAATTTTTAAGTTAAGCTGGCCATACACGGGTCGATTCATGAATATATTAGAGCACAAAGATTCGCCGTGAGCCTTTGCGAATTGTGCTCGAATCGATAGCATCCAGTCTTTCTTCGATTGATCGACCCTGCTCGAAGAAAGCTTGGTCGAACAGGAAACCCACATGTTGGTAAACCCTGTTCGATTTCCATTACTTTTCATGGGGACCATGGGTTCATCGATTGAACGGATAGACGCCTGTATGGCCAGCCTAAGCAAAACTAGATAGGGACAATTACAGTTAGGGAAACTGACTGATGGGAAGATAGCAATGAAAACTTTAAAATAAGTTTCTTCTGCTCCAAGTGCCAGAAAATCTATCAGAGTTGAATAAATTAGCACAATAATATTGGCTACATGGAGAAATTACCTGTGTTCTACATTGCCTTCATTAATGGCTTCCGGGGGCACTCTCCATGGGCAATTTACTCTACCACCAGGCAAACGCTTAAAATCAAACTGACAGCAGACCTTTGGGTCAGGACCACACGTATGAGGAACATCATAACTGTAGAAAGGCATCATGTGGCATAAAATGTCGGTGCTAGCTCCCAAATCTGTAGATAAAATAAATAAATGAGTAAGAAGCTGCTAAACTGAACCCAATAGAATCCGTAAACCCTTAAAGACAAAAGGTGTGAACTGAAGGAATAAAACGGCGTGTGTCACCTCCTCTTTCAAAAGGAGCATAACTTAATATGCAAATATTTTAAATATGAATTTTTTTTTTATTTGATACTTTTTAGGATTACAACCAAAAAAAAAAATCAATGACTTAACTCTTCAGTTAAATAAAGAAACTCTTCATTTCAAATCAGTAACTTCCGTTATTGCCAAATATAAGGCTGTTAAAAAAGTTCATCATTTAGGGAAGGTGATTTTTTTGGTTCTAATGGCGGAAGGATTAAATCATGCCTTAAGCTGGCCATACACCTTTAGATCTCCCAACAACTATGTAGTATAGGGTCCTCTGCGATTGAACACAGGTAGACTTGATTGTTTAGAAAGTCCCTCATATTACATGGTTTTGGTAAAACAAAAGGAGATCTAAAGGAAATCGGACAGAGAAAGGTGTATGGCCAGCTTAAGGCTGCTTATGGACAGTATTCTGGTATTATAAGGATACAGAGGAAGCGCAGATGTCAGGCATAAGAGGCTGGATTTTCTGTTTGCATGAAAGACTTCACTTTTCAATTCAAGTGATCACACAGGAAGAACTCCAAGCACCTTAGTCATAAAACTGGGTTTGCAGGGTTATTGATTTTTATATGAATTCTGACTTTTTTTTCCCACTTTCTAATTTTCAATATTTTTTTATTTCTTGTCCTGAATTTTTACAAATTACTTGTGTTTTTCTAAGCAATACCAAATTATTTAAAAAAATCCTCACAATTAATGTCTAATTTTAAAGTTGAAAAGAACTACCTAACATTCCTACTACCTCAGCAACCAATCATTGAAAAGTGCTATATGTTTGGCAGTTTCAATGAACTAAATTATCTCATAAGCAAGAAAAGAGGAAATTTTGTTTCCAGCAAGGCACTTACATCTATCAAAGCAATTCAGGATTGGCAATATATGAACCTTTATAATGTTAACAATGCAAAGTAGATCGACTCACCCCAGTTTTGTCTCCAAAAAAATTCTAGATTTTTGTTTGCGGAAAAATGTTTCTTCACAGAATAATGGATACGCTGGATAAGCATGTTTGACATCCCTGAGCGCTTTAGAAGGTAAGCCATAGTTGGAGAGTGTCCAAATGGGTCCACCGCCCAACCAGATTTTGGCTTGACACCTGTTAAAAACAAAAGACAATTAACATGACAGTTATTTAAAAGTACACTGCCTCTCACTTCCTTCCTCCCGCCGCTGCTCTTCGCGCAGCCGATGTCATTATTGACACCAGCTGCATGAGCGGGAAAGCCGGCGCTCCTCCATTAACATGGAGGTCTATGGCGCCGGCCCCCCCGCCCCCTTCCGCGTCACCATGACGCGATCGGGGCGGTGACAAAACCCCGGAAATGCTGCAGCGATGAAGACAATCGCTGCAGCTTTCCAGGGAGGCATCGGGTCTCGGTTGAGGCGAGCCCGAACAGCGGACGAGCCGGGCTCGTCTCAACCGCTAGGGAGGTTAAACAGTAAGTGGAGGTCTTCTAGACCATAAAAGTTTTCCTCTCATTGTAATAAAAAATAATTCACCCCAATAAAACAAAGCAAAGTATAAAACATTTACACTTCATATATTGTGCATCTCATCTTAGTTTGAATAAAAGCCACACATCAGATTGGCCACATACCGCCAAGCTTAAATGAAAAAGTACTTTAAAAAAAAAATTGCACAAAGCAGTACCAACTCTTTAATGACTAAAGGTAGGCATACACAACATTAATAGATGAGGGATCGACTGCAGCGGGATGACGTCAGCCCCTCAGCTAAACGGCGGTCATTACTTTGAATGGGGACGAATGGGTCGTCCCCAAAGCAATGGGATCGGCCGCGCGATCCAACATGCGGGAGATGCGTGATCGATTTTAGCAGGTGGGCATACCCGATTTTCGCCTAAACAGTCGCTGGGCGAATGGGCCGTATATGGCTCCCTTTAGATAGGATTTCATGTCTTCAGGATTTGGATTACGAAGATCACTAGAAGCACAATTAGAGTGCTTGATGTAACATGGCAATAACTATCTACAATGAGATATTAGAAACATACAGAATATTGAGCAAATAAATGGCTTAAAAACTTTAATCAATCAGCAAATTTAGCAATTCTCAAATATTTCATTCCAATTAGGAACCACCAAGCCAAAAATCTCACACCAGTTCTGGCAATTTTGCAGTTCCAGCCATCAGGACCCCCTACGTTAAGAGCAGCGCTTGTTGGGGTCCCGATGGAGCACATACACATTAGCTGCTAGGCGGATCCTTTGTTCACACATCTGCTGCCACAGACGTCATTGACCTATAATGTCTTACCTACAGTAAGTGGATTACTTGATGCTATTTAAAATCTCATTTGTTGACGAAGTTGAACTCCTATATACCAAACTATTTGTTTCTCTTTATAGTTAATACCAGTATTCTACTATACAGACCTACCTACCTACATAACCATTAACAGGTATACACTTGATCATCTCTTTACCCCTAGCACCACCTCATTTCAATTATTTATCATACCAGTATCAGCTTAGCATCTGTCACGATTTATTTACCCTCATTTATTCTTTAATTTCACCAATACTTATATCATCTTTTTCATTCCTATTACCTATCGATACGGATAATTGCTCACCTCTTGCCACTATCTATCCACCCTTAACTAATCGTAAATATTACCTTTACCCTTAGTGATTTTCACCTTTTCTCAAGGGGACTATATCTCTCTAGCACTATCACTCTTCCTTATCTACTCACTTAGTATATACTGT
>CM070032.1:45371968-45385761 GCA_036250615.1 Ptychadena robeensis | reverse complement strand
ATTACAACAATTCTGCAAAGATGAGTGGGCCAAAATTCCCCCAGAGCGCTGTAAAAGACTTGTTGCAAGTTATCGTAAACGCTTGATTGCAGTTATTGCTGCTAACAGTGGCCCAACCAGTTATTAGGTTCAGGGGGCAATTACTTTTTCACACAGGGCGTTGGAGTTGTTTTCTCCCTAAATAATAAAAATCATCATTTAAAAACTGCATTTTGTGTTTACTTGTGTTATCTTTGACTAATCGTTAAATGTGTTTGATGATCAGAAACATTTTGTGTGACAAACATGCAAAAGAATAAGAAATCAGGAAGGGGGCAAATAGTTTTGCACACCACTGTACATTAACATTCTGCATTGCAATAAAAAAAAAAAAACTATGTGAGCCAAATTCATCCCTCCTCCCATTTGTAAATAGCTGCTCATGGGTAAGTTGTTCAGTAGGTTCAGAGAATGGGTACTGCTAGTGTATAGACACATGCTTCAGTCTTGCATATTCTGCTTGAACTAACTTCGCCTCGTGGTACGGATCACGTCGCTGGAGGAATGTAGAGTAACTACTGCATCGACCAGCCCTGCCTACTTTGCTGGAACATGCTGTATATTCACTTTATATGTAAATGGCTGTTCCATTAAATTCAGATTTTCTCTCCAAATACATTAATACTGTGATACATTTTAGAGTAGTTCTAATTACCGTATGTTCCGGCATATAAGACTACTAGGTGTATAAGATGACCCCCAACTTTTCTAGTTAAAAAATAGAGTTTGGTGTATACTCGCTGTATAAGACTTCCCCTTCCAAGGCACACCAAATAAAGATTAAAAAAACATCAGATTTGCTTTCAATATGGTCATTTTAATTCTTATGACATGGGCAAACTGCCTGCAAGTCACAGGAAATCCACCGGCAAATGTGCCGGCGCGTGTCTTTTTTTGCCAGCTCAGAGAAACTGCAGTGGACCCATGGCCTTACATATGTATACTCTGACTTTCAATTCCCAGATCTCCAACAAGCTTAAAAGTCCTTTTTTTGTCATTTACATTCCTAATGCGGTTATCAAAGTGACATAAATTGTATACATTCAATTCAAAGAATTTTGGCAATCAAAATGTAACTGATATCATGTCACATGATACAGTGAAGGTGTTTTAATGTGTTTGAGCTGCAATTCCAGTTTCAGCCACTGGAGCCACAGCCTTTAGTGAGCACGTCAGCTTCATCTCACACATCGAGAAGGGAGAGAGCGACGGGGGATAAGGGGACGCTTCCGATGTCTGACAGGTAGACTCCTCTGGCTCAGACGTTTCAGACTCGGCGTATAAGACGACCCCCGACTTTTGAGAAGATTTTCTTGGGTTTAAAAGTAGTCTTATACGCCAGAAAATACAGTATATACAATTTATTCCATATAAATGTTTTGTTTTTTTTAACTATTTCCTTACTTTTGTCAATCTCTAAGTTTATTACAAAACAATGGATTTTTTAAACAAGAATTAACATTTGCTCAAAATTTGTTATAAAATGTGAGCATTTGGTCACAAAGTTTATGTATGCTGCAGGACAACACTGGATTAACCCATACATGATCAACACTGCTGGCACCTATTTGGGTGAAATGTTACATGATTTATATATACAGGATATTACATATATGGATGACATTGTGTGTGCACAGACTGCTGAAGGGTCTTACATTTAACATGGATTTGCAGGCAGAGAATAAACATTTTATGTGCACAGGAAATGCTAAAGTCTGCCTGGGAGCGTGTTTTACAGAACTTGCATATCTCCTGCAATGTGCTGATCCTTGTTGTAAACCCTGTCTATGTGTTTAATGGGGCCCAAGTCAGGGACACTGAGACATAGTATTATTTGCAGTATCACGTTACAAAATGAAAACACATCACAAATACAAACATGTTGCTGCCGATTATAATCCAAAGAAAATGATACCTGGTGATCCTATCATCAATGTATATCCACAGGTACAACCTTTCCAAGGATGACACAGTCTTGCTGCGGCATTGTCACCCTTTCTGGAGTTGTGACAAGTTGGACAACGTGAAGCTGTGCGCAGTATGCTGCCACAACCAGCCGTACTCAGCAATAGTCAATGTGTGACATTCAGCTGAATCCGAGCTGTGCACATGTCTATATAACATTCATTCAAAGAGTCTGCAGCATGTGCACAGCACAGGTAGAGACGGCATGGGCCGACTAGGACAAAACTCTATTCTTTGGAATAGAAAATCCTGCGTAACTTGCAGAAATATTGTAATTACTCAGAAATAAAAATATTTATGCTGGGCGTTTCCTGGAATTGTTCATATAGTACAAGATGTCAAAGGTCCGGTCTAACCACTATCTTTTTTTTCTGGCACTTAATCTGTGATGGCCATCCCTGTACTGCTTGCAGCAATTCGTGAACATGTGCGGCAATAATTAAAAATTATTATTACTTTAGAAGTACAGGATTAGTCCCTTGCTGATATAGCAAAGACGACAATTGAGGGTAAAACATGTGTGCTCAATACAGAAGAAAGAAATGTGTTCAGATCTAAAACTGAAAATAAAAGTGAAAGAACATACCGTATTTTTCGGACTATATGACGCACTTTTTCACCCCCAAAATTAGGGGAAAAGTGCCTGCGTCATATAATCCGAATGTGCAACCATCTGCGACCATTTGGCCGCCGGTGATCGCAACTTGGCTCCCCGCCAGCCGTCCCGGCAGATAGAAGCAGGGCTGTGGAGTCGGAGTCGAGGAGTCAGAGACATTTTTGGGTCCCTGGAGTCGGAGTCGGCAAAAAATGGACCGACTCCGACTCCTACTAAATTTAAACGGGAATTACATTTTTTTTTTAACAAACAGTCATAATGAACATAATGACTTCTCTGCTATAAGAATAAATGCATGCAGTGCATAACATTACAGCGCCCACTGTGACCCGAGCCTAAAGGCCTCCACACACGTACCGAGTGGGGGCCGACAGACCAGCTCAGATGAGCTCTAGACTGCAGCGTGATGAGGTCATCACGCTGCTCTCCAGAGCTGACAGCAAGACGCCGGTCTTCATTGAGACTAACAGAATCAGCCAGAGATTATCGGACATGTCCGTTCTTTGGCCGGCCGAGCTGTGGGGCGTCAGCGATCTGTCACCCCATGTGTTTGTTGTCGGACTAGAGACGCTTGTATAAGTAAAGGGAATAGATCGCCAATAGTTCAAGACTGAACTGTAAAACATTTGGAAAACCACTGTCATTCAGCTGAGGCGACAAATACTTAGATTGTTAGCTTCAACTTTACACATGACCATGGGATTCCAGGGAAATCATGAATCATGTTTGTAGTGCCCCTTCGCCCTGCCTCTTCTTGGAGCCTTCCACTGCCCTATCTTCAGCAGAAGATCAGAACACTAAAGCTTGGTACACACGGGTAGATCTGTAACAAGATTTGAGTACAATCAATTAACTTGCGCACTCACAGTGATTGATTGTTCTGTTTACCCGTGTGTGCCCCCCTTTGGGCGGGATTAATAGAGCCGGCTGGAAGGAACTTGATTGAACAGGGTTCCAACATGTTGAAAAGACCCTGTTCAATCTCCAATACCTTGCATGGAGACATGAGTCTTCATGGAAAGTATTAAAACAGCTGCGGCTCTTGCCTCCTCCACAGCCGTCCGCTGTCAGTGTGAAGGGGGTGGAGCTAGCACTCCTCACTTGGAAGCTGTGTGAGACAGACTGCTTCTCCCCAGCTTGTGGCGTGTTGTAAATCACACACTGCAAGCTGGGGATAATGGGTCCCCATTGAACAGGAATCGTTGTGCCCATGTGGTGCACATTGATTTCCGTTCAATAGATCCCCCATCAATCACAGCGTGGTGCCTAGCTTAAGGAAAAGGCAGCAGCATATTCTGTCTAACTCCCTTTCTCTGCTTTAATTGGCCATTACAGTACAGTGTTGGTTTCCTAGCCAGTAGTTCTGTGGTGAATGTATGATGCCTTCCTTTCCTTCAATGGATGGATACAATACATTAGCATATTACATACAGAGGAGTCGGAGTCGAGGAGTCGGAAGAATCTGAAACTGAGGAGTCAGAGGGAATTTATCGACCGACTCCACAGCCCTGGATAGAAGATCAGCTGTGTGCAGAGGGGGAGCTGGCAGGGAGCTGAACTGTATTGGCTATATTTGCAGGGCCCCACAAATATAGCCAATGCAGAGTATGTGTGTGTCAGTGAGGAGAGCTGCACTCGCTGGCAGCTTCTTCACTCATGCAAGAGGAGACAGGTGTGCAGATTCCCCCGTGGGGGCCCCTGCCTCCCTTCCCCATGTATGAGGAAGAAGAGATGCTGAAGTGTGCTCTCTAGTGACATTATTTATGTGGCTGAAAATGGGTACTGCATGAGATTTTTTCACTAATTGATTTAAACACATAAAATATTTTTTTTCCCCGATTTCCTACTTTAAAAACTGGGTGCATCTTATAGTCCGAAAAATATGGTAACTTCAATGAGTTACCCATTTACAAATCGTGTATATGGATAGCATGTTCACGTACGTCATAAAAGGACTCATGTAAGGAATATTCTGATTAGATTTGTTGGCGCCTGTACTTTTTGTAGTGGAGCACAATGGATCCAGTAAAGTATGGACCAGGCATCCTGACTATTGAACATCTACAGACAACCCGGGTGCAACGTGCAGACAGTTTCACAATTATCTCCATCTGCTTTTAATCTACATAGGCTGCTGGTATAAAGCAAATCCAACCAGGGTCAGTCTTTATCCATGAATGATCCTTCCAGATTTAGAGTCACCTGGATTTGGAGCCCTAAACTCCGCCATTTTTCTAAAATCATGTACGGAATAGACTTGTAAAAAAAACATTGAGTGTACAATCACAAAAGTTGTGTTAATTCACAGATTTGCATGGCAACGTTCATATGGAAGGGGTGTCACTGTTGTGGCACAATCCACACACAAAGAAAACATCTCTAGAATGTAGCAACTTTTGAACACTGTATAAACATAAAAAATACAGTTATTTATTGGACTTTATGTTATATATTTGCCATACTTTCACTTGTTTATCAGGGACAATAAGTTCTTGGAATTCAAAATCCACATTAACATTTATTGAAAAACCAAACTAAAAGTGTCTCTATCTACAGTTTATCTACAGTGGAGCATGTACTAATCCAGTCACTTCGAGATTAAGCTTCTTAAATGTAGAGAAACCACTTCCTCTTTTGTGTCTCACATGTAACCCCACCCTGTGACTGCAGCTCACAGAAGAAGGACAAGGTGTGTTCAGGAGTTGATTGACAAGCTTTAGGCATATAAATTAGTAGTGACAATGGTGAAAGGCACATCCCCTGCAGCATTGTTTTATTCTACTATAGTACCAGCAAGCACGCCCTGCATCACTTTAAGAGTAAGCAAAGGACTGGCACAGGAAGCCCAACAAGTGTCTCAAATACCTGAAAGCCAATTTAGGGCTGGTTTCCACTAGTGCGTTTGGCCGCGGATGAGCGCGGTTTTACATGAGCCACAAGCGCAGCCAATCGGGCCCCAACGCGATTGTCCATACGATCAGATGCAATTTTGCACGTGATCCGACTTTTTTTTCTGATTGTGCCCAATCGCGCCCACAGAAAATTTATGGACGCGTTTAAAAGTCCAATCACTATTCACTGTGGACACAATTTGTTACCTCGTACCTCGTGGTGCATTTTTCTGCTAGGGCACGCGTTCAGATGCGGCACGTGGTTAAAAACACAGTAGGGTAGAATTCAAATACGCACCCTAACTCAGGTCTGCACGCCAATCGCATAAATGGAAACATGCGGTTAAAAACACAGTAGGGTAGATTTCAAATACGCACCCTAAATCAGGTCTGCGCGCCGATCGCATAAATGGAAACTATCCTATTGATTCTCTATGCATGCGTTCAGCCGCGCACGCGGCAGCGCATTTAAAAAGGGGGCCATCCCCGGCCGAACACCACCCCCTGTGTCACGTAACGTGATTGGGGTGGTGTCGTAACCCCGGAAATGTGGCAGCTTTCCGCGGGTGTATTGGGTACATCTGATGCCCTAGCGGTTGGGGCGAATCTGAACGCACTGGGTTCATCTCAACCGCTAGGGAGGTTCATAACTTCATATGTATTTTAAAAGCATCTCTATAGTGATCGGATTTATAGAGCAACATCCGGCTGATGCTTCTCTACTGCCTGCTGGGGAAACCTGCAAGTGATGCTGAACTGTACTAGTGCAAAATTATATACATTGTCCTTTACCCGTGGTTCTCAACCTGTGGGTTAGCAGGCAGAGTAACGCCCCCTCTGTCCTAACCTATGGTGTTGCTCTCCCTCCTAACTTACCACCCTGCACATCAATTGCACAAGCGGGGTGGGACAATAGGAGAGAGGGGACATTACACTTACCTGATCATGCAGAAGTGCCATCGTAGAGTGTCACTTCGGGTATTCAGAATGCTAAAGAGACACTTTGAGACATCACTTCCAGGGTCACAGACCTAAAAAGCTTGAGAACCACTGTGCTACAATGGAGCGTCGAATTGTCCAAAAAATCTCATATATTTTAAGAATAATTATAAACAATTCCATAGTATATATCAAACTGAATAATATTTTATAATTCCCATATCCAGTTACACCCAGAACAGTTAAACCAGGAAGAAGTCTGCATTTATACTGTAAGTGCTTTCTATTACTGAAAAGGCCATGACAATTACACCTACAAGAATGTCATCTCTCTACTTTTTACAGAAATTCACATTTCTCTAAAAGATTTGTATCCATAAGTAAGAACATGCAGATTCTGGTGTGTGTTCCATGTCTGACTCTCCCTCATTCATACGGTACCTGGGTCATTGTGGGAATGAGGCACAAGGAAAACCTGAAGAATGTCGTTATCCCAATCATGTTCATCATAGGTGATGTCAAAGCCTTGTTTCCAAGCACCACCATCCGGGTTATCAAAAGGAAGAATGTCATACACATCCAGCATCTGGGGAAAAAAGAAAGACACTAAGTATACGTGCAGGCAACAAAAACTGTAATACATTTCCAGAACAAATCTATATTTCCCTTTGTTGTAAAATGTCACAAGTACGAAGAATACCCGGTGACCCTGTCTGTAGGCGCACAACTTCTTTTTTGCTCTTATTAGCATAACTTTACTGTGTTGTAAGGCTTCATTATCCTGTATATACTCAAGCATAAGCCAACCAATACAAGCCCAATTTTAGCAAATGGAAAAACTGCATGACTAGTATAAATCTGGAGGGAAATACAGCAGCCAAAGCAGAGAAACACACAGCAAATGTGCTTTTGTCATTACTAGAGATGGTTGTGAGATTTGGAATGACAGTATTTCGTGCACTGATTGGCCCTGAACATTGTATCATCACCAAAAGTGCTGGAGATATAGAGAAGGGTAGTAGGAACATTCCAGAAAACAAAGCATGTCTGTAACAAATACTTTTAGTTGACTTAACTTATGCAAAAACTTACATTTTTCCAGGTGTTTCTCCAACCTTTCTCTACATCTCCAGTAAATTTGGTGACAACACCATGTTCATGGGCTTTGCAGTAAACTCACAAATGCAAGTTTCGTGATTTACACCTTTAGACCCGAGTATAAGCTGAATTTTTTCTGTTCTGAGAAATTCAGCTTATATTCCAGTATATAATCGTAATGCTAATAACCAATGAATAATATAAATTAAATGCAAAAACATTATCAAGCTTAATATAAAAATGGTTTAAACAAGAAAGTATAAACTTTATTTATAGAAAATAAACACATATGTAACACACTATTTGTCACACAATTAGATGTATATATGCTTGCTGAATCTCTAATAAAAGGATCCAAATCTCCCTAAGCTGTAGCACGGGCTTGTCTAGTTCTCCATTCACGGATTCTGGGCTTCTGCAATAGGAGGACTACTAGTGGTAAAAATCTGTGTACGTCATCATGATCCCTTTTGTAGCAGAAGGTTTAAGGCTAATTCTTTCTATATTTTATGTGACAGCATTGTCTTATAATGAGATGTAAAATATGTTGCTACAAAATTGGAGCTGGTAAGAAACTTTTTTTTGTGTGTGTTGAAAACTGTGTTTGTGAACGTATTTCCTTCCCAGCAAAACAATGCTGCTGTCCTGTCTAGAGATGATCGGATTTTCTTTTCAAAAATTCGGCCAGTTCGACATTCAGTTGATTTGCCCTGAACATGGTATCATCACCAAACTTTTTGGAGATGTAGAGAAGGTTTGAGCATATACTACAAAAAAGTATTGTGCAAACACAGATGGTTTTTGCATAAATTAAGTCAAGCCAAAACTTCAAGTCAAAATTTCAACTTTGACCTTAACAGGACACTATGCAGCTGCACTTCCAATATTTTAAACAATCACTGCTCAAAAATAAAAATAAAAATATTTCTGACAGCAGGAGGGACGATTTTTTCATGATCGCCCCTACCACTGTGTGACCTCCCGCTGTGGCATCACCGCAAGGGCACTCAGGACAGATGTGGCCAGTCCTGTTGGATTTTGATGGCAGTCACGTCTGCAGGATGTCATGTAATGAAAGCAGCTTCATATAGTGCCCATTCTGTAAAAGTAACAGCTCCATCGTCAAAATGAAGTATTCCTGACGATTGAGCTTCTCTTTGCCAGTACTAAACATGCTGGTGCCAGGAATAAGGAAGAACTTTTTCATGAAGGGATTTTCCCAGATGTAACATGCTGAGTATAGAACAGCTTTAACTCACACAAAAACTACACATGCTAGAGCAAACATATTTCAAATGTTCCTACACAACCCTTCTCTACATATCCAGGAATCAACTCACAAAGTCAGCTAGTCGATAAATCTAACCATCTCTAGTTCTCTCCTACCCTGCCCATACAAGGTTGAAGGATGCTCAGGGCTCTTTCACACTGTATGTGCTGCATTGACCATAGAGTTATGGTGTTGCTTATGGTACACAAAAAGAATTTTACATAACTTGTGATATGAGGGAAAGATAAATAATTGTGAAGCTAGACATACACGGGTTGATCTGTTAAAAGAGTACAATCAGTCAACGTGCGCGCTCACAGCCTGTTTGTGCCTTCCTTCGAAGAAACCCGATTTAACGGGGTTCCAACATGTTGGAAAACCAAGTTCAATCTCAATTACTTTGCTTGGAGACAAGAATCTTCATGCAAAGTATAGGAACAACAAGGGGGCGGAGCCAGCACTCCTCACTCTGCAGCTGTGAGTGAGGCAAGCTGCTTCTCCCCAGCTTGTAGCGTGTTCTAGAGAACGGGGCCCTGGGATCCCCATTGAACGGGAATCGATGTGCCCATGTGGTGCACATTGATTTCCATTCAATTGATCCCCCGATCTATCAGTGTGGTGACGTCACCACGCTGTGGCTGATCGGGGGTCGATTGCACCAGTGGATGCCTAGCTTTAGGTACAGATAGATTGGGCTTTGAATGTTAAATGCATGTGTCCATTGCTTACATTTGCTAAAAACCAATGCAGCTCAATTGCCATTGCTGACATCTGCGTTTACTAAATAAACCAATTTAATATGGAACATATCTGATCATATTCTTCCTGTCACAACTTCTACAAATACCACAGTGACAGGGTTTCCCACAGTATGACTTTCATACAGAGATGAGGTTGAGATAATGAATTCAGTGTGGAATTTGGAGGTGATTTCCAATTAAAAATTACTGACAGAAAAAGCTCTCATGCGACATCACCCTTAGGGTAAAATGCCAGTGAGTACAGACAGGCAGTCAGGATAAGTACCTGAGGAGAGCATCCATGATGGGAAATTACACATGCATGCAGGGATCACACATACACACACAATCAATGGTTACACTACACAACACTTTAGTCATAGCAAAAGAAAACACAAACTAATCTAAAAAGTGTTATAAATCACCCACACAAATCACATACACCCTGAACTTTTAGGTTTACCATTTAAACACTGGAAATAGATGTGTTTATGAGGGGGGGGGGGTGTAAATACCTCCCTATTTTCTTATTTATACGTATGTGGATAAATTGCCAGATATATAAAAATACTAAATTAGCAAAAACCTCAAAATGTGTAAAGAAAAGCAGCATCTCTGCCAACATCCCAAATGGTATATTGAACAAATACTTTGTGTTTGACCCAGATGGGTAACAACAGGACAGGGTTTTTTGCTTTTAACCTCCTGGGTAAGTTACCCAGAGTTAAGATCAGGGACCTATCCCTGGCGAGTCAGAGTATTAGTGGACCCACAATCTCTTTGGCACCATTAATGATGCAATTGATCTCTATGTTATGGAGGCGGTGGCAGCTTTTTCCGGCACATGTGTGGAAGGGAAAGCCTAGCCACTGGCAGAAACAATAACAGGCCATAGGTATTCTAAGGTATAAGGTAATCTGACAGCCTAGGTCAGGGGTTTCCTGGGGAAGGGGGGTGCACACCACCAGTGGCATTGGAGGGGGGGGTGACAACCTGTGTCTGGCAGACTGACTTCAATCTCACCCAGTCCAGCTGGGGCTGAAAAAAACGTACTGAAAGTGGTAATCCCGAGTTTTACATAAGATATGGTGGAATTCTGGGGGGGGGGGGGGGGACATGTCACTCTCTGACTTTGTGAGTTAATTACAAAGTCCCTAAGCACGTTATCATCTCCACAATTACTGGAGGTATAAAAAGGGTTGCGTGCATTCAAGTTAGAAGGGATGCGATTTTAGGGCAGGAGTGTAGTGACGTCCCTTTAAGGAGAATTTCTTTTAATGTGTGTATGTGGGTAGCAGTTGGGGAGGCTGGCTTGTCTTGGACAGATGGGGGGCCCCCAAGGAAAACAGGTTGGGAACCACTGCCATGGCAGCAGGTTATTTGTTGCGATGGGGACTCTCATGATATTTATTATTTGATATGCAAGACTAAACCCACTGAATGTCCTGAATTTTATTCCCTTCTTGATACTCAATATTAATGTAGCATTCACCGAAGCAGGAAAATAAACTAGAAATCAGTATAGTGCCATTCTGACATTCTGCGCATATAGGTTTCATTAAGATAATGTATACTACTGTTTGGGAACACTGACCTATCAGATAAACATACTTCATCAGATAAAGCTTTATAACATTTTACAATGTTAATGTACTTACTTGGACTTGGGATTTTTGGCTACTAGTTGCAGACGCAAACTGACAGTCCTCCTTGTTAATTGGAAGTGATAAGGGTGCAGATGGGAAAAGCTGAGAAAGGGACCCACGACTAACATTTATGGCTTCTGGGTTTTTCTGACCATCTTTTACTGATTCACTCAGATTTATGACAGAGTCTCTAATATTGGAAATGATCTCGTTATTTTCTGCTAGGAGGCGCTCCAAGTGATCGATTTTGTCTTGTAATATTGACAGCTGACCCTGAAATAAAAGAGAAACGTAGTTAAAAGCAAAATGATGACCATAATATTACAAGCTGAAGCGCATATTAGAAAACACAAAAAAAAAATACAGTTCTGTAATTGCTATCGATGATGAATAAAACTGGTGTCAATGTGAGAACCTGAATTTAACCGAATATCAGCCTCTTGTGAGGTTAAGTAGGAGTGCACGCAGCCAATCAGTTTGTGTGGAAATAGGAAGCAGAGATCTTATGGCTGTAATACAGGCACATCCAAAGTCAGGTCGCGGGTGGCATTCAAGTTTCCACAAGCCCATAGCCATAAAATCAATGATATGTACTGGGGAGGGGGTGAAACCATTTCAATACTAGAGATGAGGAAACCAAACTTCCTACAACAGTGTTATTTTTTTTTTGTGCATATGGCTTAAGGACTTTCTTCAATTGCAGCAAAAGGACTCCCATCTCCCTCAAGAACATCTACAAAGTAAGTGTGAAAGCTCTAGAGGGGTTTTGGCTTGAACTCCTCCCCACCATGAATGGTACAGTCAGGAGTTTACACATAGCTGTGCCGGTCTATGGCTGCTTCACCATGCAGATTATCCCTACTAGCAGGATTTAGCAATACAGTGAGCAGTGCGTGGGAATCTCCATATGCCAAAGATTGGGGAATGGTGAAGACTTCTAGGGTTATTGAAAATGTGGCTGGACAACTAGGAGAACTGCAAGTGCCAGTATACCTAGGGGCAGTCTTCATCAATTAAGCAGGCCATACACCTTTAGATCTACCAACAACTATATAGTGCCGATGCCTCTGCGATTAAACACAGGTAGACTTGATTGCTTAGAAAGTCGCTCATATTACATGGTTTTGGAAAAACAAAAGGAGATCTTAAGGAAATCTGACAGAAATCTAAAGGTGTATGGGGACCCTTATGCCTGGCATACACATGCCGATAAGCGGCCGATTTTTCACCTGACCGACGGGCATGCGCGCTCGCGCCGTCGGTCAGCAAAATAATCGGCCGCTTATCGGCATGTGCCCACATGGGGCAACAGATCCCTGTCGCCCCACAGCTCGGCCGGCCAGAGAACCTGTCCGATCCGATAATCTCTGGCCGATGGAAGCCGATGCCTTTAACTTCAATGAAGACCGACGTCTTCATTGAAGCTAATGGCCGGCACACAAAGGGTGCCGGCCGACCAGTGCAGCCCCATAATGCATCAGGATATAAACGTGATGACGTCATCACGTTTGCATTCCAGAGCTCATCTGAGCTGGTCTGTCTGCACCTGTCGGGGTGTGTATGGCAGACATGATTTTTTGGTTTGTGTATTGGCTTAACCTTCTGGGCATTGCAAACGTGCCACGTTTTTGTTCTAACCTTGCCACAGGCAATGTTGGCGGAGCCCACATGCTCCGTCATGATTGCCTGCCGAGCCGGAGGTTCAGAACATAAATCGGGAATCACTGGAGACACTGGAGTTTTGCTGCAAAAAGGCGACACCCCTCTATTTACATGGAGGTCTATGGTGCCGCCTATCTTCGCATCACCGGTGATACGATCAGGGGCAGACCCGGAAGCATCGGCATACATGGAATCAGGCGGACAGGTGAGTATGTCCCTGCTTAACTCGGCCTGAGTTTCATGATGCATGAAACTCAGCCCGAGTTAACTCGGGCCAAACACCCAGGAGGTTAAGGACTTTCTTCAAGTGCAGCAAAAGGACTCCCATCTCCCTCAAGAACATCTACAATGTTAGTGTGAAAGCTCTAGAGGGGTTTTGGCTTGAACTCCTCCGCACCATGAATGGTACAGTCAGGAGTTTACACATAGCTGTGCTGTACCGGTCTATGGCTGATTCACCATGCAGATTATCCCTACTAGCAGGATTTAGCAATACAGTGAGCAGTGCTAGGGAATCTCAATATGTCATAGATAGTGGATTGGTCTGGACTACTAGAATTAGGTAAAATCTGGCTGGACAACTAGGAGAACTGCAAGTGCCAGTATACCTAGGGGCAGTTTTCATCAATTAAGCTGGACATACACCTTAAGATCTCTCTGTCAGATATCCTTCAGATCTACCAACAACGATGTAGTGCAGGGTCCTCTGCGATTGAACACAGGAAGACTTGATTGCATACAAAATCCCTCATATTAAATGGTTTTGGTGAAACAAAAGGAGATCTTAAGGAAATCTGACAGAGAAATCTAAAGGTGTCTGGGGATCCTTAGTCATTATTATGGGACTGAATGGATAATGCTTCCCAATAGAGATGCTCCGATCAGCATTTTTGGGGCCGATCACTGATCACCAAGATCATGATCTGC
>CM070032.1:45346819-45367705 GCA_036250615.1 Ptychadena robeensis | reverse complement strand
GCACGCCCGTCGGTCAGATAAAAAATCGCCCGCTTATCGGCATGTGTATGCCTAGCATAAAGGTATATAATAGATTAAAAGATTGCTTTAGATTTGTGTAGAATATAGATTGCGTGAATACTATCCAACAACTGCTTATATTATGCAGTGTCCTCATGAACAAGAAAACACAAGGAGAATAGACGTAAAGTGGGAGCAATGTAGACAGACAACTAAAAGAACATAAATAAAACAATATTCCATTATTACATATTTCTGTAGATTTTCACCTGTGCCCATGCAGTCTACACCTCTACTGTACAGTGAAGAATGGCCATGGTTGCCAAATGGCTAGATTTAAACATGGGGTAGGGGGGTTTGGGGAGTGAGGGGAGACAATTTCATATTTGTATATTTTCTGCACTTCCTCAAAATGTTCCTCGCTTTAAAAATACAAACAAAAGAAATGTCAATTAAATGCTGGTATTCTGTAAAAGATGTCTTTTACTTTTCAGAGCTTTTTTTTTTTGCTGGGTAAACACTAGTTGGCCAAGTCAAAATTTTGTCTTCATTTCAAACTTATTTTATGCAAAAATTATTTGTATTAGAGCAATCTTTTCTTTTTGAAGTATACCCTCAAACCTTCACTGCATCTCCAGCAAGTTTGGCGACGATACCACATTCAGGGGCTTTGCAATTAACTCATAAAGTCGAACTGGTCAATACTTTTTAACAAAGTGTAAAGATCACTAGTAAACACCATGAGGTGTGTTTTAACAGACCCTCCACCCACAAAGGTCCTGCATAGCTGTGTAACCATGAGTGCAGGGGTAAACTAGCAATACATGGCACAATGCATACCTGTGTGCTTTGTCAGGCTGAATATGCCATATTGCCCATACCAGCCAAAACAATGATGATTGCCATCGTGATTCAATAAGAATGGCGCATTTTTAATTTAAGTGTACTTCTAGCATAAGCTTCCTTTATTCAGCAAACATTTATCCACAAAAATGCAAAGCATTTTCATAGAAATTGCAGCAAAAGCAGTTAATATATTTGTGGTATAATCTAGGTATAAAGTTGTTGGTACAATAGAAACAAATAAAACAATTAAATGGGAAAACAATGTATTGTTGTCGATGTCAACCAACCTCCATTATTGCTATAGCTATACTATTTCACTGAACTCGTTTTTTTTTTTGTTTTTTTTAAATGAACCCTGCAGTGTTTTAACACAGTATGTTTGCTGGAAGGAAAACCATTACCTGTTTTCAAGGAAAGCCGTGTACCACAAACCGAGATTTGAATGCAGCTAGCTAAACCCTATAAGCTTGTAGCGGGTCAGATAATGATCTCCGGGAATACAACACATAAGTCATGGGCACAAAGCTGCTAAACAAAGGCTGCATCTACACTGCAGAAAACTGCGTGGTTTTCCTGCACGTAGACTGCAGGGAAAACCTCGCAGTGCAGTTACCCCCTGTAATCCCCTATGGGGAATGGTGTGCCAGTCTATACCGGTGCGTCATGCCTGCGGTTGGGGTCGGCACCACTGGGGTGCCGCTACACATGTATAGGACGGCAATACCGCGCACTAAACAGTGCCCAAACAGCTGGCAGGCGCTATGGGCACGCAGACGTATGCATAACGCCCCCCGCAGTTGCTGGGGCGCTGTAGTGTACACCCAGCCATACTCATGTCCTAGCAAGGACAAAGAACAAGAAATAGAGCTGTTCTACCATTGTTTAAGGGTTAGGCCAGGTCTACACTAGGCAGACACGTCAGTGTGACGTTCACATACGTTCTCCATACGTCCGCTTGTGGCTTTGGCATGGTCTTAGAAAGCTTAGGACACGTTATTCGGCATGTCACCATTACTGCGTCCTATACTTTCCATCAGCGAAGACTTAGTTAACAAGGCTATCACAAGGAAAACCTTTTATCTTCTAACTTTTTGTTTCTTTTATTTAGGGGCTCATTCACAGCTGCACAGAAGGCATACATATGATTGCTGCCTTAGGTTAGCATTTCCAAAATTAATCTAATATTTTTAAACTGCGACAGCCCAAATGCTTCAAATAGTACTTCATATTATTTCTGCTATAAAAGTTTTACTTGCACTGGCAATGTAAAATCTCCCCCAATATGTTTCATACGTGTATTCCACCTGGGCACACAACCACTATGAACACCAGATATTTTCTTAACAAGAAAACAAGTCAAGAGTGCAATAAAGTATGATACAGATAGAGGCGTGGTCAAGGACAATCCAAAGCCAGGGCAGGCAGAGCTCAAGAAATATCAGAAATCAGGCCGGGTCACTGTCTGCAACAAAGACACTTGCAGCCAGTCTGGTAAACCAAACACAGGAGCACACCCAACCACACTGCTATACAAAGGCTATAAGGAGCAATGGTGTCCTGACATTTTATTAAATGAGTGGATTGCCCAATCACAATGTGCCACCTGGCGCTATAGGTCTGGTAAACAATTGGCTGGTAAATCTCTTGCTCACCATTGGGCTGCAGGAAATTTAAACTGCACATGTCCTCCCTGTGGTGAGGCAGCACAGCACATCCACAGAGAAGCTGGGGACGCCGTTGGCTGAACAGTAGCTTGGCTGGAACAGATTCCTACACAAAAATGGAAAACCAATTCTGTACTGTGTCGAGCACATACACATGGCCACTTGGGATGGTAGGAGGGGTTTCTACATCTGCCAGGACCCCCTTTGCTAAGCGTATTGCTTGGCAGGAGGTCCATACAGAGCACATTCACTTACCTGCTCGGCGGATGCTGTGTTCTCACAGCGCTCAGCCATTCCGCTGATGCAGGGCAGAACATAGTGGAGTACGTAGAGTACGGGATCCCCGCCAAGCAATGCGCTCAGCGGAGAGGGTCCTGACAGATGTGGAACCCCCCCCCCCCCCCCCCCCCCCCCCCCCCCCGTATTTGGCTGAACAGTGGTTTGGCCAGAACGGATACCTCTGCCAAATAGGGTAGACATGACTTGGTAATGCTCCCACTGCGTTGCTCTCCAGAGACTGCCTGCGATTCCTGGTGGGGCAAGTACCTTGCACTACGGGTTAGCAAAGAGATGCAACAAGAAAAAGAAGCTTGGATGGACCAAGACAAGAAACGTGAGCCTGTCCTCTACGGTTTTTATAGTCACTTAAAACGAAGTATGGAAAACTAAACTAAAAATATGATCGCGTTGATGTATCAATATTTATTACAGTCCAATATTAATTACTAAAATATTAAACATTTAATAATGATCGTTTTACATTCTGGTATTGAAGGCAATAAAAAAAAAAACAAATCTACTGTGATATTTTGAATGCACTTTTGTGAAACTGATCTACACAGGAAGGAAAAGGAAGCCGTATATCAGGAGGTAAACCCTCAGCGATAAAAGAGGCGAGATAGAAAACATCTGCAGATACGTTCTGTGTGCATTTATAAGCAGCCATAGTGGATTCCTGGCACACAGGAGATTACTGAATGTATCCAAGCAAAATTAATCTGGCAAGCCGGTGCTCACATAGCAGCATGAATCTAAAAGCTTAACGCTACAACCCATGTACACTGAATAAAATGAAGAAACTCTGCAAACTTTTGTATAATGGTCCCTATTATTCAAGAAGCACAAGAGGATGGTTTACTTTGAAAAAATAGGAAACTGAAGTATCGTCACCTTCACCCACATTTGTTATTTTGAAACTGGAAAATATCTTTACAAGGGTCTTCCTATACCACATATAAAAGTAAGGGCCCCATACACCATTAGATTTCTCTGTCAGATTCCCTTAAGATCTCCTTTTGTTTTACCAAAACCATGTAATATGAGGGACTTTCTAAAGTCTACCTGTGTTCAATTACAGAGGACCCGGCACTACATAGTTGTTGGTAGATCTAAAGGATATCTGACAGAGAGATCTAAAGGTGTATGACCAGCTTAAGTTAGTTGAGTATATCTGCTCAAAATGACCTGTGAGAACCATCAAAAAGATAAGTGGGTGATCTCTCCAATTTTATTATTACAAGGTTAAGCCCCCCATACACCATGAAATCACTCCATACAATTTCCATTAGATCTACCAACAACTATGTAGTATAGTGTCCTCCCTGATCGAATACATAGTAATTGGAACATTTAGAAAGGTCCCCATATTACATGGTTTTGGTAGAATCAAAGTTGATTGCACAGAAATTGTAAGGTGTATGGTGGTCCCCTGAGGTTTACCTTAATCCTCAGCGGCCTTTCCAGCGGCATATACATAACCTGTCCCTCCACTGTTTCAATCTAGGAGAAGCTGCACATTATACGTCAAGAGTCACTTAGCGCATAGTTTAAAAGGTTATTAAACTCTCTTGTAAAAATATAAAATCATATACATACACTTGTGTTTCTTTGCACTTACTGCATTTGTTCTTGTGTATACAGAACACATGCACCAGGCTCTTCCTGTATTGCAATGCCTACCTTAGCAAGTACACAGCTTGGTTCCCCTGTCATCACTAGCAGTGTGGTTACACAAGAATTGCCGCAAGATCGCACAAGCATTGTTTGGGGAAGCGATCCTTGGCTGCTGCTTTGGATGGAGATTGAACTCAACCACGAGCGATTGTTTGGGCTTAACTAGCCAGCTTAACTTTAACACCTGCTCTTGTAGTTCCAGTGCTGAAATCCTTGTACAGATCAGGGTGGATAAAAATCAATGATAAATCAATGATAAATCTGAAAATCAGATTTTTTTTGATTTAAATCAGTTTTTTTGATTTATATGGATTTTTTAAAAAAAATGCTTTTTTAAGGAAAAAACATTACCATCCCAAGGTTATTGACCTATATGAAATAAAGATTAGTTTATGTAGAATAAGGCTGTATATGTTTAAATGTTTTGGTAAATAAATTCCATAAAAAACATCCCAAAAACAATAGACAGAAGTTGATGATGGCATAAACACATCACCCAAAATTTCCCCTGGAATAGACATGGGCGAGGGGACGAGCCACTCAATATGTAAAGCAATACATTTATTATACACAGGGCAAAAGATGAAGTAATGACATCATATCAATCAAAATCAATGCACAATAATGTGGATGTCACATCTCTACACGTGCTTAGACAATTAAAATAGTCCAAATGGCGCAAATTTCACCCCAACGTGCATTTCGTTGAAGACGGGGTACAATATGTCATTTCATAAGCCAAATCTGCTTTTGTGTCCCCTCAACCATGTCTATTCAAGGTAGATTTTGGGTGATGTGCTTATGCCATCAACTTCTGTCTGTTTCCGTAAGATTATTGGGCAGTTTCTCTGCCAACAAGATATCATCACAGATGCTTGGTTTACTTTCTCAGTTCTCAAAACTAAGTGCAACAGAAAAGTTGTCCAAATATGAATGATTAACCTAAACTGGGGTTAAAAAAAAGAATATGAAAAGTTGTTGTTCCTATAATCTTCACCTTCTCGCATTTTAAAGTTATACCAGCAAAAATTATTGATTTAAATCAGTTTGATTTAAATCGGGCCTTACAGACTAGTGATTTAAATCGTGATTTAAATCGGTTTGATTGAAATCAAATCCACTCTGGTACAGATATAAAAGTTTGCACTCTCCGATCAAGTATTGGTGAGGTTGTTATCTCCTAAGCCCCCAGTACATAGAGTGCGACGTCAATGATCGCAGTGTGATGATGGTAATGTGCGCTATTCGCTGGCTGATACTTTAGATGGGGACCTAGTCTCCATGTGGCCGACTTGTGGTACAATCCTGATTGATTGCTCCAGGTAGACATGTTCGTTTTGTGGATCACCCATGGATCTATGCGTGTATGGGGGAGGGGGTTTAGATTGTAAGCCTGATTAGGTAGTGTCCTCCTGTGTCAGTTTGCACTAGTATGTTGGCTTGTGTTGTTGCCCTTCAACCCCTAATTAAATATACAGTGCTGTGTGATATGTAGTTGTTTTATAAATAAGTTCATAATAACAATTAATTGCACAATAGATTCTCCTCAGGTGACAACATTGGATTTTTAGGACTGGCGCACAGCTATCACCCATATACATGCAGTAATCCAGGTTTAAGCGACAATCAAGAAGTCGTCAAGATTCTCACACTTGTGTTTTTTAATTTTTTAATGTATTCATTTTATTTATTGAAGTGGGGAAATACCTGCTACCTGTGATAAAAGGTTGTTACCAAAATAGTGATAAACTCTCTACCAGAGTCCACTCTGCGTTATCTAAGTGACGTTTTAAAATCGCGGAATGCCGCCTCTTCATTGTGGCGCTGCGCAGTCCTGCCGCTGACACGTTTATTGAAGATCAATGGACGTGTCTGAAAGACACATAAAGCAATGCCTGGTGCTGCTCGGACGCTGGTTTTCTGTGTGTAGGTCATGCTAAATATGGTGCGCTCCCATCGATACTGTGGGAATGCCCCCTAAGCTGCAGGAAAACTGCCCAAAAGTTGCGGAAAATCTGCCTGCAAATTGTCTACCGCATGTCTTTTGTCAGTGGACACATGGCCAGGTGCATGCGTCCCTTTGGGAGTTCTACGGCGGCCCCCTCAGTCCTTGCGGAGCCGAAACCTAACTGTTAATGCATGTCCGCCTATCCCCTGCTGACAGAGCCTTGTCTGGAATTGTCTGTAGAGGCGACAAACTTACATGATAGGTGTATGAAAAAGACAATCATGGCATCTGAGCGAAACTGATGGCGTCTCCTCCTCTAGTGTTGGCGGAAGATGGGCAGACAGGTGAGTGCCTATGCTCCCACTATTCCACCAATGAACGGAGGTTGATTGTATAATATATATTTTGTGTATTGTGGCACATAACCTGAGAGGGGCATGTACGCTTTGACAATGTATATGACACATGGGCATTAACATACTACAGTTTTGTTATTTAAAAATAAAAAATTATGTCTTCTAGCTATGCCTGCTATCCTCTTTTCATTATAAAATGTTTATACAAGTCAGTATAGATTAAAAAGGTTATGTGCGGCCCTTTAGTGACGCCGAGGGCCGCACTAGTGGCCCTCCATATCAACTCAGTTGCCCACCACTGGCCTAACACCTGAAAGAGGCTCTAAACCAGGGGTCTCAAACTCGCGGCCCGCGGGCCATTTGCGGCCCTCGGGGTCTTGTTTTGCGGCCCGCCTAGGATACTCTGCATCATCATACTCTGCTTTAGATCCTAGCACTGGAAGCTATCGGCAGGGGGATCCGGAATCTTCTTCCTCCTTCTTAGACGTCTTGTGTTTGTAAACACCCCTGTGCTATGCTCAGCCTTGAGATGTCCCAGAGACGTGCTTGTAGTAGCCGGCTAGGCTGTGGCTCTGGCTCGGCAGCAGGTGGAGTGGCGGCAGCTTTGGTTCTCCCAGTGCCGTGTACGGACGGGCTGCGCTCTCTGGGGGGTCACCCTGTATAAGTGATAGAAGACATCGCTCCTGTGGCGCCCGGCAAGAAGAACGTGGCGCGGGACTGCGTCATGAGCGCGCTGCCCTATTACTGTAGCGGGGAAGTGGTGAGAGGATTCGGCAGAGGCTCCGAGGAGCTGGGCATCCCCACAGGTGAGGGGGCTGGAATGGGCGCCATTACCCTGCTCATGTGTACATGTCGGGGACATGACTCCTGGCTCCCGGTAATCTCTGCCATCCATGCCAGGAGAAGTAGGTCATGGCAGAAGGTATGTGACCTTATAAATCCCTTATGCGGCCCAGCCTCATCCTGACTTTGCCTCCTGCGGCCCCCAGGTAAATTGAGTTTGAGACCCCTGCTCTAAACTTTCACAATGAATCGTGTAAGTGTTTTAATACTGTGAAGACTTATAAGGAGGCTTCCAAAGCTATACACTCTCAGACAGAATGTTATCTGTGGTCATTGATGGTCTGCTTCAGAACAGAACTCTTGATTTTCTTATGTTGACTTTAAAGCATTAAAGCTACTTAGTCAATATAATGAGGATCAGTCTGCTCTATCAGAGTCTAACATACAAATATAAGGAGGTCAGTTAAGAACAGAGAAGATACTGCTACCTGTGTATTTGTTATGCTTCTAAGTAATACATCACTGTCTGGATTTTATGACCTCCTCATAAAATGAAGGCCAAGCTGATCCTTTGTCTTTACTACTTCTCAAACACTGACCCAAGATGAGCAGTTCAGTGGTTCTACAAGATCCGCACTGCAGTTACCTACATGCTCGTTTCAAGCGTCTGACAAACTACGAAGCCAAAAGATCAGCTTTACATACAGGCAATTAGCATTCCTAAGAATAAGCTCAGAAATGGCAAACTCAGTAATACATTTGGTTTAACTGTTGAATAGAGAGGAACCTTTAATGTGATTTTGCCCTGTCGACTGGTGCATCACTTTGAACTCCGTTAACTGCGCTGGCATGTGTAGACATGCGTTAATGCGTCCATTGAAAATACATTAGAAGTGCCAAAACAATGTTAGAGGTGCCTGGAAGGCAAAGGATCCATTGAGCATATTTTTTGGACATGTCCCAGGATCGGTAGGTTCTGGAGACATGCCAATGAGGTGATAAAGGAAGAAGTCGATAGAGAAATAATAATGGGCATAAATATACACATTCTGGGATTTACCATGAAAAATTTAAATAAAAACAAAAAAAATATGATAAGACATATTTTAACAGCAGCACGTACTTTAATTGCATTGAGGTGGAGGTCGAGTACCCCACCAAGCTATACAGGGCTAATAAAATAATTGGAGATTTAAAGGTAGCCATACACAGGTCGATTTGTCAGTGATCAAATCCCGATCGATTGCTGATCCAATCTTTCCAGGCAATCAAAAATCGGCAATTGATCGGATCGGGAAAAGATGCAACACCACCTTGGGAATCCGATTTGTGGCTGATTTGGACATGAGCCGATCTCCATAATGGTTGATTCCACAAAATCCATCGATCGGAAAGGCTGCTGCATAGGACTATGTGGGTCCATCAATGTACTCCGATTGCCAAATGATCGACCAAAAAACCAACATGTCGGTTCATTGTCCGATCCGATTTTTAGTCGATTCCGTATTTTTTTTTTGGGGTCGATCGTTCTGGGTGATCAAAACCCGATTGAGTGCCGATCGATTGCCGATCGAACTCGTTTATAAATGCGATTGCCGAAGAACAGTTTAGAAATGCGATTTTTGTATGTGTGCATGACAAATGTAGTATAATGTAATTTATGTTGGAAGAAAAGTCAATAAAACAGAGTTTGTCCAAAAAAAAAGTGCCAAAACGGATGCATTTTTGGACGCATAATCAAAAAAGTGTTTATCAACACAGTGGAGACTAGGCTTAAATTTACACATCTTAACAGTGATAGAATAACTGGAAAAGGATACAGAAGGAAAACAGACCAACATAACAGCAATGAGGAACAAGCTAAAGATGAGACTGTGCCACAAAGAACATAAACACTAAGCAGGACAGGAGGACTAACACAGAGAGCTAAAGAATCCCAGCAAATAGAGGAAACCATGCTGGATACAGAAAACTACATGTTCAGGAGCAAAGAGTATATAAGGAACAGGGTGGCAATCAGTTTATCACACAGCCCTTGTAGTACTAATGCACTCGCTGAAAAAGCTACAAGGAACATTTATGTCTTATTCGCTTTTGGAAGGTTTACCCATGTGTGTATTGTGTCCTCGGATTATATAAGTGCCACGAGAACACAATCACAGCTCACAATCACAATGAACATTTCTAGCTAGGAAAATGATTCACATAGTGACTTTGTCACTATTAAAATCAGCTTAATGGTCCATCTTAAAGTGGACCTGCCATTCTGCCTTCTATTATCCGCACCAGAGGTGACATTCCACCTCCCCTGTGACGTTGCACCACAGAGGCCCCAAGGGACCATGGGAGGTTAGATGTCACTTCTGACATTTACTTTCCCAGATCCCTATGCACCTGCAGCATCTGCATCCGGTGACACGGAGGGGCGGAGCGTTACTAGATTCAGATCCAAATTGGTGGATAGAGCTAGATAGCCATCTTGCAGCCTGTAGGACTAGACACTCCAGACATGGCGGCGCAGGGAAGAGCAGTAAGGAAAGGTATTTTGTTTTTCATTTTATGGGTTGCTGTCCATGGACAAAGATCTGTTGAAGGTGAGCAATATGCATACGTTTATTTTTTTTTAAATGTTTTTTTAGTTAAAACACACTTTAAAGACAATAAAATTGGCACTAAGTCTAGGAGGAGTGGGTTTGAAGGTGCAGGAGACTATGTACACCAATAACTGCAAACAAGACTGGTGAAGCAAACACCCCATACAGTTATTCACAGAAACACCTAGAAAGACACACAAGGGAAGAAACTATTTAACAACTGGGACAGACACAAACAAGGTAACAATGTAGAGAAGGAGAATAAATACACAGGATCTCATAGACAAGTGTGGCAGAGCAGGACAGACAAGACAGGACTGGGAGAATGGATGCTAACCAGGGAGGGCGGTTCAGGAAGAGCGCCTTCATGTATCTCAGACATTGAAGTGATGTAGAATGTGATAACAAACCAGGTCTGGATAAAACTATTTTCTTAAAATGACCGATTCTTGTTGTGACCATATTCAGGTGAAATGAATCCAATGAACCACTGTGTTGGACAACCAAAATGAGACTATTGTGGTCTCAGCATTGGGGTGTCTAGCATGCTTTCACCCCTCTACATGGAGCAGAGAGATGGGTTACCTGACTGCACACTGATCATTAGAACACAATCACTGGAAATCACTAAGGCTATGTACCCATCGTGGACTCGATTGTAATCGCACGCGGCAATCGTGGGCGTCCAACTCCTAGCGAATTTTTTGTTTTTAAATCGTCCCCATTAAAAAAAAATACAAATAAAATAATCGCCCCTTGATCACGCTCAAAGAGAATTAATGGACATATCCACATGCAATCAAAAATCGTATCCATTCATGTCTATGGGCATGATCAGGGCAGAAAAATCGTGCCCACCCACAATCTAAACGCCAGTAGTAGCAGCGATTCTGATCGTGGGTCTGACTGCATCCAGTCACGGCCTTTAATTGAAGTGGGGACAAGCCTGCGATCAAAGCGTATATAAAAATTGTAAAAGTTGTATCCACCCCATGGCTGATCGCCTAAGTGGTAACATAGCCTAACTGCTGCTGTTGCCCTTTTAATAAATAATATGCCAAATAAATCTGATCAGGGAGGATCTCATACAACAGCATAGAAAATCTATCCTAATAGAAATATAGAAACTGACAAGATTAACTTCTCTATGAAAATGCTTGCTGGCTGGTGTGCGTGCTCAACCTCAGTGGCGTCCAAGTCAATGATCCAAAGCAAGTATGTGTATCGGGAAAGCCAGGAAAAAACAAAAGACTGTTTACAATCACTGTGGTAGTGACAAAATATTTAGGTAAAAACAAATCGGCATGACAGCCATAACACTTTATCATTGTCAGAAGAAAGAAATGCCAGCCTCGAGGTTTCGTTAAAGAAAGTAATATTTATAATTAAAAAGACAAACTGGAATTATTTTTTTAACCTCCTGAAAATAGCTCCCAGTCAGCCTGGACTCCATACATACTAGGAATACACAACAAGAGGTCAGAATGATTGGTATACATGTTTCAGGTCAGTTATGTGTAAAACTGCCAGGCAAAGCGCATTTTTAAAGAACAGAATAAGAACGGATGGTTGCATCTGTTTCACAGGACAGGTGAACTTTGATACCAGCCACAGATGTTTCTTCAGCATGTCACCATGCAATCGTCAGCATGTGACCATCAATAGGAAGGGGCTCAAATTCCAAGACAGACAATTCTATTTCTGAACACTACCACTTCTCACAATTTCCAGCGAGTGTCAATGCCAATGTTAAATATGGACAATGAAATGGTAACTACATGGAATGACTGATCACTTTAATACAATCATACATTACGAGGACCAGCACAGGCAATGCGGTGACAAAGTAAAGAATTACAGATGTGCACATTTCCTGATCTACAACTTCTCTTTCATATTTAGCCTCTCTAGCGTTTGAGATGAACCCAGTGCGTTTGCCATTTGGGTTCATTCTAAACGCTGGAAGAGAGCATTTCCTGCTTTCCGCATCCGCCCTGATGGATGCAAAGCGGTCGGGGGGGGGGGTGGATTGTGCTGCACCATAGACCCTGTTAATGGGGGGGGGGGCGTCAGTCTCCCAGCACATGTTGACCAAAAGTGATGGAAATGGAACATATAATTGATCGAAAATGGTACAAGTATCTGGTGAGAGCATGCCCAACGATCTAAGTAAAGGAAACGATCAGTTTAAATCGATGTTAGCCTGACAGTCAATAGTTAAATCGCACAAAACTATCGAATCGAAGATCCATTATGCATAAATTGACCTGTGTATGGCTAGCTTTAGTCTTAACCTCCCTGACTGTCTGCCTGAACTTTACAAATCAAACAGAGCCAGGATTGGGCATACTTATCTATTCTGAATTGCAGTGGACCATATGTCATAGACAGTGCACATAAGTGGTACTCTGGTACCCAAAAGGGGCCAAAAACTGTGTACTTGCATTATTGTTACAAAGCTCATATGCGTACTAACAACTTGGAGGTGCTCTGTGTCTGGGCGCCCGCAGCTAAATGTTAAATATATAAAATTTATGTCACTTGGATAACTGCAAGGAAACATAAATAACTATAAATGTTGCAGTTAGGGGTATGAAATTGGGAATGTAAATTTATAATCCAAAAAAAAAAAAAAGATTGGACTTCTAAGGGTGTTGGAGATCTGGGGGATGAAAGTCAGAGTAGGCATATGTAAGGGTAAAAGCTGACAAGAGAAAAGCACTGTGTGACAGCTGGAATACGACTATAAAAGGTTGACATTTGGACTGCAGGTAGTCTTAGAGGTTAGTTACTAAGCCAGAAAATGTCAGGGTTGTACTACAGAGATATGAGACCTGGGGGATCAAACGTGTTGTACTGTGAGAGTTACATTTGACCCAAAGCCAGCTGCTGACCTGTGGATGGGGACAGTTAATCTGAGGCTCAATCAGGAACAGGGAGGATCCATCTGCAGCAGAATCAACCATGCAGGAGGCTGACGCCGAGGACAGTGAGGGAGACATTGAGGAAGACCACATACATATGGGATGAGTACCAATCACCATCTCCTGGTACTTATCAGAGGAGCTAACTATAAAAAATTATGTGCACCCCTGGTCATAGACCTCCACGTTACAGGAGGGGTGTCGCTTTCCCCACCCACATCGCCAGTGTTGAGGGGAGGTCGGGCATACTGCCCAGGAGATTAAATTACCAAACAGAACTATTCTGTAAATATTAACTTTTCAGCAGTGCTGCTCTGTTCCTCCTGAACTCTGCAAGGTCATTTCCTATTTGCCGACGCCAACCAAAACAGTATAGGAATCCACAAGTGTCATGAATGTGTGTATCCTGTAATGTGTAACATCAGTGTGCAATGATATTATGATAACTGGGAAATCTTTACACGCTCCCAATGCCAATACATCACATGATTCACTATGAAAGTGACGGATTCATTATAGCTGCCAGTGACTGTAAGCAGGCCTCAAGTATGAATGGAATGGATAGAAATCACATGCCAATCATTGCTTAATCCCTTCTTCTTTCTAACATGACAAACAGACGAAGTGAGGGAAAAGCTGACTGTCTACTACAAGTAACAGACACGTACATACATAATGAGATTTTATATATATATTATACACACATATAACGTACATGCACCCATCCATTGGATGTATAAAAATGGACCTATTCAAGGCTGTCAGTGCACCTGTTGTGGATTTATACATAGGTATACAAAGACTCTGATTACCTACATGCATGAGTGTTACCTATAAAACATACGTTCTTGGTGGGACAGGTATACCAAGACCCTGATTACCTACATGCATGAGGGCTACATGTAAAACATACATTCTTGGTGGGACAGGTATAGAAAATACTGGTATAAAGTAATAAAGACATGAGATCCCCACAGCTTACCATCAAATACTCGGTTGGGGGAGGGGGACCCACCAGACTAAACTTACTATCGATTAAAACACTATAAGGCTTTGTTTCCACTTGTGTGGAAGCCGGCAGCGCGATTGCCGCCGCTAAGAACCGCATCTCATGCGGTTTTTAGCGGCGACCATTCACCCCTATGGCCGTGGTATCGAACGAGTTTTTAGGCCGCAGTCCGCACTATTACGCAGCCAGGGACTAGCGCCATTGAATAGAATGGGCGCGGATGTATCCGCGCCGTGCACGGCCGCGGGCTTCCGCTTCAAGTGGAAACAAGCCCTAACAGACAAATGTAACAGTGTAATGAAAGTTTGTGAACATAATAAATGGAAGACTCCATGTTACAATTACCTTTATACTGTTACTTGTAGCCACTATTCAGAACAGGTACCTCTCCCTGATTCAGAGGCTGAATACTATACTTGAAGTAAAGAGCTATTATTTTAATAAGGATGAAGATGACATGTAATGTGCATAGCAAACAGAATGAAATCGTATTTTACTAGAAAGCCACTGACCGGATGGTGACATCTGCTGCACTGGACTTGTCTGTGCTTAACATTACGGCTAGAGTTACACTGCCGTTTCCCGGTGTGCTGAGTACTGACAGGGGCGCGCATGTCTGTGAGTGGTGCAAACTTGAGCTGCCACTTGAGGGGCATTTATATAACACCCCCATGACAGGTCTATCGGGTGTAACACGAACACCGACGATGCGGTAATCGCTCACTTAGAAAGACTGAGCTAGTAATATGAAATATTGTTTAAAAATATATCAAATGGCTAAAAACCTGTCAAAGTCACATTGTGTGTATTCATGACGTACACAACTCTTATATATGGTTTTCACCTTCACCTAGTCTTCAATACTTCAATTCACCTCTAAAAGGTGATCTAGGTGAAAGAAACTAAATGCTGCGAGGTGACAGAACCTGAAAACTGTGTTAAAACTGTGCGTCTAAAATGTAATACAGGAAGTGTCACATTCACGATGGCCCAGAATTGAGCGTCAGCCAGTGCCCGTACTCAGAACTGAGAATTCCACTGGCACCCATAGCCAGAACTCAGAAGCCCACTGGTTCCCGTACCCAGAACTGAGGGGCAGCGAGCTGGTGCCTATACCCAGGACTGAGAAGCCCCCCTGGTGCCTATACCCAAAACTGAGAAGCCCCCCTGGTGCCTATACCCAAAACTGAGAAGCCCCCCTGGTGCCTATACCCAGAACTGAGAAGCCCCATGGTGCCCATACCCAAAACTGAGAAGCCCCATGGTGCCCATACCCAGAACTGAGCGGCACCCCCCTGGTGACCATAGCAAGAAAAAGTGTCAGCACTCTGGTGCCCACATCCAGCAACAGAATTTAAAGCCCATGAAGGCCACAGAGTGGAATTCCCCCAGTGTGATGTCACTAATCAATCAGAGTAGACATACAGAGAGGAAAACCCCCTTGTCTATACTAGTGCCCATACAAAGTGGAAGCCCTTTCTTACCCATCCACAGAGTATATATGCCCCCCCCCCCCCCGGGTGCCTATGCACATTCACAGTTAATGCCACCTTCTTTCCAAACACATGCACACAGAGAATGCACCCTGGTGCCCATACACAATGAATACCCTCAGGTGCCCATACACAGTGAGTGCCCTCTGTTGCCCATATGCAGAAAATGCTCATGCACAGTGAATGCCCTCTGGTGCCCATGCACAGTGAGTGGCCTCTGGTGCCCATGCACAGTGAGTGGCCTCTGGTGCCCATGCACAGTGAGTGGCCTCTGGTGCCCATGCACAGTGAGTGGCCTCTGGTGCCCATGCACAGTGAGTGGCCTCTGGTGCCCATGCACAGTGAGTGGCCTCTGGTGCCCATGCACAGTGAGTGGCCTCTGGTGCCAATGCACAGTGAATGCCCTCTGGTGCCCATGCACAGTGAGTGGCCTCTGGTGCCCATGCACAGAGCTCTGCTCAGCTGATGTGAAAACTAATGAAAAGTTCACACTCGGCAGGCGCCTCCTCAGAGAATAACGAGGAAGAGGGGGATGAAGAGGACATTACACGGGACTGTCAGCCCGTACACCTGGTTACACAATCCGACGTCACCCTGTATACACCCGGCCGGACAGGTGTGCTCGGGGCAGGGTGCCCATGTATGAGGAGATCACCGGGAATCACCGTAGGTCCGCTCACCTTAGGGAAGGCTCCTTCTCTGCGGGCGCTCCTGGGTTGATCGAACTGCCCTCTATCCAGCATGAGATACAGCGAGAAGATCACCACACAGAATACAGCGCTGCCGAGTACCGTGATCTGCCGGCTGAGCTTCATGGTTCCCGGCTCACACTAGTCCCGGGGTCCGGGGTACATAGATCCGGGGAGGGGGGGCAGGGAAGTGTCGTCCGGTACAGACCAGGGATCCCCCTGTACACACAGTCACACCGATACTGAGGCAGCAGCCCCGGGCTCCCGCTATCACATGCTCCGGCTCCACAGGTCACTGTACAGTCACAGCGGAAACTTTCCCCTCCATAGAGCAGCCTCAGCTCGCAGCCCTCCCCGGACAGCGCGCACGGCTCTAGGACTTCCGCACACTCGTCCTCTCCGCAGGCAAGGAGCACCGAGCCCGCACACCGGCTTATACACAGCACACACCGAGCCACTCAGTGTCGCCGGCCACGTCTCTCACAGCCTCGCCGTTCACGTCCCGCTTCCCCGACCAGCGCTCCGCAACTCAGCCACTCAGTGCAACCAGCGAGGGGCGGAGCGCGCCTCTGCCAGGGACGCGTCATTCTCTCAGCCCGGCTCTGTCAGGGCGCTGACGTCACTAGCTTCTCAGGCGCGCGGGCACGCCCCTTCGAGGTTTGGGAGTTTTGGGCTCGGCTGACGTTAGTGGTGGGGTCCCGAACCCCTGGATGTACCATTCCCCACATGGGGGGAGGGAGGCATGAACCTGTCACACACCTAGGAGCTGACACTCAGTATGCGGAGTGGGGGCTCCATGTGTAGCTAGTATAGAGGAAGGAATGTGTGAGGAAGGAAGCTCCAATGCTGACAGGATATAAAAGTTTTATCTGCACTGGGGGACTCTAGGCTAACACAGGGGTGCCCACACTTTTTATTGGCATGCAAGTAATATTTTATTCCCAAAAGTAATCTGCAAATATATATACAAATATATATAATCCCAGTATACTATGAACCAATAAACCAATTTACAATGGGCTCTGCTTGCGTCTGCCATACAAGTGTATGGGTGACACCCTGCGCATGCAAAAATGCACTGCACGACATTGCACCTTAGCACAAATGCAGGGCTAGTGTGAGAGGCACCCAGCTTTCCTATGGGAACTCCTGGTCTAGGACAAGCAAGTGGACAGCAAAAGGGGGCATTCTGGGCCTGCAACCACAATCTATACACTGTGTGAAAAGTTTATAAATATACTGTATTTTCACACTATAAGATGCAACAGAACCTAAGAGGCGTTTGGGAAAGACACGTAGGAAAAAGAAACAGAGACACAGCCATTCAGATTTCAAGTGAATATACAGAATGTTCCAGCAAAGTGTGCAGGACTGGACCATGCAGTAGTCACTCTATATTCCTCCAGCCACAAGACCAGTGCCAGGAGGGAGGTCTTTGCTGCAGCATAGTGTTAGTGTATAGACACATGCTAAAGTTTCAGCCCTAACAGTACTAATACTCTAAACATGCTGATTAACCTATGAAGAGACGCATTTTACAATCTTTTATAAAGAGGTGGCCTCACACAGTATCCCTATGTGCCATCATCCCGACCATATACTAACTAAAAAAGAAGGAAGGTGAACCTTCCAATGTCCCTACTGCACAGAATGTGTAGGTAGGTAAGAGGGATTTTAAAGGCATCTATATTAGGTAAGTAAACAGTTGTATACGTTTGTACATAAAAACAGTCCATTTAATGAAAGTCCAGTAGTGGTCAACCATATTCATACGATATTGCTTCATGTTCACATTGTATTTCTTGTTACATCTCAACGTGTTTCGCGATTATATTCGCTTCATCAGGAGAATTTGTAGTACAATAAATTATGGTGAGCTAGGATGTGAGAAGAGGAGTAGTAAGAAAAAGTCACAAGGGTAGAAATGGTTAACTGGAGGTGAGGGAATCTACACTCACCTCGTATCGAAGTAGTTTGTAATACTGTGGCCCCCCAATAGTAGAGGGAGGGAAGAGAGTCTCTCTATTGGGGGGCCACAGTACCTATACCCACACCAGTCCGCACCACTTATACGTTCCACCTTATCACTAGGTCTCCCCCTCAGACTTGATATTGAACTCCTCCCACCAGACTACTTACCAACCTACTACGTCTCCCCCGTGCCTATACAGGGGATCATTTCCAGCTATCTTCACCGAGACAAACACCCTCATTGACCCTCTGTCCTTTGGTTACGTATTAAAAACTACTTCGATACGAGGTGAGTGTAGATTCCCTCACCTCCAGTTAACCATTTCTACCCTTGTGACTTTTTCTTACTATAGTCTACTCCTCTTCTCACATCCTAGCTCACCATAATTTATTTTTCTACAAATTCTCCTGATGAAGCGAATATAATTGCGAAACGCGTTGAGATGTAACAAGAAATACAATGTGAACATGAAGCAATATCGTATGAATATCATTGACCACTACTGGACTTTCATTAAATGGACTGTTTTTATGTACAATCGTATACAACTGTTTACTTACCTAATATAGATGCCTTTTAAATCCCTCTTACCTACCTACACATTTCTGTGCAAGTAGGGACATTGGAAGGTTCACCTTCCTTCTTTTTTAGTTGACATTGTACAATCTGGCACTAACAACTTACCCATGAGCGGCTATTTACATATCAGAGGAGATATAAGTCTGTGTCACAAAATGTGTTTATTGCAATGCAGAATGTTAATGTAAATACATAACTCGTACTATCTAAATTGTAAAATGTGTCTCTCCATAAGTTGGTCAGTGTGTTCAGAGAATGGGTACTGCTAATGGAGATAAGATATCTTCTTGGCAGTGGCTTTTTGGTTTGGCTGAAGGGAACAGAACACATTTCAGCCTCCTGAGATGCATAGCTATTGCTCCCAGGATGGTTGGGACTAAAAAAAAATAGTTTTACATATTCGGACCATAAGACGCAGGGACACTTGTGGTAAAAAAGTGTGTCTTATAGTGTGAAAAATATGGTAACACCTCAACTTCCAGGTAGTGTGGGAGGGGGGGGGGGGTATAGTGCAGCTGCCCCCATGAACGCAGGTTGAAATACAATATGTTGTATCCATAATTCCTGGGATGATGATGTCACATGCTGTCCCTTATACATGACAGAGAACTCACCTGAACATGTGCTGCTTTCTGCTGTTGCCATCTTCATAGAGGAAAGTGGAGACACCCACCATCTAGGACACCTGATTGGTGGACTTTCCCTGGCACTGACATACTAGGTAGTAAAAGAATAATATTTGCTTTACCATGTGTTTATTTTCCCTGCAGGTGTTGGAAGCTCTCAGCAAGAACATCCTGGACTACTTATTACTGTATAGACATTGGTATCTGGAGAAAGAATTCAGGCAGCATTGCTGTCTCCAGAGTGTGCACTCATATTCACTCAGCACCTCAGTAATATGAAGAATATCACCCCTTGACTTACATGTGCTAAAGCAATCTTTAAAAAAAAATGTTTCTTTCTTTCTACATATCCAGCAATTTTGGTGATGATATCATGTCCAGGGGCTTTGCAATCAAATCACAAAAGCCAGCCATAAACATATGATCCCTGTGCAATTTTGCTACCAATCGATCGCTGTGTTTCTCTGTCAGATTTCCTTTTGTTTTACCAAAACCATGTAATATGAGGGACTTTCTAAACCATCAAGTCTACCTGTGTTCAATTACAGAGGACCCGATACTGCATAGCTGTTGGCAGATCTAAAGGATATCTGACAGAGAGATCTAAAGGTGTATGGCCAGCTTAAGAGCCAATATAATTACCATTATTAACCCCTCTTGACAATCTTTAGATGCAGCAGACTAGAACTGGCCAATGTCTGCCCATAGAAGAAGCTGACATGTTTGGGAACACAGGGGTGGTTCCTTGGATCAGCAGTTGGGTAAAGGACAGGCATCAAAAATTTAGGCATACATGAAATACTGTATTTTTCGGACCATAAGATGTACTTTTTCACCCCCAAAATTGGGGGGGGGGGAGTGTCTGCATCTTATGGTCCACTCGGCCGCTGGTGGTCGCACCTTGGCTTCCCTCCAGCTCTCCCGGCACAGAGATTAGCCGGAAGGCTGGAGGAGCTGTCAGATGTGAGATGCCGGCTGGTGTCCGTCTCTCCCATCTGAACTGTATATTTGTCTATGCCAGCAGAGCTCAGAGCCCTGCTGCCATAGGCAATGGAGAGAAAGATAGATGAACTGGCATCTTTCCCTCTCTTCATCCATGGAAACTGCAATGGTTAGCAGCTTCCAGGGACACAGGAACAGCTGATCGGCAGAGACCTTGCCATTCACGTCCCGCTTCCCCGGCCAGCGCTCCGCAACTCAGCCACTCAGTGTAACCAGCAAGGGGTGGAGCGCGCCTCTGCCAGGGACGCGTCATTTTTCTCAGCCCGGCTCTGTCAGGGCGCTGACGTCACTAGCTTCTCGGCCGCACGGGCATGCCCCTTCGAGGTTTGGGAGTTGGAAGCTCTCAGCAAGGACATCCTGGACTACTTATTACTGTATAGACATTGGTATCTGGAGAAAGAATGTAGGCAGCATTGCTGTCTCCAGAGTGTGCATTCATATTCACTCA
>CM070032.1:45315655-45337056 GCA_036250615.1 Ptychadena robeensis | reverse complement strand
GACATTTGCGGAGGTTCGCGTTCGCCGTTCGCGAACAGCAAATTCCATGTTTGCGCCATCTCTAAATAAAATACAAAGCCATGTCATTTTCCAAGCATGAGAAGGAAGAATATGCTGTTTCCCACAATCAATTATAAGCTGTATTATTGCAATAATATTGCAAGAACTATTCTGGAGCAACAGACAACATGAAGTGGCAATGAGAGCCAAGGAGTAGGGTATGTTAAAGCTACCAAAATTTTTTTGACTCACTAACTTGAGTTCCAAACTTCCAGGCATTTAACTCAGCACAAAAGCTGTGCAATGAGAGCTTCATAAAATTTATTGGCTGATTACATTAATGCGAGTCTTAGAACATCGTTCTGTGGAAGGAGGGTGCCTGGAGGATAGTCTGATTGCATTGGGCCAACTGTAACTCGATGATATAAGGCTTGACTAGGCTCCTTAGTTCCAATAAAGAGATATATTAATGCTTCAGTATACAAAGGGTCCCCACACATGTAACGAGCCGCAAACGATTTTGCCGCTGACCAATGTGCGTGCGTGCTCACGGCTGTCGGTGGCAAAATTGCCCGCAAAATCGCCCGCGGATTGCGGGTGCCCACATGGGGCGACAGATCCCTGTCACTCCAAGCTTGGTTAGCCAGAGAACAGACATGTCTTTAAATCTCTGGCCAATGCCATTAGCTTGAATGGGGACCGGCGTCCCCGTCAAAACTAAGGGCCGGCACACAAAGGGTGCCCGCCGATACTCTGAGCGATGGAGAGCAGCGTGATTACGTCACCACATTGCTCTACACAGCTCATGTGTCGGTCCCCACTGGCTAGTTGTGTGGGGACCATTAGACTTTTCGGGCAATTCTATGCTTACAACTTTGTGGGTACAGTTTAGGTAAGGCCCTTTGACAAGCCCTAACCTCAACCTTATTGAACACCTTGCAATAAACTAGAATGGAAATGGTGGCTTTCTCATCCAATATCTGCATTTGACCTCACAAATCCTCTTTTGGATGAACAGATCTTCCAAAAACCTTGTGGAAAGCCTTCTCAGGAGAGTGAAAGCTGCATGAGGAGGATCCATCTCCATTTTGAGGTCTTAAAATATACTCATAATAGGTTGTCATTAAAGTTCTTGTAGGTGTTTATGAACAGGGGTGCAGCTAAATGTTAAATGTACATAATTTACGTCACTTGGATAACTGAAGGGAAACATAAATAACTATGAAAGGTTGCAGTTAGGGGTGTAAAATTGGGAATGTAAATTAATAATAAAAAAAACGATTGGACTTCTAAGGGTGTTGGAGATCAGGGGTGAAAGTCAGAGTAGATATATGTAAGGGTAAAAGCTGAAAAGGTAATCACTGTGTGACAGCTGGAATATGACAATGAAAGGTTTACATTTGGACTGCAAGTAGTCTCAGGGGTTGGTTACTAAGCCAGAAAATGTCAGGATTGTGCTACTGAAGTATGAGATCTGGGGTTTCAAACGTGTTGTACTGTGAGAGTTACATGTGACCCAAAACCAGCTGGTGACCTGTGGATGGAGACAGCTAATATGAGGCTCAATCAGGAACAGCGAGGTCCATCTGCAGCAGAATCTACCATGCTGACACAGAGGACAGTGAGGGAAGGAAGACCACCCTACATATGGGGTGAGTACCAAACACCATCTCCTGGTACTCATCTGAGGAGCTCGCTAAAAAAGTTATATGCACCCCTGTTTATGAATATCAGCACAGCTGAGGTAACACAAAAGCTGGCCATAGACGGTTAGATTTTCGACGATTTCTTAAACGTTAAATCAGACCAGAAATTGATTTGCAAAATTTGGATGGTCCATATCCAAAGTAAATTCTCGGCACAACCGGTGGTCCATCTGCCACAAATTCAGCATAGAATCTAAACATCTATGCCCAGCTTAAGACACGGTCATCTAAGTCATCTATGATTTATGGAGCTTCTCCACTATTGTATTTATTGTTCAAGACATTGTATGAGTCAAGAAGGGAATTAGTGTCAGTGCTAGAACAATAGATTAAAATATAAAAAAAATACCTTTATACCTGGCCAGCATTGGTCACAAGTAGATCACTAAAGTAGACAAAATTTTTAATGCACTTATATTCAGTTAAAAAAAAAAGATTATAAAGATGACATTGTCAAGGGTAGCAAACATATTTTGTTGCCATTTTCTTTTGTGTTTTTTTATAAGCTGGCCCATTCATTTAGTTAGTTTTTTTGCTACAAGCTAATACCATAGCAATATATAGAATAAAGCGTATTGACAGTAATTATTTCATCCAGTTCTTAGAGATCTGGTTCCCATACTTTGGGGTCTCTATCATTTGATTGTATTTATTTTGCTATTATGTACCATGATTGTTAGGAGTTCTGTTTCCAGACTTCTGCTTGCTGTTCTCAATTTACCCTTTAACAATACCGTACTGTACTCATTTCTGTAAATCTAATGATGTTTCCTATAACTTAAGCTTTATATCATATTGCTTCTTTATTTTCATTCCTACCTGTAAATAATTAACAAAGCCAGTGTCCTATGGGGTATCAAGTTATATCCAATGCTGTGTCACATATCATACAGCTATAGGAGTGTGTGTATTGTGATTATTCCAGTAAAAGCTAGGTTTTCGTTTTAGCTCTGTGAATTTAGTTTAGCATGCTTTACAAACCGCAGTTGCAAAAGGTTACTGTGCTTGTTTGATAAATGTTGTGTTTGCCTATTGTTTGTACTTTGCTTCTATCCAAAATATAATATTAAAAATAAATATTTTCCAATAAAGCTAAACCCCAGGCAAACAACTAAACAAACAGAGTAAATAGAAATACAGAGAATTTTTGGCCAGTGAAAGGAGTTGTATTTGAGTCTATCTGGTTATAAGCCCTGTCTGGCTGGGTAGGGGGAAGATGTGTTTTTTAGGAATTGCAGGTTCTTCTTCATGAGAAGCACATGATCAGTTTGATCAGCTGATCTTTTTCTAGGTAAAGTTGCCATCCACATTCAATAAGGCTACAGCTGGGAATAGACGGTACGATGTACCATCTATTCCTTATGCGATTATTTGCACTGTGAGAACAGTCAGCCTAGCACGAAGGGAGAAGCAGGCAGACAGGCTGTTTCCTCAGCCCCAATGGACCTGAGATCCTTTAGAACTGAAAAAAACATACCCATACTTTAGGAATTGTTCAGTACTTTTAAACCCCTGAAAAGAACTGTGGTCCTTCAGTTCAATTTAAAAGTAAGCTGTTTTTGTTTCAGTCTTCAGGTTGAAGAAGGTTCTGTAACGCATAGCAGCAGTTTGGACTCAGTCACAGATGCATGCAGTTTCAGTTCTGTTCCTTTGTCTCAGAGGACTAGAGCATTCAGCAGAGAAGCGCCCTCTGCTGGATGCTAGAAGTATTCCCTACCTTCTTAGGTACTCCTCTTTCTAGCCCTATTTAAAGGCAGCCTCAGTGAACAGGAGGTTGCCTGAGCAAGAAGGGTTTTTATGTCTTTGCCTCCAGGTTCCGTGATCTTCTCTTTGACTGCCCGGCTTCTGAATCTTGGCTTGTTCAGATTATCCTTGTCTCACCCAATGGCACTGCAGTGAGGTATTTGGCTGCTGAACAGCATGTGGTTTCTTAGGGTCCCCATACATGGGTAAATACCCGTGCTATCGAACAATGCTCGAGCGTAGCGTGATGATGTCTCAAGCATTTGTCGATTGGACCGTAACTGCTGCTCATATCTTTGCACAATCGATTCCTGTTCCTAATGGCAACAGGACAGGATTTCCACCTTGTTCAATCGAGCTTTCTCGAAAAGGGTGGCCACGTTCAATTTGCGAATTGTGTCACCCATCATGACAGATTGTTTTGTACATTTATATTTATATATATTGTTTGGATCTTTTTTCACTTTGAACCTTTTTAATTTTTACTGTTTATTGTCTAGCAAGCGGGTTACTTATCCTGTCAGCCCATGAAAAGGAATTAAATTTATTTTACTGAATATAGTAAATTTATACATTTGTACAGTTACCATACAGAGACATGACCAGAGAGATATGTTTTGGTATTATTGTTGACCTCCTCCTAGAATTCCTTTTTTCTGCCTCCAGTAACCCAGGACCAGTTTAAAGCAATTTATGCCACAATTTCCAACGTGCTGCATTGATTTAAATCAGGTATTCAGAAAGTTATTGGATTGCCAACATAACGTGCTGAGAATTGGCAGGGCACCCTTTGAAGGGTGAAATCGATCGATCATTACGGACATGTCCATAATAGCTTACATCGTTTGGCGGCCAATTCTGCAAAAATTCGGCCGCAAAATCAGGTGCAAATCGAAGCGTGTATGGGGGCTTTAGTTGTAATTACAATCAGTAGAAAAAGAGTAAAAGAGTGAAACCCAAATAGCTATATATATATATAAAATGAAGATGTACCGAGGCAACGTGTCTGACAAATTACGATTTAAAATTATTTTTGTAAATCATGGTGGCATGGGGTTACTGTAGTGCTCACAGAACAAGTAGCTTGCACATCTGGGAAGCTGGGAAGGGAGCATTATAGCTAAACAATCTGCAGAGGAACATATGCTGCCTCCAGCCAGATAGGGGCCTAGAGGTATACAGTTGAATTCTTATATAAGGCAGAAATAAAAAAGCAGAAATTTCAAAATTTCAAAACTTTATTACTTATGTCTTCTCCTCAACTCACAAATGTTTATTTTTTAATAGATATTTTTGAAAGAGAGGTTACAATGACCTGAGGCATGTTATTATGTGACTAAAACAGAACTAACCTGTGACCACCTGATTGGATTATAATATGATTATAATAATGTATCATATGATAGGTGTCAATAAGATGCAAAGAATTTGGCATTGGCATGCATTTTGTATGCATACTACAAGTTGTTGAACTGGATTGGCTCTGTATGTTGAGATTGCATCTCATTGACCATCTACTGTATTTCTCGCACTATAAGACACACATTTTCACCATTAAAAGCAATGGAAAAGTGTCCCGGTGTCTTATGGTCTAAATACAATGTATTTATTTATTTAAGTCCCAACCATCCAGGGAGCAATAGCTCTGTATCCCAGGAGGCTGAATGTGTTCTATTTTCTCCAGCCAAGTCAAAAAGAAACTGCCAAGAGAGGGATCATATCTGCATTAGCACTAGCAGCACCCATTCTCTGAACACACTGACCAACTTATGGAGAGACACATTTTACAATTTTACAAATAGCATGAGTTGTGTATTTATTTACATTAACATTCTGCATTGCAATAAATACATTTTGTGACACAGACTCATATCTCCTCCCAAATGTAAATAGCTACTCATGTGTAATTTGTTAGTGCCAGATTTTAAAATGTGTCTCTACATAAGATGATCAGTGTGTTCAGAGATTGGGTACTGCCAGTGTATAAACACATGCTAAAGTTTCAGCCCTGCACACTCTGATGAAGATCTCCCTCCTGGCTCTGGCCTTTTGGCTGGAAGAATACAAAGTGAATACTGCATGGTCCAGCCCTGTCTACTGCTGGAACATGCTGTATATTCACATGATATCTGAATGGTTGTGTCTCTGTTTTTTTCCCTAATATTCTCTCCATAACTTTGGGTGCGTCTTTTGGTCCCATGAGGTCTTATAGTGAGAAAAAAACTGTATATCACAGAGCCATAGAATCTAAGAACCTAAGAAGTAAAGATTTAATTAGAAAGTTCAGGATATGTTTACACAAACATGCAGTAAGCTAATTATTACAATAAATGTTAATGTTTTACTAGAATCTGTAGCTATCTTATGTGATAAAACTGGAACTTTTTTATTAATAAACATATTCAGTAGTTTATACTATACCCAAATATACTGTATGTGTATATGTGTATATGTATGTGTATACAATTTGAAAACAAGAACAGGTATAATTATAAGAGGTTATCAGAAGAAATTATCATATTAGTACATTTTCTCATTGTAGTAAACTTCTTTTGGAGGTAGCATTGTATTTAAGGGATCCATTAAAACAGATCTCATATATGGCACATGCAATAAAAGACTTCTAGATAACCTGTGATCCCCCTGGGATTCCTCAGTGATGAGTCACGGCTATTGTGAGGAATAGTGTGGAATACTAAGCACAGACATATTCCCAGTATAGCCCAAAAGAAAATGCACTTGAAAGTAGCAGCAGAAGCAATGCTAAAATATTTTGCGAATTACATACTGTTAACATGAATTTAAAAAAAGACCGAAATTAAAGTGTAGAAAACATCAGTAAGCACATGATATCATTAGTATATATATCACTAAAATTTATATTTCAGCAATTGATTATATCAGCGAGTCAGCAAGTAACGATCAGCAAGTAACTGAAACCAGAAATTACAACTTTAATTAATAATATTGAGATGGAATTTGTTCCCAAATATGCTGAAGATATATCTCTGAGGTTACCTATTCACAAAAATAGCATAACTAAAAAGAAAACATGGAGTGATGATACAATACATGAATAAAAATAAATTTAAGCTATAGAAATAGTTATTGACTCTAACAGATATGTTTCCAACAACAAGGCAAACTTTAAAGACAAAACATTGTATAATAATTCCATGCTGGAACAAGCTTCATAAAGGACAATTAGTAGAGTGTATGCAATTTCTGTATGTGTATGTGTGATGAATGTGTCTGAATGATTGGTGTGTATGATGCATATCACTGCATGACTGGTGTGTGGCATGTCTCTGCATGATTGGTGTGGGTGTGTGTGGCATGTCTCTGTATGATTGGTGTGGGTGTGTGATGAAGGTCTCTGCATGATTGGTGTGTGTGTGTGCAATGCGTGCCAAAGGTGTCACTCGAGCCCTTTATATGGGCACTTGCACTATTGCCCCAGCACAGCCACAGAGAGGGGAGAGAAGAGAACTGCAGCACTCAGTGGACTACTAGCTATGCTGGATGTCAGTTCTCTGTCTTCCTCTGCCAAATTCTTACACTGTCTCCACCCTCCAATTCCTCTGACAGAAACTGGGGCTGGGAGAAGGACAAGAAGGAAGCCTGACTTAATGGAACATGCAGGAACAAACTTCAGAAAGCAATGTTATTCAGACAATCTAAGATAAGATACCATACAGAGAACTGCTGCTATCACAGGCAATGATCCACACCAGGTTTAGAATGATATCTGGATACCTGGCCAGATATACACACACAATGTCCAAAGGATACCCACACAGTGCATTCACTACACAGGCTTTAAACCCACAGGTCACACAGGAGAGATGAGGACTGCTTCATCCAAAACCCACCAGAGCTCTCTGTCAGGCAGGGTAATTCTAGGAAAGAGCATCTACAACCTACAGGCATGTGTAACTTACAGCAGCACCTGGCAGCCATCACATACCTTTGCTATATATAATAATTCTATTTATTATACACACTTGATGTGTTGGATTCCTACTTCACCACTGAGCTCTGTGGTTCCATCTTGCAGTTTCTTTAACCTCCCTAGCGCACTGCTGAGGTCCAGATTTCCGTACCAAAAGCGCACCATATACTTTAATGGAAGTCTTTTATGTTTATGTTGTAGGCCTGTAACTTACCAAAACATATCCATACAAGGGTCTAGTAGACATCCTGAATATAATGACGTTTGAAACAAACAATCATGTAAAAAAAAACATTTACATTTAAAAAAAAACTGAAATAAAAAGTATAAATTGAATGATGACATCTCTAAAATACTTCTTTTGTAAGATAGATTACAAAATCGTATGTATTCATATTTGTTTTCTGTTTATAATAAAATGTTAATTTAATTTCAATTTGAAATACATTTTGTAAATGTGTTTTTTTTTGCTTTAAATTGTATTGGATCCAGTACAATTCCCTTTTAAATTTGTCCGGGGGCGCCAAAAAGAAAGCATCAATTTCAAAAGGTGAATATTTACTTTGAACAAGCTGAATACAGCTTTCTAAGCAGAATTCAGTGGAATTTGAAAAGAGGAGTGTGAGCCGTGGGTCAGTGATCAGTGCTGGACGAGTCAGTGCTGGGTGAGCTAGACTCGTCATGAACACTAGACACTACCCTATATTAATGTAGGGAATGATGGATGGAACTACAGAATGATTAGGGGTTAGTTTGTGTGCGCACTACAGTATATTTTCAGGGAGCAGTACCCAAATAATACAGCAGAGACTGGCATTTAAGCCAGTTTAGTAGAAAACGGCACCCCTATCAGTTAAAAACTGATTAAGACGATAGGCTAAAGATAATATTGAATCATCCGCAATAATAATTTAATACTCATATAAGAGTTTGTTAAGTCTTGTTAACGACCCCCCCAACCTCATTCAGATATGAGGTGTATCTAGTAAATTCAAAAACTGTAATGAAAAAATGGGGGTTTCCAAGGTCTCTAAATTCATGGGTTTCAAAATCCCAAGTAATCCAATCAAAATATATCAAAGGTCAAATAATTAAGAAAATAGTTTTTATTTTAACATAAAAACATATCATTCAATGCATATCATTAAAAAAATTATGTGCCCCCCCCCCCCCCCCCCCCTATCATCTGGAAAGGAAAGAGGAACTCCTCAACCGGTGTTCATCCGGTGTTTATTCCCTTACATTGTGGTTAACCAAGATGTATGTAGTGTGCAACAGTTCACAGTGTATAGGTGTCTCCAACGCGTTTCGCCTGGATAGGCTTTCTCAAGGAGAATATTAGAATTTGAACAAATATTGACAATGAATTATAATAGGTCTTTAAGAGGCTTACCCCTCGCGAAGTCAAACTCCCTTCTCCCCCAGGTACCTTGGCTTTGCTTGTGTCCTACCCCCTCTCTCCTCATAGTCTCAGAATTGGATCTCCCAGACTGCGAACAAACTCTAGTTATATATATAAAAAACTGATTAAGGTAACAGTATTTGCTCTTATTAGTTGTTTGCAGATATCAGAAATAATCATTGCTGATATATTAATACAGTATCCTTGCAGTACGTATTTGTAGGGGAATTGATATTACATTTTGCAAACATTTCCAACATGAGATACATGCCACAAAATTAGTGTTGTACTTATTCATTAGTTTTACTGCTTAAATGTTCTAGGCACTTCTTTCTAATTCCGATTGCTGTGACCTGTTCATTGCTGTCTGTCGAAGAGAGAATGAAAGGATCATGTGCAGTTTTATTCTTCCCTGCAGTAGTCCCTTAACGTCTTTTGTCTTCAGTAAAGCAGCAAGATTTATTTGGAGAATTTGCAGAGGCAGTTGTTTCTCTATCTTCACCTTTTGACTTTTTACTGTTCATAGTTTGCTTATTTGCCCCAATCGTTTTAGATGGTTTATTGTGCTTAGCCATTGTTTTATTTAGGTTTTTATAGTTCTCATTTCAATGTTGACAGAGTGCCTCTGGTCTTGTTTCTTGCTTATTAGTTTCTATTGTTATGGGGGCAGAAAGCAGCAGAAATAGGTATTTTAAGACATTTGCAAACATAGTTATAAATCATAATGTCTGAATGTACAGCTATATGCATGAAACTAAGCTAATGGTTTCTATGTACATAGTTGAATATCTAATAACTACTAGTAATGTACAATACATAGTGAAATAATAGGATTGTGGGGTGGGCGATCAACCGTGGATGGTCTGTTGACATATAAAAACTGAAATTGTTCAAGAAATGACATATTCAGAGGTAGCAATTCATCACACAAACAGTTCTCAATCACAAACTAGGACTAAAATTACACTTTTAGAGATGTAACATGTTGGTAAATTCCTGTTCGGGGACCAGGATCCCCATTCAAAGTTTCAAATGGAATCGACTGCAGAAAGTGGTGTGCATAGATATGCAGTTCAATCAAAGAATGTTGTGATGGCACGATGCTGCCACCACATCATCGATCCAGCCGGTATCAGCCCGTGTATGGGAACTCTTAGATAAGTATACTTACTTATGTTTATGTTATGTTTTGGTGCAGTACAAAAGGGTGCTCTAAGTACTAAATACGTACTCTTATGTATGTTTAATATACCAGAAATCAGGTTAGTCCAGAATAAAAGTAATAAATAAAAATTCATTTTCTTTTAATCCATGGTAAAGTGTTTTGCTGTATGGAGATTTAAGCATGGCACAATACCCGAAGTGAGCAACTAGGCCAAGAGAATATTGACAGTGGATATTAAACATAAAAATGGTGAAAGTAAAAATTTTACAGTCTCCACAGCTGGACATAAAGAGCCATAGGTTGCATGCTAATTACTGTACGTTTCCATAGGCATGTTCAGACTGGGCAAAATGCATCAAATAACCCTACAGATTGATGTCGCACCATGCTTAATAGTGCCAAGCCATTATGGCTCATTTATCAAAACCACACAAGAAAATCTGAAAATTATGCTTTCAAGGGAAGCTTTCTCTTTTTTTAAATTCCTCATTGCAACAGTTTTCTGCATTGAATATTATAACTGTATAATGCAAGGTACTGAGATTAAAAGTACCAACTTCTGAAAGTTATTGTTACAAGTTGTGATGAGTAATGCACATTAACTGACAGGATGAAATATCAGCCCAGGGGTGACTAACTGATCCTTTTTTCTGGAAAAACGTAATCTGGAAACTCAGCTAACCATGTTATGTACACTATCATTGAATGCATAATTCATCATTTTCATTAACATAGCAGTATTAAGAGTCTGTTTGCATGTTATAGAGAGTTTTCCCTTTTTTTTTTAAGTTAGGATTTCTATGTCTATTGGAGTACCACAATACATTTTAATTTCTCTTCTTTTGTATCTTACATTTTATCCTTCCTTGTTTCATACTTACCAAATTTGGCTTTGCATCTATACATATCCATCATATGTACCAGGTATTCCTTAAACTAGTGCAATTTCATGAATTCGGCATGTATTTTCCAAGATGATAATAAACCCAATGGTTTTCAGCACAAAATAGTTGTATATTTCTTTCCTGCTGACATATGGTTCCTAATGTGGCAATAAATCCTGCCTAGGAGATACTGGTTAAATAAAACATTTCAACTTTCCCTCATCTGAACAGTGTGCTCAATCCTCACTTCACCCTTCCATTCAGTGTCTTTATTAATAGAATTCTCTGCAGCCTTACTCCCTGCGAGAGCATTCTAGAGAATTGCAATTGGGAAAATTCCTTTCCTTTTTATACAGCTACTGTTACAATTAAGTACAGTTATTAGGAAATTCTGGAATTGAATACACTATTCATATTCATGATGATTCTGCCTGTGTTCAATGTACTTCCTATTACATATAATCTATTGTAATATACATATATTTATTCTGAATAATCTTTGTATTTCCATAAAACAGTCCTACCACAATGGTAGATCTGCTCTATTGAAAATTTTTTACCAAAACAGATACAAAGGTAATTAAAGGAACATAAATAAAATATTTAGCCTTGAATTTAACACATTTAGGAAGTGTGGGTGAAGTCAATAAATGGGTATTTAAAAACCACACAACAATTATAGAACTCTTTCGTGAGGTAGTTGTAAGGCAGGGTAACATTTTCAATGCTGTCTAGACCCTTTAGAAGCCCTTTTCTTTGATAAAAATGATTATATCAAAAATTGTTATTGCAGGTGATGGAATTTTCTCTCTTTGGAACGTGTTAACCATTTTTCTAGCAATTCATTTTTTGTTTTGCAAATTTCAAGCTTTCCTGAAGGTCTACAAATTTGTATGGTTTGCCTACAATCTACAAATTTGTATGGTTTGCCTTTCCTGAAGGTCCGCTATCAATGGAACAATGGCACATTCACACCTATGCTTCACATTGAATTGTTTATACTTTAAATTTTTCTTCACAGATAGTGATGAAAGGCATAGGCAATATTCAAATTCACAACATTTTGCAAATAATTCTACTAACATTCAATTTGATATTTGTAAATATTTGCACTTCAAGTGTATGGCCATGCATTGTGAATATATTATTATACTCGCATCGGGATTACCCTAAAGCTGGCCATACACCTTCAGATTTCTCTGTCAGATTTCCTTCAGATCAGATTTTGTTTTACCAAAACCATGTAATATGAGGACCTTTCTACACCTTCCAATCACTATGTATTCTATCAGGGAGGACACTATACTACATGTTTGTTGGTAGATCTGATCTGATCTGAAGGAAATCTGACAGAGAAATCTGAAGGTGTATGGCCAGCTTTAGAATAAAATATTAAAAGTTTAATGATTAAAAAAAAAAAAAGAATAAAATATTCAGAATTGTGAATATCTGCTGCCATACACAAAACATTTTTTCGAATTCTCGAATAGCCAATTTTCGCCCAAAACACTATTCACCAATTCAAGATATAATGCTGCATTAGCCAACAAGTGCCATCCACACAGCGAACTATACAGTAGGTCCACTTTAAAGGTATCAATTGTAGTTTCTGGTGTAGGTTTTAAATGGTAAGTATTTTACGCTTTTTCTTGGAAGGAGCATGTTTCATCCATAAATTGATATAATGCGAAATGAAGAGCAGCTTTCGCCTGTTTTTGTTTTTTTACCCCATATTGTCACCCACAGACTACACCAATAACACCCACAGACTACATTAATAACACATTTGTCATTTTGACCCTGCTCATAGCTGCTACATGTTTACAAATTCAACGTTCTGCAAGAAGTTGTATAGTAATTTCCTTGGGTACAGTGGTTGAATGGTAAATATATTATTAATATTTTTTTCTTTTTTAAACAAATTATTCATTTTTGGCAGACAGGTTAATTCTCTTATTAAAGTTGAAGAAGTTGCTCATTTGTTAAATTATGAAAGCACTGGTAAAGCTGCCACTCAGGGACTTAAATTATCAGTTCTGCAATACCTATGCACTTGCTAATTTTTGAGGTTTATAGTGGTATAATTATAATTTGTAAGCAACAAATAGTGCAGTGTGTAAGGAAGAAATTGTTTCATGTTTGTAAATGAAAAAGTATATTTGACAGGGTAAACAGACAGTTGATCTAAAGTTTCATGTTTCTCTTGTATATATGAATATAGGAGCACAGCCACTATAAGTTGTAAAGCTCCACAGGGTAAGAGTTTGTTAACCCCAAAATAATTAAAGAGGAAATCTTTGGAAATTGATGAGATGGGGGACATAAGTCAACATTTCAGAGCACCTGCTATTTTGGAGATTGCCATCAACCCAAAATTCCATATATCAGGCATATAACCAGGAAATTATATGTTGCAGAGTTAATGTCAAGTTGTTAAGAGAGATACAGTATTTTGTACAACTCACTGTGCTTTAAATATTAAGTCATGGCAGCCATGTGTCAGTAATCTCTGCTAAATTTACAATTTCACACTTATTTCAGACATATCTTTCAACCAATCATTGACTGCTGGTTGGTCAGATTGATGAGAATGCTGCACTTGTAGATGCCGCTTTAATTTTGTTTAGAAGGCACTGCATTTCCTTTAGAATATCTGAAGGGTGGGCTATTGAAAAAAAAAATTGAAAGTATATATAGAAAGTAAAAATTACAGTATATGGTACACATTTGCAAAATAGGTAGCAATGTTGCATTTGCTGATTCAGTGGGCTTAATACTAAGAAATGAGTGAACCAAAAACATTCAAGTGCTACCACTGGCTTTGGGTTATCAAAGCATTGTTTACCAAGAGAGATTGCGAAATCCCCCTGATCCAGGAAAACTATACCCAATGTTAACCTTAAAGAAACTTTTTTCCAGATAGAATAGCTTTTGTTTGAATCTTTAAAAGTAGAAATGATAAAATAATTAAGATTTCCTTAGTAACCAATAGAAATGATGTGCACCAATTGCTCCCGATTTCTATGGCTAATCTAAAATTGTTGTCAATGCCCAAAAGCCATAATAATACTCTAGGTCAGTGGTGGGCAAATGTCGTAGGCCAGAAGGGCCGGACGAAGAACCTGTAAGGGCCACCTGCTCCCAAGTTCTCCCAACCTGGATGGAATATTTAAAAAAATACATTAACACATTTTGTGTACTGCTTAAAAAAATTAATTCGGTCAGGGCGGGTAATAAAAAATGTAAATACATTTTAAAAAGAAAAGAGGCTTTGTATAGTAAACATAAACATTTTATTGCAGTCAATAGCAAACTATGGCCTCTAGGAGAACATAACAATCATCTTCTAAGTATTATCATCACTTGTTTAAATGGAGGGGCTTCTTGACATCAAAGTGACTAATGGCCAGATTTGAAGGCTAAATGGGCCAGATATGGCCCAAGGTCTGTAGTTTGCCCACATCTGCTCTAGGTTGATGACTACCAGTACATCAACTGCTTTGAGCAACACATTTTAAGCCTGAAGGGTTAAACACTGTGTCCTATTTGAAGAATATTTAACTAATGCTTCTCAAGACATAGGGTGGGAGGAAATGCAGTAATGAATGCTTGTATTCCTTAAGATGTGGAACTAATGAAGATGTGGCTTTGTTAGGATTTCTTTATCTTAAACTTCAGCATAATAAAGATTCCTCTGAACTTGGTAAGTAACTAGACCTATTTATGCAAAAAAATTCTGCATGTACACAATTAGGCACATACTGTAGAACCGAGGTAAATAAGTGATTCATGAGTTTTTTTTTTTTTTTTGTTTCATAGTCGGTAACAGCTATACTTAGTATGGTAGGCAAAAATAGATCCCACTGGAAAAATGGGTCCTGTGGAGATCCTTTTTTCTAGTATGATCTATTTTTGCCTACCATACTATTTTTGCCTACCATACTAACCAAAACCACTAGTAAAGGACAAACTACCCACCACCACTGGTCACCCCCGGCCAGCTGTGGAGTGCGATCTCCCACCACAGACTAATACACTGCATGAAGACCGTGTACAAGAAAAAGATCTCCACACACGGATACATCATTAAAGGTTGTTGGCTATTTACAGATACCCACACCAGGGCCTGTATATAACCCAGCAGCCTACAGAGTAATGTTAGCCATACACTCTGAGATAAAAATTAGGATCCATTAAAACAGACCAATGTATCCCGACAGCGGTATCGGTTTGGATCGTAATATTCGGCAAAAACGCTACCACATTGAAAATCCAATTTACGATCATAATTTTCTCTTTTTTACGAGAATGTCATCGAAATTAATATTTTTTTCTATTTTAAAGGGGAAGTGATATAGGGGGGTATTGTACAAAGCTTATTGGATACAGTTAAATAGGCGTAGGCAATGCATTAATCATAAAATAAACAATAAAACTTTTAACCCTTTCTCTGGTCTGTTCACGTTTGTTCATTTATTAATATACACACATATAAATACTTAAAGATTGCTACTACTTTTACATAGGTGACATGCTGACATGCTGATTAGCCACCATGTCAGTGTCAGCAACATGCCGGTGCCGGAAGTTTTAATATGCTAATGTTCCGCATTGGCAGTAATTGGTTGCTAAACACTATGAAAACAGTATGAGGTTTCCCGATGTTGCCAGACCAATTAAAATTTTTGAACATGTCCAATTAATTACGACCGGAAAAAAACGTAAATTACGATCGTAATATATCGGTTGTACCATGTGGACATGCGCGGATTTCAGGACGATAAAATGCATTCATTGGTTGGTTTTAATGGATCCTAATTTTTATCTCAGAGTGTATGGCTAGCTTAAGTCAACTCACATTCTTCATAACACATTGTTGCCTACCATTGTTTTTTACCGCTCCTCCTCAGTTCTAATCTCCTTTTCTACTTTGGTGTATAATTCTACATCTATTCCTTCTGTGCATGGCTAATGATTACCTGCACCTTTTGACAGCTATGGGTTTATCATTAATGGTTTTACAAAAGGCAGTGGGAAAAATATATGATTTGCAACTGTCATCAAAGCTTCTTAAATATACTAGCCACACACATTTTTGATCTGGCCAATTACAAGTTTTATCCATTTTAGAATTTGTCACCTACAGTTCATGTCCAATCACTTGCTTTGTTTTTGTTAGCACCCATTTACTTTGGTTTGCTGATTGTTCAACAGTCATAGCGCTATACCCTGTGCAGTGTAGTATTTTCTTTGAACACCATTTTATAGTTCTATATATACAGCAGCTAATTACAGTAAATGTCTTTTCAGTATCATTACTGCTTCAGTATTTCAGTAGCACACATAAAATAGTAATTGCATGCATTAATACATGACAGTTACATATGCCTGATATAACGTGGAACAATAATTACTGTGTTAATATTTAACCACACTAGATTTTAGTTTCTATTTGAAATAAAATTATAGATTTCATAAAAAAATACATAGATTGCTTCCAAAATTACGTTCACGATTATTTTATGCAATCCATTTTTTTGAGTGAATATGTAATTATTTGGACATTTTTACAAGACTGCTTTGATACTTCAATACATTTGCTGTCTTAAGAGCCATCCTCCAAATGCTATAGTATATGGTAAATCATTGACTTATCTGTAATTTCAAAAAGTGTAAAGCCATGGTAGGTGCTTGTAGGCTTATTTGACCAAGATGTACTATACTTTTTGTCCTTTAAGATAGACCCCCCCAAAAAAAAGAAGCTGTGCGTGCTAGAGTGCACACAACCACTGCTTATCCCAAAAACCCACAGCCAATGAGAAGGCTGGGGGAGAGAGACGGTGCCCCCATAACTTCTGTGGCCATGGAAATGGAAACTGCAATGGTTACTAGATTGTTCTGCATACTAATCTGTGTCTGACTGTCTGCATTTGTGTGTGTCTGTGAGTATTTCTAAATATTTGTCTGTAGTTATTTCTTGTTTGTATGTATGAATGTGTGCTTGTCTGTAGTTATGTCTGCCAGACTTCCCTCAAGATAGTATCTGTGCTGGGGTATTACAAATACCAGCCTTCCCAACTGTAATCAAGCATGTTTTACTGTCCTCCCGACCAGCTGTGCTGGAGAAATACAAGTCTCAGCATTCCTCATTGCCCTCAAGCATGTTTCACTGTCCTCCCAAACAACTGTGCTGAAGAACCACAAGTCTAAGCAACCCTATGGATGGTTTGAATGGTTGAGCTTGTAGGTAAAGTATATAATATAACAAAGATGTTATCCCTGATGTTCTAAACTTATATGCTCCCATAACAATAAAAGGCAAATTAGTGTTAAAATATCCTGTATATTTTATAAAAGTTTTTAGTATAACAATTACAACATTCTGAATATTGATTTTTTTGCTTTACTCTTCAGAACATAGGTGTGTCTTATGATCTGGTGCACAGAGCAAAAACAATCAGAAATCACTTAATTTTTTATTTTATTAGCAAAAAAGAAAGTAACCACATAGGAAGGAAATATTGTGGTGAGAAAGAGGAACAAGATAGAGCTCAACAGTCAACCATCAATAGTGCAAGTGCACAATGCATCACTGTAGAAGGTAAATCTAAAAACAGCAGTGCAGTACTTTCAAAAATTCTTTTAACATTTTTAAATTAAACTTTATTATATTATATGAGAATAAATTATTGGATAAAATAAATATTTGACTACAATATTAAATAAAAGAGAAAAAAAGTATTTCAAGTGAGTGAATCCTAATGCACAAATCATAGTTTGGGTTAGAATTTGTACTAATGGTACATGACCAATAATGTTATTCAGAAGCCAGAAACCGGGTCGGTTCAGGTCTCTGTATGTAAATTAAATCCCTTTCTACCTACCACCTCACTGGGCACTGTATACTTTCTGCAGCAGCACACAATTGATTAAAAAAAAGTTCCTTACAGCAGAAGGGTCGATTTTCAGGATCTCCCCTGCCACTGCAAGAGCAAGAGCACTTAGGATAAAGTGCCGTAGTCCCATGGGATTTTGATTGCAGCGTCACATCTGCGGGATCTCATGGAATGCATTTGAAGCTCTATCTAGTCACTGTTTAAAAAAAATACAGCTTCATAGTCAAAAGTATTCATAAAGTGTGGGTGGAACAGCTTCTCTTTGCCATTACTAAACATGCTGCTTTTGGGAATGAGGAAGTGGGGATGGTAAGTACATTTTTTTAATTCTGTAGCAGTTTTCACAGATCTATACTGCTGACAGGTGAGTATAATGTCAATGTAATGCATGTGTTTATTTAAGTATAGAACTACTTTAATTCATTTCTTGGACTTCTTTATTGCTGTATAGTAAGCAGTAGCTTTTTTGCTTGCACTTTTTCCTATTAGATCCCCAGTTAAGTCCCGCAAACGCCTATTGATACTTACATTGTCTAATATAGCTTTTGCAGATTTCAGCAATGATGTGACAACAATGCTGCACTGTATCTGATTTCAGAGAAGAGTTGCTACTCTAATAAAGGCTGAACCTGAAATCGGATGAAAAAATAGTGCAGGGGGTGGGACTCAGCATTGTGATGTAATGTGTACAAATTGTAGTTACACGCTAAGCTTGCTATGTTAACCGACATCACTACCTTGCTTGCTTAAACTCTCTAATTGTGAGCCACATTATATTAGAGGGGGTCTACTTAGAAAAAATAAGGAACTTTTCTATATTATATTCTTTAATTTACCTTGAACCATGAGCTGAACATGCCGTATAGCCAACGTCAAACTAAAATAGCATAGGACCTTGATTATAGCCCTGCATGTTTCATGTGGCATTACAATATCTGAATAAATCTGATGAAAACATTTCCTTCAGCCAATTGTCTACCCATTGTCAAAGGGTCATTTGGGTTTGTTTTACAGCCATGACCATCTTGCAGTCAATAATTGGACAACGAACACCCCTGTATACTAAAGTATTCTATAATAAAATTTAAGGTCATCTATGCAACAGCTAAAGCTTGGCTGAAATTCGGTAATTCAACAGGTCCCTAAAACACCATAAAATCAGGGTTACTGAAAATAAAAAGAATCAAGATTTGGCAATGCCCTATTCAAAATCCAGAACTTAAAGCAGACCTACATGAATGGCACTAGAAGTGCCAATAATATGGAGGAAATCTAACAAAAGGACAATTTCTACGGGGGGTGGCCACATCCCAAACAAATAGTTAAGGTTGGAAGTGGTGAGGGTGTGTATCCCTCAGCACCCAAGATTTCCCTTGGGATGCAGTCCCAAGGGCGAGGGGACTCTTAAGGCCACAAATGTAGTGTGTAGTAAAACAGTAAATTATTTTAAACAGTTCATGCAGTTTTGCAGTTTTAATTAAAAAGAAAAGTTATTCTACACATGGTGGGGTACATGATATCGTAGGGAAAACAGCTGATATATCTAGAGATACAGGTCGCATATAAAGTATTAGGTACATTCATTATACATATCCATGTGTATAAGATCAGTATATATAGAGAATCATAAACATATGCTGTAGGATATTGATTCAACCAGAATCTACCCCAACACACGTTCCGTGCTTCACTTCTTCAGGGGGTATATTCAGTTTGGTGCGGTAGCGTGTGGTATCTTTATGTATTGGGTCAGTGTTGGCTATGTCCCACATGGGACTACCCTTCAGGGGGAACGAGTGGCCAGACAGGCCCGTCATAAGCAGGGCACCGTCCCAATCTGTGGATCAGGTAGGCAGAAGTCTTCAAAGGAATCAAGGTTGATGGATAGAAATGCTGCAGGCACACAGAGAGCCAGCGGTTGCACCCAATTCCGGCATGGGCACAGTTTGATTCACGATCAGACTGCGCCCGTACTTGCTTCGGGCGTAACGCTAGGGAGGTTAAACCGGCCACAGACGCTATGCTCTGCGGCCGTTTATCGAACATTTGACCGCAGCATGATGACATTATCACGCCATGGTCAATCGTTCTGCAACCATTTGCGATTCGACAACTAATTCAAAGTACTGGCGATCGACCAGAGAAAAACGTTTGTTCTCTGGCTGATCAAAGTTGTGTGCGACCAGGAGTGGTTGCTCCAGGTGGGCGCTTTCGTTTTGCGATTGATCACCAAGCGATCACCCCGAATACGCATGGTAATCATTCGCAAAATTGGCCACAGATTGAAGCGCTATGGTCGGCTTTAGAGGTACATGAAAAAAATTAAATTCTTAACATTTTTTTTTAGAAGTTTACATTTGTTTTCTTTTGATTTGGATTCCATAAAGCATTTATCCAATCCAATTGAAAACCAAAAAAAATGTAAACTAATAAGAAAAAAAAAGTTCTAGCTTGTAGCTTTAAATTTTAAATCTCCCGCCCAGGCAAGTACAAGTGCCGACCATGGAAATAGCCGGAGAGATCGGCTATTTCCGGAGACACTCGTGTGCAGCCGGAGGTGGATCCACATGCAGGAACGCTCCCGCTGAGCGTTTCTGCTAGCTGGATCCACTTTTGAACTGGATCAGAGAAAGACATTTATCTGATCCAGTTCAAAAGTAAAAAAAAGATATTTAAAAAACGAAAAAAAAAAAAAGATTTTTCTTTAATGCCGGGTCCCGCCGCCTTACTAATATGGAATGCGGAATCTGCTGTGTGCTGTTTAACACCTGAGGTTAAAATTAAATGCTATTAGAACATGCTGTCCTTATATCATGGAATTGAAAGAGGATGTACAGTACTTTCTTTTCCTGGGACTAGATTTGCATGTATTTACTTTTTCACAATGTTTACAGTTCTAACACTTTATGTCACAGTTTTGAACAACTCTCTCCTTCTCATGTTCAAAAAACTCTCTACCTAAGGACATGTTTCCATTTTGTTTTGTGATCCGTTGGGACACCCTACGTCAAGCACAGTGCTTAGCGGGGTCCAAATGGATCACATACACTTTACCTGCCCGTACAGCACTATGTTACTTCACTATGCATCCGATTAGCTCAGCACCATGAGAACGCATTAACCCCTGCATCAGATTTGCTCAGCCGTGAGAACAAAGCAATCGTGGAGCAGGTAAAGTGTATGTGATCCATCGGACCCCCGCCAAGCACTGTGCTTAGCAAAGAGGGTCCCTACGAATCAAACAATGCTATGGAGACATAGCATACCTCTGCAACCTCCTCAAGAACGACATTAACTCTGTACTTCAAAAGCTCAAGAAAGTGTACATTGCTGTCCAAACATAAAGGTGTCATGGTATGTGTTACCCCTCTGCTCCAGGTATAAGTCTGTTTGCTGGGCATTGTAGCCCTCCAATGCTGGTGGGGACTCCTCACCTCTCTTGCAGATCCTTGCCTGAGTCCTCTGCCTCACTGTTGGGGTCCCCGCAGCATAGTGTTTCAGCTCTTGGCAGTCTGATGTCAAGCAGCAGAGTTTCCCCTCAACACTCACACAGACAGCTCTCCTTAGAGCTGTCTTCTCGTCGTCAGGCAGTTATTATACACCTGCTGTGGACCTGGGAGGGCTGGCACGCCCTCCCCTGGGCTGGTCTTCTT
>CM070032.1:45297932-45315555 GCA_036250615.1 Ptychadena robeensis | reverse complement strand
TCCGCCGTCCCTAGATTCCCTGCTCTCTGATACTTGTCAGTTCCCATACCAGGGGCCAGCTGTAACAGTATGCCTATTTTTTGTCTAAGGCAGCTACACAAAAAGCTTCTGAGGGCTTCACCAGTTACTGACTCCAGGCAGGCAGGGTGACTGTCAGTGGAACCAACCTCTTGGAAGTCCTTCAATATGGACACATGATACAGAAACCTTGCCTTGCCATGAGATGTACATGGCAGTTCAAATTAACCATCATAACAAACTACCTCAGCTTACAGCTACTACTGGCTTGGACACTGACCATAGAAATGTTTTTTTCTGTCCTGGAGAAAGGAAACACTTAATTGCACAACAACAATATCTCCATGTATGTTCCTCCTGTAAGATCCCCAGTTTATCTATAACTTCACAAATAGCTAGTTTTACATGGTTAATAACTGCAAAAAATGACAGTTTTCAGGCTTTCACCCAATAGATTTGTCATGGGGGTGTAATCTAAACTGCATGTGCAAGTGGGCAAACACTCATACACAGAAGCGCCCACCAAGTGCCCATATATATAGAACCTTTGTCTAAGGTTATGGTTCTACCTACTGTAAGTGTCCACTACTCAGGGATGCGATAAAACAGGACAAAAAAGACCTCCAGCCCGTTCCAGGAAGATAGCAGTCATCTGCCTTTTTTTATTCAGGCAAATAAAACATGAACAGTGTAATGGCTCGGCAGGGCCCTCAGTCCAAAACAGAAAATGAACAATCTTGGGTTAAGTGCTTGTAGCTTGGACATAAGAGCTGTCTTTGCTGGCCCACAGGAACTCCAACACCTGATGTCCCAGCACAACAAAATGTAAATAGGAAACCTGTCCCATTCTGTACAGGTTTCTACCACTAAAACCTGTATATGGACCAGTTGGCCAACGAACCCACCCAACATTTTCCTTGGCAAGCTCCAGGACCCTGAAACCAGCTTTTATACAAAGCCTTGCCCTAAACCAACACAATAATCCCTTTTCTGGAGCCAGTGCCTTCGCCTGTGCAACAAACACTAAAGGTAGCCATACATGGGCAGACTCCTTCTAGATAGATGAGGGACCGACTGCAGTGTGATGATGTCATCACACTGCAGCCGGTCACTCAGAGGATCGATTGGCACCCTATGTGTGCCGGAGATTACTTTAGATGGGACATGTGAGGGGTACGATCCGACACGTGGGAGGATGCTGGTTGATCTGTCCAGATGGGTGCTCCCATTTTACAGCCAAGTAACTGGCGGGCGATTGTCGAGAATTTGCACAGTGGTCGATCGGCAGAAAATTTGGCCAGGAATCAGCCTGTGTATGCTTTCCTTAAGATGTTAGGAGCCATGCCCTGTGACACTCTCTCACTCTACACAGAGAAAAATATCAGATCTGTTTACTCTTTACCGAAATTGATGGAATTTGTGATATCTCTGTTCATTATAGAACTGAATGATTATGTGGGTCATGTTAACTTGGTGTCACAGAGTCTGTAATCCTGCACAGAGGCTATTTATGTAGTTCTATGCACAGAACAGGTCCTTCTACATAATGATAAGCATCTTGAAAGTCTTAAGATACCTTGTATGCTAGAGAAAGCTGCCTAAACACTAACCATACTCAACAAAGGCTGCTTCTTTTACGACCAGCCTTCAGGACAGCTCTGAATTGATGTTTGAAAAAACGCAGAGAGAAAACAGATATGCTGTAAAAAGAATAAAAGATTCGAGCCGTCTCCGCCCCCTTAAAATGCAAACTACAGACATTTGAGATAATGCACTGCAGGTGACTAAGAAACTGACAGTAAAAACTAATGGCATGAAACAGAACAGCTTCATTTTATAATACACGATCAGGGATTCTATACATTCCTTACTGAACGTTGTTATCAAATATCTGTCAGTATGTTTAAAATCGTAAAGCCGTAAACATGCAATATCTTCTTTTGCAGATAAGGGAGAGCAATGAACCCAAGACTGCAATTTCTTATTTGATCAAGTGAAATGTTATTGTACCTTCATTTATCTTGTATGGGTATAAGTATACATCACTGGTATTAGGATGTTTAGCCAACTATACATCCAATTAGGATGTATATGTTATCCCTAACAATTAAAACGAAAAAAAATAAAAAATATCATAGATGTCTTCATCATTTAAGCCCCCCATACACCTTAAGATCGATCCATACAATCTCCATTAGATCTATGAACAACTATGTAGTATAGTGGCCTTCCTGATAGAATACATAGTGATTGGAAGGATTAGAACGGTCCTCATATTACATGGTTTTGGTAGAACAAAATTTGATTGTACAGAAATTGTATGGAAAGCTTGTAAGGTGTATGGGGGCCTTAACACAGGTTTAGGCCCTCCACACATTTTTTTACTTGTAGAACCTGCCAACAAGCCAGCCAGTCTCTCTCTTTGATTCCATCAAAAGATTGAACAGAGTGGAACTAATAGCCCTAGGCTCCACTATGCGCCAGCATCCGCTGATGCCCGCGCAAGCCTCCGTCACGTTACTATGGACACAATATCCACTTCAGCACATCCAACGCTGAAGATGATATAAACTTTTTATGGAATGGCAATATTTCAAAGCCATACAAAACCAAAAATTTTCAGGGTGGAAACGCCATGTTAACTTTTATTGAGGAATACAGATATAACAATGTTTTTTGACATGATATTAACATATTTGTGATTATATGAGCATTTAGTAATTGTATTTAATTGAATTGCAAATATCTACTTTAATTATCATATTGCTCCCACTACAGTAAATATATACACTTCTTTTTTTATGTATAAATTACCACTGTATGATTAATAGCATTGCAATGAAGTTGACATCTCCATTTACAGCCTATCGGTAATGACTGGTGCTTAGTGGGGTAGCTGTTGGGCGCTCATTATCATGCATGGACGCACTATAAGCATGATAATATCAGATGTAGGCTTACCAGGAAGACTATCATTGTAAAGATAAGTATATCGCTATAACTAGGGGTTTTACAATGTGTTATATCTTTCATTGATGTTCATGATGTTCTCCGTTATATAATGTGAACAATCTCTGCACAGAAACTGAACTCCCACCCCCTGAACTCTCTGTAAGTATATGTTATAATAATGGTATGTGTGGATGAGAGACCACCTTTAAGACAATTTTATATAATTCCTCATGCGCATTTTGTAAGAAAAAATTTTGGCTAGATCTCTCCTATAAAAACAAAATCTGTCCAATTTTCTGATCCCTTTTCCATTCTATTTTCCACGTTTCCATGCACCTTCATCCCCAGAAATGGTGACATTATGGGCCGGGAAGTGTGACAGCATCGTTCCTGGGTTCGCTTATTGTTTTATTGCACAATCACCGGGAAAAGCACTGATCTTCCTGAAAGAATCGCATGTTTTTATGCAGCTATACAACCCTGTGTGGGAGGTTAAGCTAGTGAGGGGGTTTCAATGCAGACTGCCGCTGTTAAATGTGCAGTTTTAGGAAAGGCAAACGTTTGACTCTTTCAAAATGTCATTCAGCAAAATGTAAACTGTGTGTGAAATGAAGCAAATGAAAGCCGGAAATATGAAAATAAATAAAGCATAAAGGGAAATGGTATTTTACAGAAAATTCTTTAAAGAAGTTGCATTTTACATCATTTGTTATGATTACAAGCCAATGACATTTTCACTAAACTAGCTCTTAATAAATTTGCTAACTGTAAACAGAAGATCAGTGAGTGAAATCACCATATGGTATTAGCAGAATGGAGAAAGGAAAGTGTGGTTTCTCAAAACTCCATTCTGCTGATCTACCAGTTTATCATTCTGCAACTTTGTTGGCTAGTGTTGGAAGAAGGATGAATCTCTGTCTCTACGGAACATGATGCAGACTGTACATGTAAATTACCTCTGAGCAAAGTTTTTTTTAAATTTAGTCCTGGAAATAGGGGAAAAGCATGCCATACGCACATTAACTTTTGCTTGATTGATTTTCAATTACAATTTAAATGTATTTTTTTTTATATTACATTCCACAAGCACGCTGCCTTGGTGTCACCTTCGACTCTGCACTCTCCTTTACTCCCCACATACAGAACATCGCTAGATCCTGCCACTTCCATCTCCGCAACATCTCCAAGATCTGCTCCTTCCTGTCCCCAGAGACCAGCAAAATCCTGGTACACGCTCTAATCATCTCTCATCTGGACTACTGCAATATCATCCTCTCTGGACTTCCTCTAACTAGACTATCACCTCTCCAGTCCATCATAAATGCTGCTGCTAGACTCATTTACTCCTCTAACCACTCATCTGCTGCTCCTCTCTGCAAATCTCTACACTGGCTTCCAATTGTCCAGAGAATTAAATTTTTGCCTTAAAATCACTCCACACTTCCTGTCCTCCCTACATCTCCAACCTGGTACACAAATACACCCCTAACCGCCCTCTCCGCTCCTCAAGTGACCAACTTATGAAATCCCCATAAAATCATCTCATGCCTGGCTACAGGACTTCTTAAGGGCCGCTCCTACTCTTTGGAACTCTCTCCCTCACCCCATTAGACTTGCTCCTACCTTCAGCTCTTTTAAAAAAAAACATGAAAACCAACCTCTTCAGTCTCTTCTACCCATCTTCTCACCCCTAACATTACAACCATGCCAGTCCCATCCCCACCTATTGTATACTCTATTCCCCAACCTATTAGTCTGTAAGCCCGTCCGGGCAGGCTCCTTCACTCCTCCTGTGTCATAACCTGTACCTGTGTGTTATCTTGTGTTGTATCTCCAATCTAATGTATTGTACAGCACTGTGTAATATGTTGGCGCTATATAAATAAATGATAATAATAATAATAATAATAATAATAATAATAATTTTTTAAAGAAAAAAAGAGAAGACTACCAAAAACATTCCTTTCCTAATACAATACAACATATTTCATTGATAAGAAACACTTTATTTACCAGATCTGCCATACTAAAATTAACAACATTTCAACAGATCTGCCATGACTAAATGTCAATTTAGATATTGACTGTCAATGCAATATTAATAGATGGTATTACCACACAGTGTTATCAATGCAAAATTGATTATGTCATAGGCAGAGCACTGCTCCACACAGCCGAGCTTGTAATGTCAGCTCAAACTGCGACAGAAACAAAATTAATTCAGCAAAATCCAGTGTGTAGATGCCTGCCCTCAGGAGGGCCTGATCTTTTTCAGGGCTCTAAATGACCGTGTTAATTCAGCCTTAGGGCTTGTGTCCACTGTTGATTACAGTGCAGCAAAACAAGGCATGTGCTGGCACATTTCCCGTGCGGCTTCTCTGCTGCTCGCAGGCAGTTAACCCACGGCTTTGTCCTATTAATGCAGCAGGGGAAAAACATGGAAAAACAGCGCCTGAGCAGCTTTGGGCACTATTTTCCCGTGTCTTGGAGACACCTTCATTGATCTTCAATGGGTCTTCTCTGGCGGCACTCCCTCTGTGCTGCTTTGAAGACGCGGCAGCCCGCAGCTTCAAAACAGCAATGTGAGCATGCAGCTAAGAATACGCAGAGTGGACACTGTCCAATTCAGCAGAATGGGATGTGTCTTTTTCCAAGCTGTGGGTACGTATCCACCACAGGAAAAAAGACTAAGTGGACACAAGCCCTGAGAGTGTCTCTTAACAAGAATGGACTCCAAAAAAATTACAAATACTTTGCAAGGATTGACTACGTGTCCTGTACCTTCCTTCAAAGAATAAAATAGGTACGGTATATACATGTATGTTCATTAGGTGCAGAGACAAGCTGGTGTAAAAGAATAATGCCATGTAGGCATAATCACTGCATGTTAGGTGTGCAATGTAGAGATTGCACGTGGAGTAAGACTATTTGGTTAAGGCTTTAAGGGAGCCATACACGGTTCAATATTTCTGTTCGATTGACCACAAAACTATCTTTTTAGGTCGATTGAATGGAAATTTATTCCTGCCCACCTGGTATGCGCTGGGTAAGGGGGTGGCTGGAGAGCATTAATGACACTGCTAAACAGACGTACATGTGAATACAAAGAAACTAATTAATTTAAAATTGATGACCCTGTGTGGTGTTACAATCAATGAATGTTAGACTGATAGTCGATATTTAAATTGCACAAGTTGATCGAATCGAAGATGGATCATGCAAATGTTGACCCATGTATGGCTACATTTTGTTGGAATGATCTGATCATTACCAGGTTAGATCAATTGTGATCATTTTTTAAGGAGCTTATATTAAACCCCTGATGCAAATATAAGTGGGCTTACACACAATCAAAACAACATAAAACTCTAAAACCATTAAACAGCGAAAGCATATGATCTATGTTCTTCATCTAATAGAAAACCACTTATCCAATCTTTCTTTAAAACGACTAAATGGAAAACAGGCAGGCTAAAACCTTGAATAATAAACACGTTTCTTAGGTTCCTTCAATCACAATTATTACTTGAAAAATATATCTTAAGAGGCAAAAGAATTGTAATTTGTGTTAGTTGGAAAAGAGAGGAAACGTTAGTACTTGAAGCAGAATCCCATAAGTGTTTTCAAACATGTGTATTGTAAATCAATGGTAACACCATAAAATGTTTTCTTTCAGGCTAATCCTTTTTCTTTGTCTCATCCACGCAGGAGACCAAAGGCTAGATTTTATAATAGTTACTAATAAGCAGCAGCTGGCACACTAGGCATTGGTTGTAAAGTATTTTGTTGTATCGATTAAGAATTTTATTTTTACTGTGCATTAAAAATATACCAAAATACATAGCTTCATAGAAGTCAACTGGCACATTTAAAAGTATGTCCAGAGTAAAGAAGAAAACAGAATATACTATTTTCTGATACTTATTATTTCTTACGTCTAGATTTTACAAAATTTAAGTCCTCTTCTTCTTTTTATGGTAGCAAGACAGATGTGTCTGTCTGTCACTGCCACCCCAACCTTTTTCAATGTGACACATGAGGAAGAAAACACCTCCAGTGAATTGTACAGAGACTGTATCCATCTAAGATAACTGATAGCCAGTTCTGAGGTTGAAGGTCCTTGAAGTTTGAAGGTTGACCAACATGGATATAATTACACTGTGGGTCAGATTTGGCCCCCAGGTCGTGGTTTGATACCCCTACCCCATAGCATCTTAAAGCTGGCCATACACCTTTAGATCTCTCTGTCAGATATCCTTTAGATCTACCAAAGACTATGTAGTAAAGGGTTCTCTGTGATTGAACACAAATAGACTTGTTGGTTTAGAAAGTCCCTCATATTTCATAGTTTTGGTAAAACAAAAGGAGATCTAAAGGAAATCTGACAGAGAGATCTAAAGGTTTATGGGGGCCCGTCTATATCAGCACTAGAGATGGTAAAATTTTTCGACTTGATACCATTTTCAGAAGCTTTGCAATCAGCTCACAAAGTAAGCATCACCAAAATTGCTGGAGATGTAGAGAAGGGTTGTGGGAACATTTGAACATTTAAAAAAAAAGTTTTGCTCTAGCACATGTGGTTTTTGTATAAATTAAGTTCAAAATCAAAAAAAGTTGAAATTCCAATTTTTTTAAATTTTGACTTGACTTTGAACTTATATTGTGCAAAAACTGTTTGTGTTAGAGCAATAATTTCTTTTTTGGAGTATACTCCCAACCCTTCTCTACATCTGCAGCAAGCTTGCTCAGGGGCTTTGCAATTAACTCGAAATCGTCGGAATGGTTGAATTTTGGAAAAAAAATTCAACCATCTCTAATCAGCACTCAAACAACAGCAGTGAATGTCTAGGTTACAGAAAAATAACTCCTCTACCATGAAGCAAGAAATATACTGTATATACTCAATGATAAGGTACCCAAATTTACTTAACAAACCTTAAAAGACTGGGTGACTTGAGTATATGCCTATGGTGGAAAAATGCAGAAGCTTAGCTACAGAGACACACAGTGTTAAGCTTTTTGGCTTTTAACATGCCATTAAAGTAGATGTTTCTGAAATTTTAGCTAGCTTATTAATTGCAAAGCCCCTGGTATCATCAAAAATAGTTGAGGATATAGGAAAGGGTTGTGGGAACATTTTAAACGTATTCCTTTGCATAAATTGTGTTCAAAGTTAAGTCAAATAAAAAGAATTTGGCTTTTGAACATAATTTAGGTAATAAAAAATGCAATACAAAATGCAACACACTTCACAACATCTCACAATTCTGGAGATGATACAATGTTCAGCTTTGCAATTAACTCACACATTTTTTACTCAAGTTTAAGCAGAAGTTTAGTTCACATTTTGGGTGCTGAACAATTCTACTTATACTGGAGTATAGAGGGAAAAGGTAAAGCTGTAAAATACTACCAAATATCCCAATGGTTACCCCTGACTCTCTGTCTTTGGTTTTAGGCCTTTGGGATAGTATCCATTGTGTAAGTATTCCCACATTTGAAGTGCATCAAAGGTGGGAACATGTCAGCAACGCGTTCTATGTTATGCAATGGACATGTCCACACAGCCATTTTGACATGGTTATAGGCATGTTAACATGTCCATTGAATAAGCATTTTATGCGTCATAAAATCTTTTTCCATATTCAGACACGTTTTTCGTCCATGTTAACTTTGTGTATATACCATGTGATTCCAACATGCAATAAAACTGCTGTTAGGGTGAGAGTAACAAAGATGGTTGCTAGTATCCTCAGTTTATCCCCAGCAGATTGGTGGATGACATTATTGGTGAAGCCTAATTTTGTCAAATAAGTTTTTCCAAATTTATTTGTGGTATCTTTGTTTCATGGTGCATGTCCCGCATTCGATCGCGATCGGGTAGGCAAGGAACCGGGTGCGCCAACTTGCAGGATTGGACTTAAATCAGCCATCATGTCGGATCGCACAGTGATCCGGCATGATGGATAATTTTGATCCGGACCAATTAGTTCAGGCAATGGGCGGCACTCAAAGGGTGCCGACCGATTCTTGGCACTAGCGGGCGTACGTGATCACACCTGCTAGGTTGGTACGGGGATCGACGGAAAATTGTCCCGTCTATTCCCAGTTTTACCAAGGTGGAATTACCATGAAAATACATCTTGATAAAACTCTCTTTAATATGGCAACACCCTACATTTTTTTAAATAACACATACAATTCTGTGCTTGAAAAGTAAAGACATTTATCCACATAAGTAGAGTTTTATTTGGCTGAATAGTAATGTTTTTCAATTGTAGATGGAATAAAGAAAACTTAAAAGAGCCAGCCAGACTCTTTACAAAGCTGCATTGTCTCCTAGAAGTTGCTGTCATTTAACAATTCCTGTTCCTTACCTCCTGCCCGCTGTCTAAGTGCACTCAAAGGAGTCAATGAGTAACAATACAGGGGTTAATTACAAGCTCTCTATGCTTGAAGCACTATCCTCCTTTTGGTGGCAATGCCTTTTCATCATGTTTTTATACACCCTGAAACGATCAAAATAAAACCAAGTGACCTGTATTTGAGAACAAAGAAGGACTTGAAAAGCATAGTGTGCGCCTGCTATTAACAGTCTACGCTATTAATATAGAGACATTATAATGGAAATTACCATATATTATTTTTAACTGCAAATTACTGCATAATACGAAGAAAATAAATTACAGTAACTAGTAACTAGTAACGGACAACTTTTATAAGTCATGGTTAAGGGAATGAATTGTTGCCTACATGGTATAATGCTGGCTATTAACCTACTGCAGGTTTCTAAAACCGTAACAAGCTCTCTCTTGCATATCAATTATGCTAAACAAGCCAGCGGCTGTCAATATAAACCGCACGATGCAGAAAGGAGCAACACTGTTCAATAGCACTCATCAGAAACAAACATAATAGCGAATAATACATTTGCTTGTGCAAAAGCAAATGTTTAGGACCTTGCTGGGGTGCGTTCAATAGTAGTCAAGAGAGGTAGCCTAGGTTTGGTACTTACCAATAAGTAAAGATATGTCAAAATTCTAAATAACAGTTCCCCAAGTCAACCGCTAATGTGATCACAGAGGTCGATCTGCTAAGAAATCGGCTGAAGGATCTAGACTTCTATGGCCGACTTAATTTATATATAAAGCCCCCCATACACCTTACAACCATGTAGTATAAGGACCTTTCTAAATCTTCCAATCGCCATGTATTCTATGAGGGAGGACCCGGCACTGCATAGTTGTTGGTAGATCTAAAGCAAATTGTATGGAGTGAACTAAAGGTATATGGGGGGGGGGGGGGGGGGGGGGGGCGTGAACCTGATCCTGCGCACAATATTAAATATAAAAGCCAACATTTGAAAACAAACATAAAAAAACACCATTGCCATATGATGATTTGCTTAAGCTGGACTTGTCATTAAGATTTGATGTAAGCTGCCATTGTTGATATGCAACTAAAAATACTACTTGCCTGGTTGCTGCTCTTATCCTTTCAAATTACTGACTTTGCAGTTTGTTTTAGTTTCCTTGGTTTATTTTTATTGTTATGGTATGTACAACAAAGCTTGCCATAGTTGCTGGGTAATCATTTTAGGTGGGTGACTAAAACTACTGAAGGTCTAAGATCAGCTCCCAGGCAACTTGCATTAATTAGAATGAGTTCACGAATATGAAGAATTTCTTAGCGTACTAAATCATTTGAAGCTGAGTTCACTTCTATGTTCCAGTAATGTACAGCAAAAGTCCTTGTCTTTTAATTTTTCTTGCACATGATTGGGTATTTAGGACATACATAGCTTCACCTTAGGTATAACAAAGTCTTGATTTCGTTTATTATTTGCATAGCCTTTACTCAAGAAACCAACTCTATACAATGGATGCCTAAAGCAAGATTACTGCACAGATATAGTATCTGATGTATACTGCATTGTACAGTGCAGAGCAAGTGTCAATAAAGCCAACTAGTTTTACAAAATGGCCACTTAAAATATGAATTAAGTTGTAGTTCTTCTTTTATGAGTTCTCCCTAGTAAATGCCCTTACACATCGGCTACTTTGTATTATGCTTTCTTGGAGCAGCTCAGGTCTTATTTTCTGACTTTGTCATTTGAATTTTATGCCACAGTAGACTGGAAGATTATTGATAATAAAATACTGATGCAGTACCTTCTAAAATAAATTCATTTTAGAGAACACATTGATTTATTTAGATAGTTTTCAGCAGAATGCAAGTGAAATTTGTATCCTCACTGCATAGAACCTTTATATAGAAACTTTAAATACGACTTTTCATTTTTCTACATTTAATGTTAAAACGAAACAGTCCAAAGTTGACAATGCCTAGCCAGCTGGTTACCTGAATAAAATGAATGACCAGGTTATTGCATCAATGGATTTTTTCTTTCCTGATGGCACGGGCATATTCCAAGATGACAATGCCAGGATTCATCGGGTTTAAATGGTTAAATAGTGGTTCAGGGAGTATGAGACATTTCTCACATGGATTGGCCACCACAGAGTCCAGACATTAATCCCACTGAGAATCTTTGGGATGTTCTGGAGAATGCTTTGTGCAGTGGTCAGACTCTACCAACTTCTGACATTGCAGAAGCATATCGAAACAATTCCAAAGAGAATGCGTGACCATATTTAAAGCTAAAGCTTTTTTCGGTGGCAACCTTTTTTTTTTTGATCAGGCAGTGTCATATCACACAATGGGGTTCATTTCCAAAATGTGTACTATATGGTCATTTAGTAAATTCCAACTTAGCTTAGTAAATTAGGTAAATTCCCCCTTGAAAAGTCTATGAAATCTTTTTCTTATATGCACCTAGGCAATGTCACAATGGGGTATCTTTGTGACCTCTAACGTACAGGCGACACGGATCTAGTGCATAATCCCCTTTTTGCCTTTATGTTAGCTTGGGGCCTATATAGGTGTGCCTCAGCCTTCCACACTTGCCTGAGCATTGTACCTGTAATCTGTACCTGAATTCTGGTAAGTCTTAACTCTGACATTTATTCTGTACCTGTACTTCATCTAGACTCTGGTCCACTCATCCTGCCTCTGTTCCTGCACTTGTACCCTGGACTACTTATGCGGAACACTGATTCTTCTCCCCAGTACCTGTCTGTATCCAGTTTTTGTTACCATTAAATTCTGTTTTCACCGTATCCCAATATGGTGTCAGTGCGTTCTTAAATGTTTAATTATTATTTGTATTTTTTTAAGAAAAGGGGCTTTCTCATTAATTGTTTGTTTTATTACATTTGGAAATTCAATAAATACAACAGAGATGGAGAAGCCACTTTTTATAGTTGATTCACAATTTTGGAGATGCTGAGGTTTCTATGTGCAAATAAACACATAAATTCTTTCAGACAAAAAGTTTCCCTTCCTGACTTCCTTCACAAGTCAGAAAAGGAATTAATTAGGCACCCTCCACCCCTAGGATTTTTAAATGGAGCTATTGAATTGATATAATCAAATTAACACATCATAATCATAGAACATAAAAATAGAATGTTTTCATTATTAAAAACAACATAATGGTAAACTACAATTAATAAAAGTTTGATATAGTACTGTACATTGATTTATAGACAGTAGAATGATTTGCGAATGATTTGCGAGGCGTTCCAAAATGGGCTTCATCTGGACATTCCAACAGTGATAATCAAAAACTTTGTGGAACGCTTAAACAGGGAAGGTGTGGTAAACATCAATGTGTGGAAATAGATGTCGAAATGAGAATGACTCAAACTACGGCAAAAGCTAAGTAAGAACAAATGTCTCTATAATGTCTAAATAATTATTGTATGTGTGTTTGGTACTTTCCCGATCATCGATCCCACATTGTGAACCCAAGGATCGCAGACAGTGTCATAGGAGCCTGCTGAGCAGGCATCTTCCTGGTATGGCGTAGGGATCCATTCTGCCCAAACTACTATTTGATCAAAACTGCATCCCTAAAGACCATATGGATGTGTTCAGTACAGTGCAGTCCTAACTACCAGGTGGCACAATGTGATTGGACAATCTGCACAATTAATAAGGATCTGTCTGAACACCATTATCTGTTATAGCCTCTGTATAGCAGTGTGGTAGCTACTTAGTTAGCTTTACCTGTCTGTTTTCAGGTTTCTTTGTTGCCAGCAATGATCCGGCCTGATTTTGGATCTTGCTTGAACTCTCCTTGTCCTGACTTTGGATCATTCCTGATCATGCCTTCTGCCTTATTACTATATTGAACCAATACTTTTATTGAACTTCTTTTTGTGTATGACCCTTGACTTGTTATCTGGATTTACACAATAAAGCCTGTTATTTGGATATCCAAGTGCATTACAATATGTATATTTGTTATTACAATGTGTATATCATGTATTTTGTTTGTACTAAATAGAGTTGGGATGGGTTGAAACCATTGTGCCATACACGTCAACCTTAATGTGAAAGGGCATTACTCTCCCTCCCAATGTCCCAACCCGCACATTATCAGCACAAGAGGAGTGGGAACTTAGAAGGCAGTGTAACGCTCCCTCATAAATTACCTCGATTAAAAAAATTTGGGATTTATTGAAATCGGGATTTGGCTGTGAAAGCCACATAAAAAACTTCACTTTCCTGGCCAAAACAAACAAAACAGTTGACAGGAATGATAAAAAGATAGGAAAATTATTGTTAATTTTGAACATGATTACTTGATGATTACTATCTTCATGATTTCCTGCCAAACTGTTTTTTTTTATCAAACTGCAATACAATTTATTTTTAAAATATCCTTACACAGTCTAATTACTATTACTAGTTATGTCGTTATCAATAGATCTTATGGTATGGAAACAATATAATTATTATGCTCTTGTATAGTTGGCATATTATAAGATTATAGTAATCTACACTTTATATTCCACATAAGGATATTAGATATTCATAGAATCTTTAGATATGTTGAATCAGTTAATGACTTCACAATGTCAGGAACAATCAGGAACACCTGCAGGGGAATCATGACATTCACATTATGTGTATAAAAATGTACTCATTAACATGTACTTAAATAAACAATAGCAAGAACACACTGATGTATCATGTCATTAGTAAAAGATAATAAGATGCATATTGATTCACATTAGGTCTCTAATTTCATGCTCTGGTGCGTGACAGCTTCCATAACGTTATCTCTTATAATATCTCCCATATAAGAAGAAAATTCCAAAATAATGGAAATGATTTCCCTACATTATAACCAGTCAGTCTACATTCTCATCTTGCACTTTAGGCTATAGGAAATAAATACAGGGAAGCCCATCTCTAGGGAATGCAATTAATACAACATTCTAGGCTTCTTATCCATGATATTGTGAAGACTATGAATACATACAGTACTTAAAGCAGACATAAACTGAACAATAATATTCACAATTAATTACCGTATTTTTCGGACTATAAGATGCACTGGACCATAAGACGCACCCAGTTTTAGAGCAGAAAACCAGAAAAAAAAATATTTAATACGTTTTCACATCAATTGGGTTAATGCAATGGATTACATTAATGCAATCTCAAATTCTGCCAGTAGATGTCACTAGCAGCAGTACACTCATAGCACAAAGTCATTCTCTACAGTGATCGGGAGGAGGGGGGACAGGGGGGAACGACTGCAGAGTCTTCTCCCTCTCCTCTCAGAGTGACTGCAGTTTCCACAGACACGGAGGGAGGGATAGATGGCATTTCATCTATCTCTCTCTTCATTGCTTATACCAGCAGGGCTCTGGGCTCTGTTGGAATAAACAATACAGTTCAGATGGAAGACCCAGACACCGCCCATGGCAGCATTTCTCGCCTGACAGCTCCCCGGCTAATCTCCTTGCGGGAGAGCTGGCAGGAAGCCAAGGTGTGCCCACAAGGGTCTCGCATTCAGACCATAAGATGCAGGAACTTTTTCCACCCGGATTTTGGGGGTGAATAAGTGCATCTGATACTCTGAAAAATACAGTATATATAAAAACTTCCTTACTGCATGATTACTTACATTTGGATTGTTCCAAAAAATAACCATTGTATAAATAAAGGCAGCCATCTTGTGTGTGACAGTGTAGATCAGGGGTCCTCAAACTTTATTAACAAGGGGCCAGTTCTCGGTTACTGTGACAGTCAGACTCCTTGGTGTATGCAAATGCACTCAGTATCAACAATATAGGTCCGCATAACTAGGTTTTGACCCCATTTGCATACTGGTGGACCACTTATGTGCACCCCTGCACATGTGTGTACAGACATGTCACAGCCTCATTCCTCTGAATGGGCAGTGCTCCCCTGCATCTTTTCCCCTTGACCGACTGTTGTTGAGTCCTAGCCTTATACTGAATATATTGAGAACTCAGAAGCTAGAGAATCAGCTTCTATTCAACCCATTACATTTATACAGAAGCAATTATTTCTATAGTCTCATGGGAGAAAATGATCGTAATGCTGGATTAGTGGAAGAATAGAATGTAATACTGCTCAGTCACATAGATATTACATTTTATGGGTATGTTTTGCTCCCTCCCTTGTGTTACTGTTTGAAATAATGTAATTAAATACCAATTCTGGAGTTTCATTCCTAATAGAATTGTTATTCTTTGATCTTCCAACTGTATGACAAATGATACATGATATGATTAGGGCCAGGAAATATCAGTTTTTTGTCCGGTAACAGATCATTTTTTTCATTTTTATTCTAGTGTGTGTATTTTGTATGAAGCTTATTGTCTGTGAGGAGGAACAACTTTTTATAGTGAAGATCTTTTTTCACACATTTCCCCCCTCCTCACGCACATCAATCATTATATTTTGTTTAAATGAATAACAACATTTAAGTGACATCATAACTAGAGACAAGCTACCAATTTTCCTAAATAGTACACGACGAAGAAAATGTTTGTAAAACCATGGAAAATGTTTGCCATTTTAAATATTTCTACTTTCCTGGCTTTTTAGCAAAATCCCTGAACATGGCAAGTCACCAAAACTTCTAGAGGATTAAAGGGATTTGTGAAAACATGGTTAAAAAATGGAATTCAAAATAGCATTTTAAAATTTATTTTTTAAAAAGAACGAAAATATATAATTATTTTATGTACCATATTTCAGACTATAAGACACACCAGTCCATAAGACTCCCAGAGTTTTAGATATTCAGATATCAAGTAAATATACAGAATGTTCCAGCAAAGTGTGCAGGACTGGTCCATGCAGTATTCACTCTATATTCCTCCAGTCAAAAGGCCAGTGCCAGGAGGGGGGTCTTCTCTGCAGAAGTATGCAGGGCTAAAACTTTAGCATGTGTTTATATACTAGCAGTACCCATTCTTTGAACATACTGACCAATTTATGAAGAGACACACTTCACAATCTGGGACTGAACAACTTACCCATAAGTAGCTCTTTACATATGGGAGGAGATATGAGTCTTTGTTACAAAATGTATTTATTGCAATGCAAAATATGAATGTAAATACACAACTCATGCCATCTAATTGCAAAATGTGTCTCTCCATAAGTTGGTCAGTGTGTTCAGAGAATGGTTACTGCTAGTTCTAATGAAGATAAGATCTCTTCTTGGTAGTGTTTTTTTGGCTTGGCAGGAGGTAATGGAACACATTTCTGCCTCCTGGGATGCATGGTGAAAGCTTTTTACATATTCGGACCATAAGACACTGGGACACTTTCCCATTGAATATAATGGTAAAAAAGTGTGTCTGAAAAATATGGTATTTTTAATTTTGCTGAGAATGTAGAAGGCATCTTAAAAGTTATGTATACAGATGCTGTTTTGGTGTAGTGTTTAGTGTATTAATAATATTAGGAGCCAATACCATTTTTAGTGTCCAATTAATTTCAAATCCTACTAACCTGCACAATATGAAATGCAAGAACCCCCTTTTCTTTATCAACATTAACAAACACTGGTACAGTATAACAATGGTAAGTATAACAATTATTTCAGCATATACATAGCTTATTAGAAGCCATTGAAATATGCATATCCTCTACTTTTAAACATCTATCTCCTCTGGTTTGTTGCTTATATTTAATTTACTATACACTGCTCTTAGGCCATATGTCCTCTGATCCTCTGAAAAAGACACATTGTGGCAGATTTGCGAGTGGATTGCCTGAGACTTGCAGGCGGTTTGCCCTCAGCAGGTGGGAGCAAGCCCTTTTAAGTAGTACATCAAAGATGCTGAAAAGCCACTCAAGATGCTGTATGGACACTGCTTTTCCACGTCTTGCAGGCATGTCCATTGATCTTTAACTGATGCGCCTACAGCATCATGCGATGCCGCAGTGAATATTCTTTTAAACAAAGTGGTTCAGGCACTTCCACCGTGGAGAAAAAGAAGCAGTGGACATTAAACCTAAGTACTGTAATGGTAGACACTGTACAAAACCCATTAATTTTCTCTGGGTGTGTACCTGCGATGTGCGCACATCATGTGGTGGCGCAACCTTTAGAACGCAGGGCCCTAGGGATACCTAGGGATATGTACATAAAAATACATTGTGCGTATGGCCAATGTAGGGAAACTATGTATTACCTACAGTACAGGGAGTGCAGAATTATTAGGCAAGTGGTATTTTTGAGGAATAATTTTAT
>CM070032.1:45264120-45281070 GCA_036250615.1 Ptychadena robeensis | reverse complement strand
CACCAACAGCAGGACATGGGAAATGTTGACGTTTCCTGTTGGCGAACGTGGCAGCAGAGGCGTTGGCATTGGAGAGGGCAGAAACGATCCGAGTCCAGGTCAATCGGATCTGTCTGGCGTGTTCTTGAACAGACGGCACGTCGGAGTGTGAAGGTAAAGAAGGAAGGGTGGCAGGGTGGTAACCCTGGTTTGCATAGAAGGGGAGCATCCAATAGCAGCGTGGCGTGCATTGTTTACGGCGAATTCTGCCATGGGCAGGTGAACAAACCAGTCAACTTGTGAAACCGCCGTGTAACACCTCATGTTGCTGTTGGTGTTGCTGGACTGTTTGCAGAGACGAAGTTCGGCAACTTGCCTGCAGAGTTCTTCCATCTGTGGGTCTCCCACAGGGTTCATCATGAAGGCTGAGAGTTTCTGTTACGGCTGGCCCCTGGTATGGGAACTGACAAGTATCAGAGAGCAGGGAGTCTAGGGACGGCGGACTGGTCTTCACCCAGAGCCCGCAACCAATTAAGGAAGGGGATAAGGCCAGCTACCTTTCAGGGGGAGAGGTGTGAGGTACAGGAGCGTTGCTGCAAAAGCAGGGTCCGATCTGGTCCGAGGTTGAGGCGGGCAGCAGGCGAGATAAACGGGTCCGTTAGACAAGCAGGGTTAGGTCAGGGGAAGACAGGATAACCGGATCACGAGCCAAGTTCAAACCCGGAGGTCCAAAGCCAAACTAACAACAAGCAGGTTTAGAGGAGCGTGCAGAGTCTGAAACTCTCAGCACTGGGCTGCCAGAGCTGAGAGCTAATGTACACCTGCTGGTGAGGAAGACCAGCCCAGGGGAGGGCGTGCAAGCCCTCCCAGGTCCACAGCAGGTGTATAATTACTGCCTGACGACGAGAAGACAGCTCTAAGGAGAGCTGTCTGTGTGAGTGTATTGAGGGGAAACTCTGCTGCTTGACATCAGACTGCCAAGAGCTGAAACACTATGCTGCGGGGACCCCAACAGTGAGGCAGAGGACTCAGGCAAGGATCTGCAAGAGAGGTGAGGAGTCCCCACCCGCATTGGAGGACTACAATGCCCAGCAGACAGACTTATACCTGGAGCAGAGGGGTAAAAAAAAGTTAATGCTTTGAACAATCTGTTGAACAGCAAAGTGTTAGGCAGCACCTACATAATATCTATTAGCATGAGCCATTAAACCTTTTTAAAAGCCAAGTAACTTAATGTATGTTATTGTAAGAAAGTGAACCACCCATCTACAGCACCGCTAGTGTAAAGGGGTGAATCAGGGGACAACTGTGCCGATTACAGTCCACTCCTCTCCATGGGAGCCATCTGGGAGCAGCCTCTGCCAGTATAAATGTCTGCCCTAGCCATCTCTCCCCAGGTGACACATCTGGCTAGGTATGCCCTTGCCCCCAGCTGGGGGACAAGGGTGAAATCTTTAATTAAAGTTCAACACACTCCAGGTCTCCAGATCTGCAGGCCTGAGACCTACTTCTCACTAGATCCATCAGAGCTCTCTAATTGCTCTCTCCTGCTGCTGAAGACCCGGGCTCCTCTTCCCTCTTTGGCCTTAAATAATCTCTTTTCCTTCCGGCAGACCACTCCTAAATGGCTCACCACGATTACATCACAACAGGTTCCAGAATATTCTCATATTAACCACCCACATGAATTCTGCCCAGCAACAGCCCAAATTCATTTCCTGACAGTTCCAGAAAAACATGGTAAACCCCTTATTGACCATGGTAACATTATACAATTCTCAGACCTCCTTCCCACATTATTTTAATAGGTAAGGCCAGTAGGGTAATGTTTATATTTAACAAATGACTTAACTGTTATTTGTGCTGTTTGAAATTTAGTTCATGTCTCTGGGCTCATTCACACTAAATGTACTTGTAAATGTATGCAATAGGTTTTGCTACTGTATGTGTTAACCAGGGTTGCCACATGTTATTAAGTAACACTGTGCAGCTTTTATAGTGCATTAAAATAACTCGCTAGAATACTTTTATGCCATTTTCATTGATATCCATTTTAATCACATTCCCTCAAAAATTGCTGTAATATACATTATGTCTATGACTTTGATCTTTCTAAATTTGTTTCTGACGAGTAAATTTACCCCCATATTTATGATAGCTGTATCTGCAGATCTGAAATAGCTATATCTATTGTAGTAAAGGTAACATTTAAAGCATTTCAGAGATATCCGTGCACACAAGGCAAGATCTTATTAACTATATTAGAAAAGGTTGGTTTTAATAAGATATGTTTTATTTAAATGTTTCACTTTTACAAAAGTAATCGTCCATAAATAAGTTGGCATGTTAACAAAAATAGAAAAAAGAACAGAACCCTATTTTTGGGACAATAAAACACACCTTTCCCCCCCAGAAATTGGCTCCCTGTCAGCACTCCTGGCAAGAAGATTAGCCAAGGAGGTGGAGAAGCTGTCAGGTGAGAGATTCACCCATGGCCGGATCTCCTACCTGTACTGTATTGCTAACATCAGCAGATATAAGCAATGAAGAGAGAGATAGATGAACTGCCATCTATCTCTCTCCCTCTGTGTGAAAGCTGCAATCACTGGGCAGCTTACACAGACACAGCGGTAGAGGGAGAGGAGAGACTCTTTAGCCGTTCCCCCATGCCCCCCCCCCCATCTTCTCCTGATCAGTGAGGAAGGGGTGTGTGTGCCTTTATAGTACTGCTGCTTGTGACCTCTAGTGGCTAAAAATTGCATTGATTTCATCTATTGCATTGATTCAATGGATTTGAACATTTAAATGTTTTCCTGCTCTAAAAACTGGGTGTGTCTAATGGTCAGGTGCCTCTTATAGTCCAAAAAATATGGTAATACAATAGAAAAATAAGAAACAAATTACATAATTGGGCTGAAAAAAAGGCATAGTAGTGAATCATAGTTTTTGTATATAATAAACAAAATAGAAGATCAGGACTGTAGGAGAGAAGGAAACTATAAGCACTGCGGAGATGGAGAGTATCATCGGACCTGGAGGGGGGGTTTGACATTGACCTCGATTAAAAGGAGGCAGTTTTATTTTTTTCAAGAGTCGATGATGGCAGGGATGGACTTAAAAAGTAGATCACAAATATTTTTAAGCAACAACATATATTGTTTTATACTTTTGCAAGGGTATCTTAACTTTTGAGTTATGCTCTGTTTAAAAACTTTGCATTTGGACTGTGTTTTAATGTAATGTTTTACATTTACAAGCATGAATTCATCACTTGAACAACTGTTTAGGAATTAATTTTATTATATCGCAAGGACTATTATTTTTCAGATGTAGTTTAATATAACTAATATATGTTTTATCTATCATCTTAGCAATACCTATAGGCTGTATCATGGATTGCAAATTCTTACCTTAAAATGGGCTTAACTTTTCTTTTGTTTGTTGTTGGTTTACCCATTTCATTTTAACAGTCATTACTGGCTCCTTTGTTAATTGTATACTAAACTACACATAAAACATTAGCCTAAAACAAAGAAAAGCACAATTCAAATTGCTTAGATGGAATGTCAGGTAAGCCAGCACACGTAAATATTAATCTGTCAGGGTTAAGGAAAATCTCAGCAAGAGCAAAAAGCTGTTTGTTGTTATGCCACCTGCTACCATTCACTGGGATGTGAGTGCAGGCTTTTGTGAACGATATCGAGGAAAGATGAATTTTGTTGCTCAGTGCTTAATAACATAACACATTGTGGTAATGAGCACCTCTGTGTGATAGGCTGGCTGTTCTTTGGCAGTTTTCCAGATAGCAGAATGATGAAAAAAGCGCAGCTATTTCACAAATGAAAGCATCAGCTGCATCCTGTGTTATAGAATCCTAATATAAGCATTGCCTATCCTATAGTCTAGCAAACATATTCTGATTTCAAAAAGAGTGTAGCACACGAGCATCATTTTATGCATACAAATACCCAGAGGATATCAAGAAATGCATTAAAATCTCTACTAATAATAGATAATAATTTTAGAATAGAGGAATGTTGTCAGGATCCAGACAGGGGGCAACCAGGACTCACAGCACACACTGACACCAAAGGAATGTTGTAAAAGCAAGTTTAATAGGCACTTGCTTAAACAGGGAAACAGGTACAGAAATAGTCAAGGGTTCAGAGTTCAGATGAGTCAGAGGAACCAGAGTTTAGATGTCCAGGGTTCAGAGAGGACCAGAGTTCAGATCAGGTTACAAGGTTAATGTTCAGCAAGTGCGGGTGGATGAGGCACACCTATAAAGCCCTTAAGCGAATGAGACAGGTGTCCTCAACCCAGCCCAAACTAGCAGGAAGCCACCTGCTGGTGACCAGGGAAATACCCATGGTAAGCACTTGCACAGTGTCACCAGCAGGTGGTACCCAGAACAGGTGAGGTCTTCACAGATGTTTACAAAAAAAATTAAAGGGGGTTTACAGGCTTACTTTACACTATATTTTAAAAAAAAGTTGTTTGTTTAAAATGTATTTTAAAAAATCACTGCAATAACAGGCACTGTAATTTTAGAGGCCCTTTGTACCCTTAACCCACTCTTAAATATACAACAAGGATCTTCTATGATCGTGTTGTATTATGTATCTACCTGTAATTCTTGCCCAATGAGTCCAATTATCACAATTTGTGGCTAGAAAGATAGGGTTGGCCTTACTCAAGCCCCAAGAGGAAAGGGTCCTGTTGGCTTTTCAGAGGACCTCATATTCTTTTGGTGTATCAGGATTCTTAAGCTTCATAATCTTCCACCAGATTTTGGTGTTACCTAGCCAAAGTCTTGTTTTTATATGTTTAGGCTTTTCTCAATTAATTTTTTGGGTGTTTTCTTTGTTTTCTTTGTTATAGTTAACAACCTGGAGAAAAATCTGTAGTGTAAATTCCTTAAACCAGAGATCCTCAATATCATTTGCATACAGAAAACTCTGGGTGAATTGGCTGGTAGTTGGTGAATTGTAAGGGAGCTATAGAATTTACCATTTATAAACCATGGATGGGTCAACTGCTCTTTTTTTCTTTGTAGCCCAGTTTACTACTATCATCAATGTCATCATCATACAATTGCTTTACTTTTCAGCAGATATTTGAAAACAGCTGTATATGGTGAAATTGTCTTCTGAGCTGCCTAAGCTTTTGTCTTTTGTTAGCTTTTGGTGTTTTGTCTGAAAATGTATCATTGAGAAGCAGGGGTTTTACAACCTAGTTAGCAGTGATCTTTTAGTGCTGATCAGTGGCGTAGCAACCACAATAGCAGTCATAGCGGCGCTATGGGGCCCATAGCCTTAAAGGGGCCTGATCCTGGCTGCCTGTTCATTTTTTTCCTTTTAATTCTGATTGGAATGCCCCCCCCCCCTGAGGTCGGAGGCAGGCAGATGAAAAGGGAATACTTTTCTTCCCCTGCATGCTCCCGACAATAATCTCTTACTTCCGGCCGGCTGGTGCCCCCCCCCCCCACTCTTCTCACTAACCAACTGCAGAGGGGAGAGGACGTCTCCTGAGGAGCTGGAGGAGAGTTTTGTGAGTGACACAGAGTCTGCAGTGAGGAGGTCTGTGTCTGTTAATAACTGCCTATGGGGGGGCCTGGCTAACTATGGTGGGCTCACTGTCTAACTTTATAGGGGGGTCTCTGCCTACCTTCAGGGGGTCTCTCTAGCCGATTTCTGGGTTTCGGCCCCTTTCCTTTTTTTATTCATTGATGTAAAAAACCATGTTGATTTCATTGGGCAAAGCCCCGCATTTGGGATGTGGATCGCAATTTTTTCCGGACCCACCACCCCCTGTGGAGACTGACCCATTGGGGTCAATGGGAGCAAATTAGACACGTCTAAAAAAATGCGCCCAAGTCGCTCCCAAACCGCCCTAGTGGAGCCTCAGCCTACATGATGCTACAGTCCAACTCATTTAGTATAGGGCCACTAAGATCAAACAGAATAGGTTAACAGAAGCAACTAAAGTTCTATAATACTCTTAAATATTCAGAATATAAGAAGCTAACTGCTGCTTTGTACAAAAATATAGAGTTATTCACAGATTGTAGTCTATACGGAGGTAGCAAGCCTCCAAGGACACCTATATAGACACCACTCTTAAACCATCATTTTTAAATCACCCAGTTATTACATAATCTTAAAAATCACACAACAGTACATAATTGAAAAAAGGTTCAAGACAATCATCGCATTAAAAATATCAAAGAAACGTTATAGTCTCATGCTACTTTGTAAAATATGAGAAAAGGACTTAAATAGCCCCCATGAACCACATGTTTGAAAAATGGCACTAACACTGATGAAAGCACTTATTTTACTTCTGCAAGACATCCAAGTTTTTTCTTACTTCTTTGCCCTGTTCTTCCATGCCTCTGTGACACCAGAAGACTCACAACTGTCTAGCTTTCTCATTGAACCATTGTAAAAACAGACTGTAAGACGTACAGACTATTAATGTTAAGGGGGAAAGGTGTGTCTTAAAGTCCAAACAACACAGTACATCATTCTAAATAAGCATGGTGCTTTATTTTATCTACAATCTATACCTTGAATAGCAAATATTGCAAAGTAAAACTCAGTAACTTAATACCAGATTTTCCAATTAAGTAAAATTTTAACTTTACCTAATTTCAAGAACTATGCAGAAATAAGATGTTTATTTGTGGAAGTGAGAATAGGGTGATTGGAAGGAAATTACTACAAAGGAGATCAGGAACAGTAGAAGGCCAGGACTTGGTTGCCAAGGTCCAGAAATGATTTTCATGTAATCAGCAAATATAGATAGAAATCATTGGCACATATACACTGATACAATATTGTAATAACTACAAAGTTGTGTTTCCAGCTTCCTGAAATCGCAAATGCTTGATTTGAAAAGAAGTGAGAAGTGGAGATTTTTCCTTTTAGGCTTCAAATGCATATTATAGCAAGATAATGTACAAGAAATAGATTTGAAGATGCATATATGAATAATTATATTGGCAGCAAATAGCTTGGAGAATAGGTATACAGGTATATAGATTTGACAATGTAGATAAACAAATGATGCCGGTGTTTTACAAATAGTAGTTAATAGATGGATTATTGTGGAATTTGTGAGTTTAAATTATTCAAATAAATTTTGTTATTAATAAATTATTTGTGCCTGAAATAAAAATAACATACCTAAAAAAGATTTTTGCAGCTAGGCTATTCTTTTTATAAAAGCGGACCTAACACCTCTGTTTCTGCCTTCTATTATTGGCACCAGAGGAGCCAATTATATGGCAGATCAGAGGTCAAAAGTAAAAAAATACTTACCCGGTAAAACTTTAAAAATACAGTGTCGCTCCATCACCCCAGTGACGTCCCGCCGCAGCGGCACAAGGGAAGTAAGATGTCACTTCTGACGTCTAACTTCCCATGTGTCCCTGCAGCCAACAACATCTGAGTCGGGGGACTCGGAGGGGTGGAGCGGTACCCAATTAAGATCCAAATTGGTGGGTGCATCTTGCAGCCTGGAGGACTGTAAACTCCAGACATGGCGGTGCGAGCAGGAAAGATGAGTATTTATTTTTTATTTTTAGATACCACTGGACAAAGACTGGATGTCAGCGAATTGTGTATATATGTATATATATATTTATATCTATGTTTTTTTTATGGTTTACACCCGCTTTAATTCAAATGTATGAGAGATGTTGGTGCTCAAGAATGAATATGGATACTTTCTGACCCAGCTCTATAATCGGCCTGTATAATATTTGGTTAAGCATGTAAGGTTTTTTAGGATACAGTGAGGAAGGGTTTTATTACACAGAGGCTCCTAATTGCTTTATTTGAATCTAAATCTAAATCAAATGTTTCCTCCCTTTACTCCCTTTCAAACTCAAATATACAGTGGGCCAAAATTAAAAATTAGGACAAAAGTCTCAGGAAAATCTTGATATTTATTGAAATATTTCATCAATAGAGAAAGTTTTTCCTTTCATCAGATATTACAAAGAACCTCTCATCAGTTATAACAAAAAACAAACAAACTTATGTAAAAAAAAAACACATCTGTCTTCTAAATAACTTATTGTAGATATAATTTCACTGCAGGGGCGATTTAGCGGAGTTTGACTTTGATTTATAGAATACAAATTAATGGGTTGAAATGTTATGGTCAATACTCATTTTATGGGTCAGATTTACACTACAGACTGCAGACATATAATGAGTAAAAAGTTACACCTGATTGGCTACAAAATGGGGTAGGAGTATATTTATTCCCAAAGTCTCAGAGCAGGTTTACAGGAAATTGGTTACAGTAAATCAGACTGCAAGACAGATCCATGTCTCTAGTCTAGCAAAGTTAAATGTGACATGCCTTGTGACCCACAAACCTCAAAGCCAGGACTTCAGCTCAGAAAGTATGTTTCTTTAAAAAGAGGGGGAACAATTTATTTTATATAATAAACTGCACATTTATAAGGAAGTTAGGGTCTTTTGTGAGACCCCATCAAGAATTTTCTCTTTCATTCCCTTCCCCTACTGGTATCGGTGTTATTTTTTAGGTCAGATTTAGTATGCCATACACTTCAAACAGACAGAAAATGTCACTGTGGTTTTCAAAATGCTGTGGGCTGTGATAAATGAATCAGAAGAATCAATGATTTTCAGGTGTCTGATTCTTCTTAAATATTAGTATGCAGATCTGCTCACTCTCTGTAGAGAATTCTATAGTAAGGAACTCAGACAGTCATGACTCTTGAATTGTGTGATTCATTGCATATTTGGTAAATCTTTATATGTTCATCCCAATTTGCCTGATTTGCATTCACTCATCACTGCTTGTGAAAGGCTGCAATAGTTTAATATGTTGTATACAAAAAGGATCCCTTAACAAACAGGAGTTTTCATAGTTGTTTTAATTATTTTTACATGTTTAGCTCATGAATTAAACTTAAATTTATTTAAAACTAACATTTTCTTTAAATTATATTTACTTCCACTGCCATTGTCAACATGTTCCATAAATGAGACCTTAAAATTGCTGGTATGATTTATTTTAGCTTTAGCTTTCAGAAACTTTGTGGGCTACAAGCTCTCAAATATGAACAACCAGGTGGTGTTTCCATATTGTTAGGAACCTGCTCAATCTTGTTATGTTTCAGAAAAAACAAATAACTAAACATTAAACACAACCAGTGTTTTACCATTTAATTATTTATTTAGGTTGGACAATTTAAAAAGTTTACAGTCTTTACAGTTTAGATTTAATAGAAACAACTAATAAGGTTAAAGAGAATAAAATGCAATACTAATATCAAACCAGTGTAGAGTGACTGGAGTGAGGTGAAACTTGTCAATAGTTCAAAAGTTCTTGCTTAGGGTCCCTATCAACCAGGCCGGGGAGGGGGGGTAAGGGGGTAGGGTGCTATTGGTGAAACTGCTGACGGGTGGGGGATGGGGTGCTGAAGGGGGTAAGGTGAAAAGAAACACGCCCATGCATGATGCTCCTCCTTCCTTTCCTTCTTCCCACTCCGGCAACCACCCCAAAAAATTACCCCCAACCTCCGTCGGCAGCTTGCGCTGTTCAGATCTGCACAGGAAGAGAGGGCGTCCATGTCGCGAAGAGAAGGCACTGGATATGTGTGCCAGGGAGAGCACTGAATTTCAATGCGAGGGAGGGTGCCGGGGACACCAGGGCGCTATGCAATGTACACATGAAATATCACGAAATTGTGCAACTAAAAGAGGACGGTTACAAACGTAATATATGTTCCCCAAAGGGTGGGCACATCTACAACTTCACAGGGAAGGGCTAAACTCTGGTAAACTCTGACTTATGCAGAGATATATAGGAGACATGATATATTGTAAAGTTATCCTATATGTTGATATATTGGTTGTAGAGTGTATGGCCTTCAGTGTGGTTTTGGTAGTTTTTTGTTGAAAGAGTCCACATATTTAGGCCTCAGAGAATAGCATTCTGATCAGAAATAAGTTAAAGTTATGGGCTTAGGATATAGCATTTCTCTGTAAATTTGGGGTTAAGAAATACATTCAGTGGTTAAGACTAGTGTTGAGCTCGAATATTCGAATTTCAAATGTATTCGGCGAATATCGGCTATTTGAGAATTCGCAAATTTCGCGAATATGGCGGCGGATATTCGCAATTTTGAATATTCGCATTGGGATGCTTATGAGCTTGGATTGCGAATATATATAGCACATGTGACCATTCATTTTAAAGATCAGATGGCAATAAATGCTAAATGTTTATGATATATGACTGAAGTTCTATGTAGCCAAAAGGATTGATCGCCAGCTGTGGAATATCTTCATTAATGATGAGTAGAGATGGTCAAATAAAAAATAAAAAGATTTGACCATCTCAAGTTAATTGCAAAGCCCCTGAACATGGAATAATCACCAAACTTGCTGGAGATGTAGGGAAGGGTTGAGGGTATACTACAAAAAAATATGACTCTAAAACAAATAGTTTTTGCATAAATAAAGTTCTCAGTCAAGTTCAAAAGTTGAAATTTTGACTTTAATTTGAACTTAATTTATGCAAAAATATCATATGCTAGAGCAAAAACGTTTTTTTCCCAATGTTCCCACAATCCTTCTTTACACCTCCAGCAACTTTGGTGATAATACTATGTTAAGGGGCTTTGCAATCAGCTCACAAAGTCAGTAAGTCGAAAAATTCGACCATCTCTAGTGATGAGCAGCATAGGCAATACTCTTATGCGCTTAATATTGTGAATTTTTTGTAGCATAATAAATGCAACACATTCAGGAATTTGATATCTCTAGTCATTTTTACCTTCATTGAGCAAATTGAGCATTTGTACATGCGCATAATGCGAACACAATGCATGATAGTTCCAGGTTCTGATGTAAAAAATCTGGAATTTTTGTAATTACAAAGATATAGCACTAGATACTCCAGATCTTTGCGAATTCTCAATTCATGATCAACACTTATCGTAATATACAAGGTGTTTTTTAGTTGAAGCATGAACTACCAATTAACAACATAGTGTACTCCCATTTTCCTAACCTTTTGTAAATATTTGGTTTACTTCGTTTCTGCAGTTTCTGCACTGCAGAGTATAAGCCGAGGTACCTAATTTTATCTACAAAAACTGGAAAACTTATTGACCCGGGTATAAGCCGAGGGTGGGAAATGCAAAGCCAGATAGTGGAGTTTTCTAAATGAGAAAAATATAGAGAAAGCACCATTGCCCATAGAAATTAATCAAACAGGATAAATCTTAGTGCCACATCATCAATAAATTTAAGAGAACACAGGATTATTATTATTACAGGATGGGTTGTGCAAGGCAATTCTTATTTTTTAGGCTATGGAGTGTTGTATCTGTACTAGTTACTGGCCACTAGGTGGCAGTGTGGAGTTTGTTATTGTCCATCAGCTGATTGTCGGGCAGCCGAAGCTGACAGGAACTCAGAGAGATCGCAGAAGATCTACTGAAGAGGGAAGCTGCCTGTCTGAAGCATTCAGCATTGAAATTCAGGTGAGGTGAGTGGACCCCCCTCAGCTGACGCGAGTATAAGCCGAGTGGAGCACTTTCTGCCCATTTTTTTGGGCTGAAAACTCGGCTTATACTCGAGTATATACGGTAGTTAAACTTTAATTCAAAAGTTTAGTTATAGCCTGAGCACAGGTGCACTTTTTTATGTTCTTGCTCATCATTGCAAATGAAATAATTTTAGTTTCTTTTTCTGCAGGTTTAAATATCACATATTAGGTGATAGAAGCCTTTCAAGTTTCATGTTCGCCTTATTTTTGTATGATATGCATAATTCACATCATGTCAGGGGGATTTTGTTTGTTATCTTTTCCATATCTGCTATGAAGGCATTTGCTGTGGCCAACATTAAATATCAAAATCAAAAGTAAGTTTTCGGAACCTCCAAGAGTTATATCTGCTTATATTTTTCTTTACTCACATTCCCAGAAATTAAATCAAACAGTTTTTCTCTTTCTTGAGTGTCTTTGATGTGTTGTTTTGGCTGCAGCCCATTTCTATCTGATGTAATCTAAGCAGGATTCCTTGTGCTTTAGCTCCATTGTGCTCTCAGTTATAAATCTTGCCTGAGAAATGATACCTGCTCTAACAATGATTTTTAATGCCACTTTATGTAGGTCTGCTCTTTATGAGCTTAAGGTTAGTGATGAATCCATACACTACTTATTAGCACTATAGCTTAAAGAGGAACAGCTATCAGTATCAAAATTTCTACTTTCATTTTGTAATAATTCTCGCCATTATCTGTCCAGAATAATATGTTTTACTAAAACCAGTGAATCGTTTATCTACTCCTGAGATTCAACTTCTATGAGTTCTCTCTGTGGCACCTGGATCTCCATCTGGTGTCCTCTTTTGTTCAGGATCTTCAGCCATATTCAGCCACAACTCCTATGGGCAACAGTCTGGTTCACCAACTGTCTATAGTATACTATAGTTTAATATATATTTGTGAACCAGCTGTAACTGTATAACACCGAATTTCAATGTACTTCTCCCTGCTCTAAATACTAAGGTTTGTCAGCTTTCAGTAATCAGAAGGACAGTATGGCAAGTACTCCACTAAAAACATGGAGGGGGTACTTGGCCTCCCTGTGACCCTGGTTATGGGCAGGCAATCAACTCAATACAATGATTACACGGTCATTGAAAACCAAAAGCAAACATAACGCGGCCATGTGCATGTCAACGGGATGTGCCCATTGATTTTCATCAGACAGACGGTGTAGTGTAAACAATACACAGGTAAATGTAATACACAACATGGTGTGTGTACAGGCACATCATAGCCCTATTACTTTGAATGGGCAGTGCTGCTACCGCAATTTTCACTGCAGGCCGAACACAGTGAAAAAAAACGCAATGGAGTTTAGGTCTTAAGTTTATGAAGGTGTTAAAACAAGAGTACGTAGCCCACCATGTTTTAAATGTATGTGTTAGATTGTAAGCCTTATTGGGCAGGGTCCTTATTGGGCAGGGTCCTGCACCATAATCTGTACCTGTATGTAAGCTTATGTTGCATTACAACCCAAACCTAATGTACAGTGCTGCATAACATGTTGGTGCTTATATATAAAACGTAATCATATTAAGAACAGATGACTAAAATCAAGTGGTGGAGATGGTGGCAACAGCAACTGGAGGGTAAAAGTAAAGTAAAAGTTTAAAAGTAGGCCAGGTGAGTGTGCCATTTTTATGGCAAGAGACAAATAAGGTTTAACGTCCTTTTCAGGTTAAAAAAGCTGTTCAAAAATAAAATGTAAAATTTTGTTTATTTAATTGCAACATATTGTTTATTGGAAAGTCATATGTCAAAGCTGAATCTATATTATACCTGACAACATGTAGTCTGCACAATAGGAAACAACAGCACACATGCCATATGTCATTATTTGATGTGGACAAAAGAAAGCACCCAAAATGAACAAACACCATAGAAAATATAAAATTTCCTAGAAGCAGAACTGATTACTTGTCTAATAGTGTGGCTTGGCTCTAGTACACAGAATAATAGTCTAAACTGACAGATGAGGAAAAAAAGATAAAAGATAAATAAAATGGAAGAAGAAAGGGTCGACTTGTCTATTTCCTCGCACATCATTTTGCAAGATAAATTACCTTTGGTTGTTATAGGTTAACTTGAAGTATTATTTGAAAAGTTTGAGTTTGATCTTCACCAGAAGACACTATAATGAACTGCAACCCTGATGATCCCAGCACACTCTAACAGATGCACCATCATAAAATGACAATTGTCCCAGACTCACCAGGGCAGCAGGTCTGTCAGTTAATGGAGTTTGGTAGGTGAGCTTTACGGTTAATAATATAGATACAATTCCTTATTCATCCATTCTGGAGCAAGAGTCTCCTTAGATTGATCTCTTTACATTAAATCACAATTTATGTGGCTTGCTATATATGGGATCTGCATAAGGCAACTGAGTGATCAATAATCCATGATCGTATAATGTCACATTTTATTTGTGTTATAGAGAATTTTAGTGAATAACTGACTCTCTTTTCCATAGAAAGCTATCCTAATAGATTTATTGCTCATTGAAGAGATTTACAATTATATTTTCCACATATTTTATATGTCTGTAGGATTCATTGAAAGGAAATAATTTGGCAATGATATACCAAAAACAAATAACCTTAAGCAGCTTTGTTCATTAAAGATGTCACCCTTCTCCTGCAATTATTCTTTTATTATCATGTTACTGTCACTAGAGATTAATGGAGAGCACTATAAGTGTCCTCTCATTGAAGAATGCTAGGTACCTGACTGTTATTTAAATTCTGAAAATAAAAATTATTTGAAGTTGTGCACAACTGTCAACAGTGATCACACAGTGGGAATAATGCCAGAAAGACCATTAGTTGGTATGGAACCAGGTGAAACTCACAGGGTAAACCCTGTTCCTAAGGGGTGTGCAGCTCCACATATGGAGGGGGTGTGTGGATCCCCCCTGTAAAAGACAGATATGAACAAGGTTGGTTGACAAGGCTTGCACCCAAAACATGCCCTATTGATCTTACTAAACACCCGTAACTAGGAAGTGCTATCATCCATAACAAGAAAGTGACATCATCCTGGTATCCACGTGGCTGACTTGGCAAATCTTATCCTTATAAGAGCTTAGCCATACACCGGTATATTTTTCTTTTGGATTGAGCAGTTAAAATGAATATTTAATTGGATTGTTTGAAAATCGATTATTCGAAAATCGATCAAAAACCCTTTTTCTTAATTTAATTGACCAAAAGTGAGCACAATACAGCATCCTGCCATTTTATTTTGTTGGGTGTTTTGATCGATTTGTTCATGATCAGATCATATTTTTAAGATGTGCTCTTTATGTGCTCACCCTTATTATCATAACTGGAAAGGAACTGAGTACAAGATGTCCTGCCCCCCCCCCCCATCTTCCTGGCTGCAATCACTCCACAATTCTAATCGGGGGAGCCGGCAGGAAATCGCTTGGTGCTAGCAATCTCCCGCAGCTCCGTGCCGCAATCAGAATTGCCAGGTGGGAACATAGCCAAAGACAGTGAATGGGTGCGGGTGAAGTGACAAGCGATTTTTAACTGCGCCCATTCAGGTCTACGATCGACTGCCTCCGGCCCGCGCTCAGATCGCAGCCTGCGACCGCCCAAGCCAGATCACAGGCCATTAGTTGAAGTGGGCACTAGCCCATTCAACTAAATGGAGGCGATCGCTGCACACGTTAAAAATCAAGCTGTAACAGGGTTGTTATTACAATGACCCACAAGCACCTGCACAAGTTTACATGCACAGGAGAGCCTCCCTGTTTCACAGGCTGCTGAAGACACCTGGGATGTACGAGCAAAAAGCGATATTGTCAATGCCACCCCCCCCCCCCCCCCTCGATGGCTCAGAAAAGGCGGAACCCAAAACAAACAGGGTCGCTAGGGACAGGTAAAGACGTGAGTTTTGGTTTGTAAAACAACCTTACCCCCAGCTACACTAGGGAGAACCGCTTGGGAGGTTATAGTTGCATATTCTCATTCAAAGTAACCTATGAAAACATACTGAATATTTAATTTCATATTAGTTTCCCCATCATTTAGGTTAAACATCACATTCTAATTCTATTATAATACATTTAGCCATACATTTGGATCTTAATACCCTATAGTGGCTCAAAGACAAAGTCGACATTTTTTTTTCTTTAGCCATTTTGACATCTTACAACCTGAAGAAGGGATGTTCAACATCCCGAAAGCTTATGTCTCCAATGACTACATTAGCCAATATATGCTTCACTTCAAACTTTCTGTATTCATAGATGGCTAACACAGTACAACACTCTATTTTTGACTACAACATCATTTTCAAGCACACAATAAACATGTGTGTAATTTTCCAGGAAATTGTAAACAGTACACCATTTAAGCATGAATCACATCTTTTGTAATAAATGGCCTTTCATTACAAAATTTAACCATATGTAGTTTTTTTTATATTTTTGTACATACAAGCTATTTGATGGGATAATAGTGTGTAAAACTCATACTGGGATTACTACAAACTTTGAAGGTGCTTATAATGGATATTTGTATTATTTGAATTTAATCACAACATGCAGACATATGTTTGTTTCTTTTGTATGGCTGTTTAGTATTATTGAAGAAAACACTCTGCAATAATAAGCCATATAACACCAAAGCTTCCATGAAGAGTTAATTTCTTCACAGGAGCTAAATCGAGTCAACTTCTAATGAGAGCTTTTACTGAGCCAATCAATTTTAGATGCAAACCAGGAAATAACATGTTTGATTTTATTTTGGTAATCATCATGATCAGAGGAATATATCTGCATAATTTGACTCAATATAGTCTTTGGATATTGTGCATGCAAAAATGTGCACCTTTACAATTAGTTCTATGAAAATCAATTAGATTATTATAGTTACTGACATTGAACAGAGCAACAGACAGTGTTCTCATATGTTTACATTTAAAAATTAATTGCTGCGGTTTAAATGTCAGTAAACCCAAGATGTATTTTGTCATTGCAGTCTTCCAAGTAACAAGGTCTGTTACTATGTTCAGATCTTTTAATGCAAGGTTATTTGTGTGAATAAAAAATACCTGGTAAACCTCCTTAGTCACATGGCCCCCCTCATTCCCAGTGACCACTCTTTCCAGGCTGATATTTCCTAAGCGAGGGTGTCACCAGACCTCCCACACAGATCCCTATTGTGTGGTTGCATTTCTTCTTTGTGTTTCTGCACATTACTGCAGCTATTCCAATGCTTCATACAACAGTGACATTGCGGATCATTGATCAATGAGGTCCACCCACTTGCCAGGTAGTGATGGCCCGAACTGTTCACCAGCATGTTCGCGTTCGCCCATGTTCACAAACATATGGCGAGTTCGGTTCGCCCCCTATCTT
>CM070032.1:45247453-45264020 GCA_036250615.1 Ptychadena robeensis | reverse complement strand
GTTCAAATCCCATTGACTATCATTGTAGAAATCCTTTGTGCGGATTTAATGCGTGAAAAAGAAATTTCTAGGGAGTTTTGCCATGGATCCCCCTCTGTCATGTCATTGTCCAAGTGTTAGTCCCCTTGAAATAACTTTTCCAACACTATTGTGGCCAGAAAGGGTCCCTTAGTTTTTTAATGTTCGCCCGCCCATTGAAGTCTATGGGGTTCACCGGGTTCGCGGACATTTGCGGAGGTTCGCGTTCGCCATTCGCGAACATCAAATTCCGGGTTTGCGCCATCACTATTGCCAGGTCCCTGAAGTTTATAAGAAGGATGTATGCCACATGACCAGAATAAAATGGAATTTTACTACTTAGAATATAGTGATTTAGAGATAGATTATTCGCTGTTAGGTTTTTTAGTTGTATGAGAGAGATAGGTGAGTTTACTGATTTTAAATCCTTTCCTTATTTTACAAATTATTGCTTGAAAATGTTTTATTTTCCTGAAATATGTTATTTCAGACATGTATGTAATAAGTGAGAAAGTTCTTACCTGAGAATAATCCTTAGATTAGAATAAGGATTTGCAAAAACAGGTTTAGGGTTTGTCCACATTAGGGTGCTAAGAGGAGGTTAGCACTAATTTCCTAACAGAGCAACATGAGCCCCCACCAGTATACTCTCAAGACACCAGCATTTACCAGGCCCTATGATTTTAGGCAGTGGTTCTCAACCCAGGGTCCACTCCCCCTCTGGATGATGCCTGTTATGTGAGGAAAAAAACAACATTGGCAACATATAATGAATTTCAATTGTGCTGACCTCCCCACCTCTTTGGCCTCATTGATGACTTTGGAGAGGCAGACCCGGAAGGGTTGGTAGGGACACAGACATAGAGGGATGCTTGATGCTGCCTCCAAACATTTAAGTAACCCTGAGTGTAGCTCAGGGTGAGTCTTGCTAATAAAAAAAATTAACCCAAGCTACACTCGGGCCCCACTGGTGCTACACTCACTCTATACACTAGTGCTTAAATGAAAAGTGCACTTCTACATTAGTGGTCAACAGAGAAGCATACAATTGCATCATACCAGTCAAATATTCCGTTTTGGCTGGGAAAGTCTCGTTTTTTATGTGGCTTTTCTAGCCAAATCCTGATTTTAATAAATCCAGGTTTTTTTAAGTCAGGGTAATTTAGGAGGGAGGGGGTGTTAGACTCCCTTCTAAGTTCCAACCCCTCTTGCGCTGAAAATTTGCAGGGTGGGACATAAGCAGGGAAAGTTACACCCTCTCCCATCCAAATCAGTTGACAACTAAATCCAATACTGGAAATTATGTCAGGGACATCACTTCCTGTATTTTTCCCTTATTTTTGCACATTAAAGTTGACAGGCATGAAATACATTGGTAGTAAGTGTGGAAGATTTTGCAACCCAGGACATTGGTAATTAGTGAGAAGAGTTTAACTATGCTAAATAGATGTATTTAGATTGGGTATAAGTAAAATGTTCAGTTGCAAAAATAGTTAATTGCTTAAGGAACTGGACTTAGGGCAGTGGACCTAACCTTACATGAGCAGGGGGTACTTGTGTTTACTAGAGCAAAATTACAATTAATCTGGCTATGTGTCTTAAGATAAATTTTTTTTAGCATATTTGCTAAATATAGACTATAGCCAGGGGTGCATATAACTTTTTTAGTGAGCTCTTCAAATGAGTACCAGTAGATGGTGTTTGGTACTCACCCCATATGTAGGGTGGTCTTTCTCATTGTCTTCTGCTTTAGCTTCCTGCATGGTAGGTTCTGCTGCAGATTGACCTCCCTGTTACTGATTGAGCCTCCGATTAGCTGTCTCCATCCACTGGTCACCAGCTGGCTTTGTGTCAAATGTAACTCTCACAGTACAACACCATTTGAGCCCCCAGATCTCATACCTCAGTAGTACAACCCTGAAGTTTTCTGGCTTAGTAACTAACCCGAGACTACCAGCAGTCCAAATGTCATCTTACTCTGCCTACTTTGACTTTCATCCGCCAGATTCCAACACCCTTAGATTAATAATTTACATTCCCAATTTCAAACCCCTGACCCCAACCTTTTATAGTTATTCATGTTTCACTGAGGTTATCCAACTGACATAGATTGTATACATTTAACATTTAGCTGCGGTCGCCCAGACACTGAGTGCCTCCAAGTTGATAGTATGCATATGAGCTTTGTAACAATAATGCAGGTACGCATAGCTAGTTTTGAGTACCAGAGTACCATTAATGTGCAGTCCTGACTATAGCCCTACCCCCTGAATGATCTATTGCCAAGGCAAAAAATGGTGTGAGTATTCTTGCATCACAGGACAGGAGATGAAGGTCAGCAACTGATGACTAGATCTACAGTGCCACATATATAATGGCCATGTTGGTTTTCAATAATATATTATGCCCTAACCACATGCATGTGCTCCAACATTTAACTGAATGTTTTTTGCTGTCTCCAACAGGCATTTGGAATCCATGTTATCTTGTGCATACAGAACAGTAACTTTCCAACATGATAACAAACCAGGCAACACTATGTTTAGAAACCAGATAAATGGCAATAATATAGACTCTGACATCCTTTTTACAATGAAATGTGTGTCTGTTTGTGCTTAATTAACTGCTGGCACGTTGAAGTATATTGCTAAAATAAAATTATGTTGAACTGTTGTACAAGTAATAAGTTGACAAGAATTTATTAAACTAGGAAGCGCCGAATCAATAGTTTACAACTCAAGACTAAACATGTTTTCGCCATAGGGAGAGTACAGCCTTATCTTGGCATATGTCATAGATTTAGATGATGGCAGGAGACAGCTTGGTTATCGTAAACACACAGACACATAGTCTAATCCGGGGTACATCTCTTTGGATAGGGCTACAGCTGCTCTCTATTAGATTGTGCAGATTCATGATCTCATTTTAGTGCCTCATTAAAGATTAAAGAAATGGATATGCAAGAGAAATACACAGGGTTGTCATGAAACAAAATGGAACAAACTACCACAAAAGTACTAGAATGGTGTTTTGCATGTATATAGGCTGTTTTATTCTTTGTAATTGCAGCAATAATTGCTGTTTGTGTCACTCATGTTTCAATTGCTTCCATTTGTTTGGCTGCAATGGAGCTGACAGCTGGTGCTTAGACCAATATTGGCAGAATTATATTACATAAATATACATAAAAATAAATACAAAAAGAGTGAGACTTTTTATATGATGTCTGTTTAATGATGGGGTCTGAGTGAGCCCACTTGTATGACTTCCCAATCACCAGTGCTTGCAGAAAAGAAATATTTCACTCAATGGGAGTCAGAGATCTATGTCAGTCATTCTATTTAACTTCTTGTTCTCTCATTCTCAGGACCTGTGCTTGTCCGTCACCCATGTCACTGTTTAATGTACACTTTTACCATGCCTTGACCCTGTATTTTCCCTTTTGGTCTTAGAACCCTTGTCAGTCCTTGCAGCCTTAGGATATGTCTGCACTAAGTTTGATGGACACGTTAGAGTTTCTGGACGTGGTAAATTAACACGTCCAATGTAATCAGCTTGAGGCATGCCTCGAGTAAATGTGGATACTTGCTCATTAAAAATAAAAGGCCATGCTTGCAGTGTTTGACACACAGTTTTGGAGCAGTGGAGCCTAAGGTTATGTCTACACTACATTTATGTTGAGTGTCATGGATGCATCAGTGTTATTACCCACAGATTTCCTGCAGTTTGCCTGCAGTTTACAATGCATGGCTCTATAACTGCCCTTAGCCCATAGGGCAGAACAAGGTGCGTCTTTACTGTGCCCCCCCCCCCCAAGTTCAGCATGGAAAAAAACAGTGTAATCAAGCCCATAGGTCTCTTTGACATTACATCACAGTACACTGCATTGTTCTTTGAGAAGAACACGCTTTATGCAGTGCATGTTGGCCAATACATATTATGTGTTTTTGAATGTGTTGAATACATGTGTATTGGGACTGCAAGCACCAGGGAATCTAAAATGCAAAATCATTTTGTTGCACCATATTGCACCACACAATGCATGGCGGTATGTATGGTTTCCACGTAAAGCAGGTATTGCAGTGTGAGCCAAACTAAGAAAGGTAATAAACTGTCAGCGGTGGTTACACAGTTACAGTTATATCAGTGGCCAGAAGGGCCCTCTGTAGGTGTATGGGGCCCGAGTAAAAATGGGTCACTATGAAGGGTGGGTGTTTAAGTTGTGTGTAGGTGTGCAGCTCTCAAAATCGAGGGGGAATATGGCCCCTCCCTAACAGACAAATAGGAATAAGGACACAAGGTGTCCAACATAGTGCAACAAAGTAAAGTACTGTAAATTATAAAATAAAACAAAATTAAATTAAACAAAACAAAGATAAAATACTCACATTGAAGCTGTTGTTTTCAGGCTTACTAAGTATTAATCTCTCAGGGCCGTGTGCTTAGCAGGATGACGTCACTACCTCCTTTAATGTGAGTATTTTATCTTTTGTTTTATTTTATAATTTACAGTTCTTAACTTTGTTGCACAAGGTTGTGCACCATGTGTTCATGTTCCTAATTGCAATGTGAGCACTCCCTTGCATACTTCATAGATTCTGTGTGTCAACTAAGTGGTAGAACATATCTTGGCTTTCAAGGTGAAGCAGATGAGAACTGCATTGGGGGTTGATGTCTAACAATCAGGGGTGCTAAACTTTACAACATTGCATATACATACTACTCCTAGTCCTTATCATGCCACGCTGCTGTCCCATGTTGCATCTCCTGCATTAAACAACGACTGTTACAGCTGATATTGACATAAATGGTCTAAGCTGTGTTATAAAGGATGTTGTATAAAGGCACTTTGAAATAAACCTTCCACTTAGCTTAGTAAATAAAGTGAATCTCTTAGCGTTTATTGAATCAACAGAGCCTACTCTGTTACTTTACATGGTTTGACACTGCATAGCTGAGTTTCTGTTCAGTTTAACAAAACACCAAAATGGATATATAACAGTGAAGATATTTCAAACATTGCAAAGATGGCATGTTATGACTACTACATGTGAAATCACTGAGCTCTTCAAAATTACTTCCTTCTTCCATGTGCTTCATTTTTTACCACCGTGAAAATAGGCCCTGACAAAATTGTGTATAATATTACTAACCAAAAGGTAGCCAATACCGGACATAAATCATTTTGGTGCAGACTCTGCCCAAGAAGTAGGAACCATATATATGTAATTCTAGGTGTCTTATCAAGACATTTTTGTCATGAAAGTGAGGTTTACTGGCTAAAGTTTTAATTTAAAAAATGTGCATTCAAACAGGGATGGGAGGTATAAGAGAATAACTGATGCAGAGAGAGTGATTGTTGGATTCATTTTGGGATGGTGAATTTTAAAGAAAAAAAGTGTCCATGTACATGAACTTCACCATAGCAGTTATTAATAAAATGACAATAGTTTATTGATCAAAATACACACCAGGACATGTGTATGTGCAATATAAAAACAAAAAAACTCTGCCCATGTTGTTGTATCTACATGTTTCCAATGATAGCCTTATCATGATATCCCAAAATTGATATTCTTTAATTCAAGAAGATACAATTACAGTATTTTGTGGGCTATAAAACACACCTTTTCCCCATTAAAAACAATCTAAAAATGTCTGTGTCTTATGGTCCAATTAAGTAAAAAAAATAAGTCCCATACATCGTAGGAGCAATAGCTCTGCAATTTGTGCTATTTAGATAGCATGAGCTGTGTATAACATTCTGCATTGCAATAAAAAAATGATGTGACAGATATATCTTCCAAGAGCTCCCATATGTAAATAGGCGCCAAATTGTAAAATGTGACTTTCCATAAGTTGGTAAATGGGACAGAGGCACACATCATAAAGTTTCAGCCCAGCCCATTCTACTGGAACTAAACTCTGTCTCCTGGCACTGGCCTTTTAAATATACATTTTATTGAGGCCCAAACACCACAGAAAGCGAAGTACAGAATCTCTTCTCATCGAGTGTACATAGATGGAAGGCATCACTGAATGATGCATGGACTAGCACTGCCTACTTTGCTGAAACATGCTGTATATTTACTTTATATGAAAATGGCTGTGCCTCAAGATTTTTTTTTCTAATGTTCCCTTCAAAGCTATGGGGTGCGTCTTATGGTGCATACATTTTTAAAGGCCATCATTTTGTATATTACTCAAGAAAGAAAAAAATAATCAAACAGTCTAATCTAATCTGTGGGCTGAAGGGGGAGCACAAACCCCACTGGTGAAGAAGTTAGAACCAGCAAATTGGACCAGCTTTACAAGACCACTAGGAAATATGGTTATGGGATAGGGGGGAGAAGTATGGGAAAGCCGGGAGAGAGTCACATCTTTGTCTGAGCCTTGGTAATGATAGAAGGTGCTGTAACATCACACATGATGTCACTACACTTCCAATGTAAACATAAGGAGAAAACTTTGTTTTCACATTCTCTTCTACAGCATGCTCACATTTACAGCAGGCTATATGTATAAGAATCAGAAGCCCAGCTTGATGACAGCCACAAGTTCCAGTGAACTTAAACTGTACCCACAGGGGCTGCTAATTCAATTTGCCAGTTTAAAACTAATGTCACAGAACTAGTGAAACCTTTCTGTACTGAGGAGGCATGCTGTGTGAGACATGGAGTCTAAAGCCAACCATATACAGGTTGATTTTTCATTTGATTCCCGAACGATCGATCGCTGTGCGTATTCACAGTAATCAGTCGTTTGGGAATTGGATGCAGTCCACCTTGAGCAATCGATACAGCTTGAACGAAAAATCGATCAAACAGGGATCTGACATGCAAGTATTTACCTGTTCGATCGGCATTACTTTGGATGAGGTCCCTCAGCCCCCATCCAAAGTAATGGACCAGGGACTTGTGTAAGTCGCAAGGCAACCCCCCCCCCCCCCCCCCCCCCCCACACCTGCAAAGGTTGATGAACTTTGCTGCATATAACTTTCATGTTGCAGCCATCAGCTACTCCCAGAATGGTAACAAATGAAGTACAAACTTATCAGACAATATCAGTCAGATTGGACAAAAAATCGCAATGGTTTGGTGGAGGAAACTTTTATCTGAAGTTTCATGCACCAAATCATTATTCTGCCCACTTGAGATGCTTTGTAATAAAGGACAATCTTGAAAATTCAAGAAAGTTTTGTGAAATAGTCAAAGTTTATCATCCAGAAATGGTAAGGGGGGGGGGTATCAGGACAGTTTGTATCAAAACATAAAGGAGTAGGGGAGGATGTTCATTGTTCTTCATATCAGGAGAATAAACTAGTTTTCCAGCATTTACAAATAAATATTCAGTAAAAAAAAAGCTGACCTTAAATAGGACTTGTCGGTTTGACTATGTTTATGTTATGTTTGAATATGTTTTCAATACTTTTCAAATCGTTATACAGAATTGTTATTATTAGAGTACATTGCATGTTTTTTTCCGAGCTATGAAATTCCACTATATGCTTAAATGTTTAAATTGTAGGTATCAAAGATATTTCATAGTGTTCATGTATGCTTTTATTGCCTCTTTTCCCTACAGTAGCATTTAAAAACATGGCTCTAATCTATAGGAGGAAAAGGAGCAGTGTTAACCTCCCATAAACCTCAATTTACTTAATACAATTCTCAGCATCTGTGAATATAGCTGCTTGGGACATCTGCGGAGTGTCACAAGAGAGCCTGTGTTCCAAGTCTAGGACTAGTGATGAGCGGCATAGGCAACATTCGTATTCGCGGCATGCCGCAAATTTTTGGGAAAACGTTCAGAAAACATTCGGAAAATATTCGCATTCGGCAATATTCTTCTTATTGCGAATATTGGCAGTTTGATGCGAATTTCGCGAATATATGTTTAACTTGCATTGAGGGGCGTGTTGAAAAATAATTGCGAATTTTGGACGCCATCTACATGATTTTTCGCGAATTTTCAAAAGTGCCAATTGGATTTATTGGATTTAAAAACTGTTGATGGTCGCAGGGAGTGTTGCTAAGCTCTTGTTGCAGCCTTCCCATTCGTCCACTTGCATTGAGAGGCATGTGTAATGGAAAAAAAATACCGAATATCCGGAATTGCGAATATTCGGCAATATATACACCATCTTTATGAATTTCCGAATTGCGGATATTCGCGATTAATATTCAGAATCCGAATATTCGTGATCATCACTATCTAGGACATTTATTTTCATGTAAAAACCCTTTTGCCCATGCGAATGAAGTTGCATGTGCAAACGGTAAAATATTATCATGGGGTTCCCCTGTTTAAGAGCCCAACCCCCTTTTTGGCTTTGTTAGGGGGTAAGAGGAGCTGATGATGGGTTGGGTATTGGCTGAATTTCCGCATTGAGTTCTTTTCTTCTGCATTTTCTGGGCATCTGCAGTGATTTTCAACTTCTAAATAGGCCTAACAACAGCTCCCACCAGTTAGCTGGGGGCACCGAGAAGGTGTTTAGATTGTTATTTTGTAATTGTTAGTTTGATTTGGAGGAGTAATAGGCTTGAGTCTTAAGGAAACCAGATTATGCCTCTTGCTTCTTTTAGTATGTTTTGTAAATGTTTTAATGGCGCTGTCTACTCTCCAGCATTAGCAATCTATGCATTGGTGTTACCTGTCGTCTGGAGCTACATTGCCCTTTAATGTGCAGTATAACAAGCTGCCACATTACACTCTGCGCTCCCTACCCATGCACATTGCCCTTTTGGTACTTGAAACATGATCATATTATTTACTTCTAGTGTTAAAAAAATCATTTATTTAAACTGATGTTTCAGCACTGTAGGAAGTGTAGCACAGATCCTTTTCATCATCTTTTATATATTCATTTTCTGTATTCAGGGATATAACATGATTGAAAAACAAATGTATTCTTTGGTTCACAGTGGTTTGATTCTAATACAACATTCATACATTTCATAGATTTAAATAAGTCAAAAGATTTGTAAGTGAAATTATGGTTTCATTGCATTCCATCTGCCAGACAAGAGCAGAAGAAGATATATTTGTATAATATAACTACCATGCATCGGACTAGACTGAGACATTATAATGCCTAAAACTGAAAATGCAACAGTAGTTTTAAAACTTAGAGAAAAGCATCTCATTATTATCATATTTAGTAATTAAAATTCCAGGAAGCATTTCTCTAATAAATGAATACAAGTATCTAGGTAAATACTTGAAAAAAAAGGCGTCTAGCGAAGTAGCATTGATTGTGACAGGCCAGCTTCCACCAACGAGTTATAAAGCAGAAATTACCAAAATATCATTATACATTTTATGATGTGGTTAGTATAAAGGACCATGACTACTGTGTGAATGGTAAAAAAAGACAAAAGCCAAAGAAAGTTTTAAGGAAGTAAGCTGTAAATAGATGTATTCCCTAACATTCATTATATTTCACTCAACACAATTTACTACTGAGATGGGCAAAAATTCAGTTTGTTCATTAAATTCACACTATCCAATTTATTCCACTCAAGTTACTTCTATCCAGTGAGAATTGCTTCATTTACTTTAAATTTAGGTTTTTTATACAACAGATTTTAAATTAAAGTATTCTTTAGGATCTCTACCTTCCCCAATGATTCATCTAATAAATAATCCAATGTTTATGTCTGGTTTTACCTATGCATAACACAAACTAGTTTATTAAGAAACTGTTTTCATTTCAATGAAAAGATCCTTGATATCCCTGCCATCCTAAAAGAAAAATGTAGCTTATCCTTGAAAAGTGGTTCTCAGTACATTCAATACTTTATTCAAAATAGCTCAAGAATTCAGTCAAATGTAACATCTTGGACTATTTCTATACTCATGATAAACTGCAACATGAAGCTTGTGTATAATTGTTTTACACTGCATATTTTACATATAACACTGGCCAACACAAAGTTCATCATAGATAACATGGTGTGGGGGTTGTAGTGTTTTTTGTGCTGATTTCAAATCTGTCCATTTCTCGTAAACTTTTTGTGCAATCAGTCTTATTGTATTATAAGAGAATAAGGCTAACTCATAATTATGAGTTCAGTTAATAGTTTTTTTTTCATATTCTTGTTTGTACTCCACTTATAGGTCCTTAGGACCAGATTTAGAGTACCATTTATTTTGGGTGTCCTAATGTGGCTCCCGTTCCTCAGTGACAGGCAGCATTGAAGTGGGGCCCAGGACCTCAGCCCAAATATGTCCCTGTCTTCTTGGGTGTAGATCTCCCCTCTGGTCGGAGTTCCCTCCTTGGCATCCTCAGTGAGATAGTTTATCACATTTGAGCCTTGAAATTTCTGTTTGAATACTTATGGCCATCCTCCAATGTGTTTTATTGCTAGCTCATGTCAGTATATCTCCTGATGAAGCAACAGTGAAGTCGCCAAACATGTCGAGTTAATGAACAAGTAAAACTGGAAAACTGGAATGTATGGACTGTTTACAGATTGACTAATTGTCTATTTGTGTTTTAAACTATTCATGGTTTTTGCCAGTGATAGTCCCTTTCTGTCAACTCGATTGTATCGACTTGAGTTGACTGGGTGCAACTTTATGTGGTTCCTCATAGATTTTTGGGATGATGGCACTACCATTCAAATATTGACTATTAAGGCGTTGTTTCAGACAATCTCATAAAATAACTGAAAACCTTAAGAAAATCTACAAATTGCATTTTAACTCTTGCACAAAAGTTATTCCTTCCACCTTTACATACCAAGCTTGACTTGAATTGAAGATTATCAATATCTGGTTCAAAAATTTCCCCATGTCAACTCTGCTAAACGGAGGGAATATTTGTTGTCCCTAATATTAGGTCCTTGTTACTTAATGAAAGGTATGAACAATCTTTCTTTTACACAGCCAGAGCTTAAAGCTTGGAAATCCAACTTCCTTAGTAACCATAAGTCGAGTACATACAAAGCTGGTGTGAAGAATCTTCTGAAGGCATTCCATGAAACAGGGTGTTGCTATGTCAAGGTCGCAAGGTGAGCATTTTCATCAAGACATTCAGATAATCAAAACTCGTTACCAAGGTTTCAGGAATGAAAGTATGGATGACTACTGTTGGATGCTATGATAGTTTAAACAGTTCAAACATTGTGTATAACAGAAAATCATCAAGTATTTCTGAGCAATCATAGATGCAAAACCAATAATCACTATAGCAATGTCCCACACTGTGTTCCTGAAACCTAACATCACTTGGAACTCTAAACATTTACCTATAAAATAATAAAATGCATACAGATCTGAAATCAGCTTTTAAAACGGATCTAGAAAATATCCATTTGCATTCTAATGATTAAAAAATATATATTATTTATGTTGACCTATATAATTAAATAAATTAGAATGCTGTACAGAAAATCAGTACTCAAAGGCAATCTAATGATATTGGGAAAACCATATTAAAGAATATTAAAAAATATATTATTTGTATGTTGATGAGATGAAGATATTTCATACAATTACGGCTGTAATCAATTCCTTGATACTAGTGTATTTTAACATATATTTTGTACTATTCTAATAAAATAAATCTTGGCTTACACCTAGATTGCACTTAATATAAAATGATAAACCAATAGAGGTAGGTATTTCCCTTATTTTCACTCTAAAGCCCTAAACCTAATGCCATCGACCCCACTGAAGTTCCATTCAACTGGTGCTTTTATGTTCTGTCTGCATTCTTTTCCATTTCAGCCGGCTAAATACTTTACCCAGCATCAGATTGACAACTGCAAGGCTCTAGTCTATGCTATTTACAAGCCGAAAGTGCAATAGTTTTTCTTTTTTACTCATTTAACAAAATGGTATTCTAGGCCAGGGTTTTGGGAATAATCGGTCGGACTGTGATCGCACATGTTGGAAAATTTTTCTCGATTGAATCTAAATTGTATTCAATTGGCTGCTATTTCTTATGACCCGACCAATTTAGGTCCGATCTAACTAATTATCATACTTTTACTTCCTGTTTCAAACATTGTGCTGTTTGTAAAATCATCTGCCAGGTTGTGCTAGGATGTATATATGTTTTAACATTCTCCTGTATTTCTCTTTTTTTTTTATTCATGTGAACTAAACTGAAGTTGAGATCCTGTTTCCCCTATGATTAGCCATCCCCATCAAGGGCACCCCCAGATTTTTTTCACAAAAATTCTAAATAAGGCCCCCCACCCCCAGGACACCCACAGATACCTGGCCCTGGCCAAAAACCCCATTCGGGTGGTACAATTGTGTGCCTTAAGCTGCTGATCCCGGCCATAACCCTCCCACTTCTCAAACATAAAATCGGCGGATGGAAAATGTTCGATCGAAGTAGGTAAAATCGGACAATAATTGGTTGCTTTATTTGGGGGTATAATGAAATACAGTCCGATCGATCAAAGATCCTCGTATTGGAAAACATTGATTTTTTTTTTGTTTTTAATCGTTCGGACGGAAAATCTGGGCGTGTATGGGGGCCATAAAGGAATTTTCTGTAGACAAGATTGAAACATTTCTGCTGGTCCCAATGATCACAGTGGCCTCCATCATTAATAGGTGGAAGTTCAAAACCACCAGGACTCTTCCTAGAGCTGGCCGTCTATCTGAACTGAACGATCGGGGGAGAAGGGCCTTAGTCAGGGAAGTGACCAAGAGCCCAATGGTCACTCTGTCACAGCTCCAGAGGTCCTCTGTGAAGAGAGAAGAACCTTCCAGAAAGTCAACAATCTCTGCAGCAATCTACCAATCAGGCCTGTATGGTATAGTGGGAGCAGGCCTGGAGTTTGCCAAGATTCTCAGACTGTGAGAAACAAGATTCTCTGATCTGAGACAAAGATTGAACTCTTTGGTGTGAATTCCAGGTGTCAGGTTTACGGGAAACCAGAAAACACTCCATTGGGTTAGTATAGGGCAGTCAGTGATTGGCAGCCCCTCCCTGTCATCCATCACAATGAGTGAACTCTCTGCACACAGGGAAGTGTGCTAGAGTTAACTCAGTGCTCCACTTACGTGGAGTCACATAAAGGGAAGTAAATTGTGCATGTTTGAGAATTTCAAATCTTCAGGTTCTGTAGTGGTAGGAAATGTGTCTATAGAGTCTTCCTGGATGTTGGACCAGAAAGAGATTAGCCTGTTAAGGATCTATGTTACTTAGGCTGGGCATAGACGTCTTGATTTTCCGTATGATTTCTGTGAGATCGACCACCGTGATTGATCGTTCACAAATTGATGCATGCATAAAGTGATCAATCAATCGATTGACCCTAGATCGCACGTAAAATTGATTGAGCAGGAATCGGACCTGTCTGAAAATTTTTGTCAATTGGTCAGGAATCGAGTGATGTTATTTGAGACATGCGATCATTTCCAGCGATCAATCGATGAACGCCACAACCCACAACTTCCCTTTTCTGTGCCTTATTTTTTTTAATTCATGGGAAATCACCTGGTTTGCTTTGGAGTAATGGCCATTTGTTGGGCTATCACCACTCAAACCCATAATGAGTGCGTGCAAACACAATATTGCTTTTGTTAACACAATGAACAGGCTGTCATTTTAACAAAACCATAATTTAATTTGTATAAAAGTATTAAAATATTTACAAAATGTAAAAAAGTGACTCATCATGTCACTCACTCCCCAAGTTGTTCAATTAAAATGAGAACCAACAAATCCTAATGAAGATATTTACAACTGCATCACTCAGCACAAACAGGCGTTTCAACGCTTCCCCTTCTGCTGATTTTTCATGTTTTCAAGGATCCCACACACTGCTATAAAGTTGCCAATTGTCTTTTAAAAGTTGTCACGATCCGAGATCCGTGATTGATCGAGCACTGCGTGATCAATTCTGTTATTGGAATCAATTCTGGAATCTCATGGCATGATCGGTTAAAAGATTGATTGCAGGGAAATCTAAACGTCTATGCCCAGCTTTATTGTTCATTTGGAATTGGGGCTTGTTTGTAACTTGAGGACAATTTTTATAAAGTAAATAACGTGTTTTTTAACGTGTCATGTGAACACATGTTAGATAATACTTACAATGTGGTCAGTTCTAAACTGTAACTAGTAATCTGTTTTGTAAATAATAGGAAACTAAGCTGTTAGCAATGACTAATGATAACATTTCCCTACTGATTGTCACAGTCAACAAATTGTAGTATAATGCTCCATTCACTCTGTTGGTTTTAAGCTAGCCATACACGTGTCGGATTCCATGGCCAATTGATCACTCATGATTCCGGCGATCTCAGCGGGAATGGGAGCTGCAATCAATCAGCCACTTAAGAGGATCCGATCGCTGCATACCACCTTGTCCGAGTGATCGCGTCCAATTGATCAGGGGCTCAGAATTGGATCCGACAGAGAACCAACATGTTGGTTCTCTGTCGGATCCAATTCTGAGCCCCCGATCAATTGGCAGCTGCCTTTAGGGCCTTTATAAGCAGCTGCCTTTAGGGCCCTCTCACACTAGCCATGCTTCAATGTGGTGTTTACTGGCAACGGATGTAGTAGTGTTAATGCCAACTAAAATCATGTGTTAACGCATTCTGTTCCGCAACGTCTTGCTGCAGCATGAAATGTGTGCTGCAGTATGCTATGTGTTAACATGCTGTGTTGGGCATTACTGCACAATGCTATGGAAGCCTGTGTAACCTGCAATGACACTAGTACACTGAGTTGCCATAAACTCACTGCAGCATGGCTAGTTTGAAAGTGCCCTTCAATCACTGACAACCATCCCTATATTAGCCCTATAGATGACTTCCCAAAGCTCCTTATGGGTCACGGATTTAAAATGGCCAGGAATACTTTTATGTGTATAATTTTAACCATCAAGATAGAGTAAATACGCATATTTCCATCAATTTTATTTATAGTTTTCTAGAAATTTTTCTAATTAGTATATTTAATCATTACATTCACCTAACATTTTCAATGTTTTAGCTGCATAGCACAGTAAAGCCCCAGTCCATCACAATTTGCAAAAGTTAAGGGAAAAATCCTAACTACAGGACAGTGGGTGGAGCCATGCAAATCATTCCTTTTCATCAGCCAAATGCACATCCAGACCCGCTGGTGTACAGTGCAAATATAGACTTATGGTACAGACATAATTATTCCAAACTGCATACAGGTGTTTCAGACCTGTTCGCCATCATCAGATTAAAGGAATCGAAAAGCCCCCAATTCGAGTACTGCATAGCACAGTAAAGCCTTCTTTACAGAAGGTATTTACATGCCCCAATCCAAAAAGTTAAGGGAAAATTACTCACTTCAGGACAGTGGGTGGATGCAACTGCTCGAGTTAAGGGCTTTTCGATTCCTTTAATTCCTTCTCACCATTACCTTCATGGTTGTACCTCTTTGTTCGGCTCCCAAGCCCCACACCATAGAGCCATGGTTTCCATGCACTGCACTGATGATGGCCAATGAGCCTGAAACACCTGTATGCCGTTTGGAATAAATGGCTCTCTACCATAAGGCTAAGTTTACACTGTCGTCATGTTTAAAGCTTCCTAGACACTCCCGAGTGGCAGAAAGGCTTTAAAGACCTTTGTACAAAATGTACTCTAGCTTTAAAGACAGAAAAACATCCAGGGGTCGTTTTTTTCATGACTGAAAAACGAGTGAAAAAGCTCTGCAAACTTGCTGCAGTCGCTTTCTGGGCTTCACCATTGAAGTTAATGGGGTCGTTTAACGACCAAGCGACCCTCTGAACGCGACAGAAGGTGTTCAAAAGAACAGAAAGCGTACTGCTTGATTAACGACAGTACATTTTCTGTTCTTTAAACGACCTTATTGACTTCCATTTTAAACCTAAAGCAAGGTTGTTTTCTAGTCTTAAAAGACCACAAAACGACCTTGCAAGAGACAGTACAAACTTAGCCTGAGTCTTGCACTGTACACCAGCGGTTCTGGATGTGCATTTGGCTGATGGGGTGTAAAGGAATAACTTCAAATTTTCAGCTGTACTAATTTTTTTGTTTCTGTTTTACTATGGTATAAACAACTTGTACAATGATTTCATACCTCTCTGAAAAATGGCATACAATTATCATGAATAATTAAATTGCTATTGCGCTTTGTACTATTCCATTCTTCAGTTGCTTTGTTATTGTAAAGGATGTTTCTATATTCAATTATCCTTGGAACCAGCTAAATAACAGTAGCATTTATTAGCACAGGATGTCATGCTCTGGATTCAAGCACAACACTTCTACAAATATAAAACCACATTTCAAGTATATAATGAGGGATCCCTGACACAAAGTACAAAATTGTTTATTATGAACAACCGGTTGAACAAAAATATCAAAACCGGTTAAAATTCTAACCTATCACAGCGTGTGATATTTACAAATTATGTTATTGTCAGCACTCTGTGTCCCCTGGGGGGAATGCGGCTCCCTCGGGGTTCCCAGTGTGGCTAGTGGGGTCCCCGGGAGTCACAGCATCTCCCCATGGGTTTACTGACCTGTAGGGGTTGGGGATACCCCTGCTATGGGGTACCCCGGGTCTGCTACG
>CM070032.1:45214181-45229571 GCA_036250615.1 Ptychadena robeensis | reverse complement strand
GGGTAGACGGAGCCCTGGTGAGATGCGGCTACTCCATCGAGGCGCCGGAACCGGAAGTCCTTTGTTTTTTTTTAATCATGCAATTGATATACAATAGTGGTTAGCAAAATTAACTGTTCCGAAACCCAGGTAAGTGATGTAAATAACTAGTATTACTCCAGTAGTTCATCTGCTTCAATATACACTATTTAAAGAAAAGGAGTGGTACAATCCTTTAAATCACTGAATTCAGGTTTTGGCCCGGGTAAATAAAAATTAAGCACATAGTCATTCAATCTGCACTTACAAACATGTGTAGAAGAATGGGTAATTCCAAAAAACTCAAACAGTTCAACTATAGTACTTTCATAGCATGCAACCAAAATACGTTTGTGGAACTTTGTCCATACTAGATATTAGTGGTCCCTATACACCTTACAATCTTAAGCTAGCCATACACGTGTAGGATTCCATGGCCAATTGATCACTCACCCAATTGATTCCGGCCATCTCAGCGGGAATGGGAGCTGCGATCAATCTGCCAATTAAGAGTATCCGATCGCTGCACACCACCTTGTCCAAGTGATCACGTCCAATTGATCTGGGGCTCAGAATTGGATCAGAATTGGATCCGACAGAGAACCAACATGTTGGTTCTCTGTCGGATCCAATTCTGATCCAATTCTGAGCCCCAGATCAATTGGACGTGATCACTTGGACAAGGTGGTGTGCAGCGATCGGATACTCTAAATTGGCAGATTGATCGCAGCTCCCATTCCCGCTGAGATCGCCGGAAACAATTGGGTGAGTGATCAATTGGCCATGGAATCCTACACGTGTATGGCTAGCTTTACCATACAATTTCTGTACAATCAACCTTTGTTCAACCAAAACCATGTAATATGAGGACCTTTCTAAACCTTCTAATCACTATGTATTCTATCATGGAGGCCACTATACTACATAGTTGTTAGTAAGTCTAATGGAAATTGTATGGAGTCATCTAAAGATGTATGGGGGCTTAATTGTAAGTGGTATTATTGTAGTGAAAGCATTTAGGAGTTTTAAGCTAGCCACACACGGTTCGATTTTGGTTCAATCGATGCTCGATTAGATGAATTTTTTCATTGATTGAACGAAAATCGGGAAAAGCCCACATGGTACGATCGACGATAATTGCTCGATGAAGGCAGAAAAATTGATCGAATTTTGATCGGACATGTTGGAAAATCATCGTAGATTGTGCCAAAATCGTTTTATAATCGTCGATGTTTGTGGTGTTTCTCCTGGATCGATTAGATTCGATATAATAACATAGACTACTTCAATCTGAACTTCAATAGTTTCCATACCAAAATCGACGATTTTAGTAATATTTTGGAATCGAAATCTCACCACAATCGCAAACTCAATGTGGGTGTATGTTGATACGATTAAGATCGATTTTCGATTAGACGATTGAATTCCTCGATCTAATCGAGCATCGATTGAACCAAAATTGAACCGTGTGTGGCTAGCTTTAGAAACATAAACAAAAAGTTGTGGGGTCACAGTGTGCATAGGAGTGTGTAAACCTCTATCTCTGTCTTTAGGCTCTGCAACAAACTGAGCATTGGAAGCATCTTGGAATGGGCTTTCGAGGCCAAGCACTTGAATGCAAGCATCACCAAGCACAATGACAAGCATCAGATGTTGTGGTGTAAAGCCCCCCATACACCTTTAGATTCCTCCATACAATTTCCATCAGATCTTCCAACATCTATGTAGTATAGGGGCCTTCCTGATAGAATACATAGTGATTGAAAGGTGTAGAAAGGTCCTCATATTACATGGATTTGGTAGAAGAAAAGTTGATTGTACAGAAATTGCATGGTAATTGTATGTGGTGTATGGGGGGCTAAAATCATGCAACTAAGTAAATAACTAGGTAAAGCCCCCCATAGATGGGCCGATTCCCGGCCATAGTTGCGGCCGACCGCAACCATAGGGGAGCCCACCTTGAGGATCCGACCAAAAGAGTCGGCAGGTCGGATTGCACACGGATCCGTCCTGCTGGTTCTTTTTCTGCCCAATCCTCCGATCCTGTGCTGCAGTCTCCTCCCCCTCCGAGTTAATTGGCTACCATCTGACAGGAATCGCGTGTGTTAGTGGCTTACACAGGATTCCTATCCGTTCTGTAGCAGACTCCTCACAGCGTGGTAACGTCACCACGCTGTGAGGAGTCTGCTAAAAGCCGGCCATAGATCGAGACGTCTATGGCCGGCTTAAGTTGAGATGTGTTTTGTGGTGTAACACATAACAATTTTTTTTATCTGGCAGCTTGATAAAGTCTTAGGGCTTTTTTTTTTATTACATTACATTTTTCCAACCCTTTAAGTTTCCTTTTTCCAAAAGCTAAACATGTTGGAAATCATCCAGTTGCTACAAAATTAAAAACATAATTTAACCACAAAGTTGTAGACCACATGAAGATTCATAGTGGGGTCGTGGTTTGCAGAGAGGCATAGAGAGTAAAGGTTGCCAAAAGTGAGTATAGATCTGTGAAGGGAAACGTTGGGTGCTAACATTGGGCGAACTAGGAGCTATGCCAAAAGAAAAGGAAATGTAAAGGTAGCGGTTCAATTTGTCACCAATCGATTCCTGATCCGATCGTTCAAGGCGATCGTGGAATCTGCGATTGATCGGATTGGGAATCGATGGAACACCACCTTGGGAATCTGATTTGTGGACGATTTGGACATGAGCTGGCTGATTCCACAAAATCCATCGATCGAAAAGGCTGCTGCATAGGGCTATGGGTCCACCAACATACTCCTTATCGCAAAACGATCGTCCAAAAAAAAACAACATGTCGGTTCAACGTCCGATCAAATTTTTAGTCAATTCTGATTTTGTTTGGTCGATTATTCAGGGTGGGAAGAACTCAATTGATTGCCGATTGATCACCAATCGATCGCCAATCGATCGCCATGAACACGCGTGGTGATCAGTCAAAAATCTAGTGAAAACTCGACCCGTGTATGGGAGCCTTAATGACTACAATTTAGCACAACCAATAAAAAAGACTCCTGTGACAGAAGACATAAATATAGATTTCAACATTAAATTTATTTCCCCACCCATGTGAGATAGTGTACCTTCTCCAAAAGCATTTGGAAAATCATCAAAATAATTACTACAAAATTATGAACAAAATATTTATAATAAGTATACATGGTCTTTGACTAGGTTAATAGTTTAGATTAGACCAAAATGTGAAACATCTAACCCAATAAATTGTGAACAACTTTATCTACATAACAGACTTGCCTGAAAATAAAGATGCATTCATGGGAGGCAATTCTGGCAAAAGCTGGAGTGCTTTTTTAAATAATAAAAGCCAAAGTTCAATATCAGAAGAGAATTCATGATCAAACATAAAGTCCTCTTGCAAATGACAGAATTATTTATAACTAGTATCTGCAGGAAAGTATTCTATTTCAAGATTTCCTTTGTGCAAAAGTAAATGTTCTGGCAAATATTTTTTAATAGGGCCAATTTGAAGTTATATTTCTAAAGAAGTTGCCTGTGATGCTGAGTAATAGTTGCTGAGTAACTTAGTAAATGAGGTCTTGTGAAAACGGACAAATAAAACAACTGTAATAAAATAAAAACTAATAAAAAAAACACATTAAAGGAAAACAATTACGTATTTTTTCTCATACACTGCACAATTAAATAGAATTAACTGAGCAGCTTATTTAATTTGGAAAATGCAGAGTTGTATTTATTGTTTGCAATGATACTGCTTTAATATTCTGATTAATATTTATAGCTTTATGAGTCAATGTTGAAACTTTTAGTTTGGAAGCTGCAAAGCATATCATTTCACTAAAGGATGATGAAATAAATAAAAGAAAAGTAAATTCACCTTTACATTGCAAGAAATTAAAAGTAAAATCATACACACATAATTTGCTTATAATAATTGATTGGTTGGAGTTTTTTCCCCCCAACCCATGATTAGACAACTTTAATTACTGCTGTGCAGTATTATTTAGAAATAAGTTTAAAGCAAAGGTTTGTTTGACCATTTATCATAATGCCTTATCCATAAGATCTGTACCTCCCTATTAAGTACATTGAGTGCCAATAAAGGAAAAAAAGCATAGAAATGTTAAATTAAGTCAAGTACTACATCTACTTTATATATTTCATAATTGTTTTTAGGTTTCAATGCATTTATCATTTGTTCAGTTCATCAGTTTACAGAAAAAAATCATGATCCACGTCATTCAAATGACAATAAGTTGAATGAATGGATCTTGTGTATAAATTATCCTTATATCATAAGTGCATTATTGTGATATGAGCTTATCATCTTAATGAGCTTAATATGAAATTATTCTTTCAATTAAGAATATGCAAAAATTAACAATATAACAAATTAAATGAGCAGTGGTTTTCATTCAGACCCCTGTTATTAACCGCCCTAGCATTCGGGACGGCACCATCTTGTCCAGCGCTGCTACTCCTACTATAGCACTGGACGAGATGGTGGCGTCCAGCACACATCAGGGCTCCGGCAGCGCATACTTACAGTTTTGCGGTGTCCCCGATGTGATATGCTGGCTGCTGGATCCTCCGGCTCTTCCCCCCTCCGAGTGATGTGACGTCACATCGGAGGGGCGGCGGGAAATTTGAAAGTACATTCCATGAAATCAGGAATCAGTTTTCACACCAGGTTAGGTTAGAGAGGGTTAACTGCAAATGGGCACATCTGGGGCACCAGAGACTTTGTGCCCTGATTTTTGTGTTTTCTCATTATTTTATTATAAAATATTTTTTTAACATAATTGTTTGTTTTATTATTTATTACATATAACATTATTATGTGTAATAAATAATATAAGACACTTGTACTGACATATTTTGGGAAGTTACAGGCCTACAACATAAAGAAAAAATACCATTGAAGTCTATGGTGCACTTTTGGTACAGAAATCTGGACCTCAGCAGTGCACTAGGGAGGTTAAAGTATAGTGTAATTGGGTTTAGTAAAGGGAATTTGGTGTTAATTTCCTTCACTTTTGTGTCTATGTCAGGAAAGGCCAGGCAGGAAATAAGTAGAAATCTATAGAAAATTTTAAGTTATACCTTCAGCATGTCACCAGAGTAAATGTCCCCACTGAAAGACATTTCCTTCAGCATTGTTACTGACCTAGACCTAGACTTAGAGTCTAGCTTGGTGGTACAGGTGGAAGTAATCTCCAAAACCCAGTGAAAGGAATAGTATCTATTCTAAAAGGTTTATAAAGTTATTTCGCTTTTCGTAGTTTATCTAAAAATTGATTGTTTGGATCAAATAACAGACTTTTCACTTTTCAGTCTACTGTATTTCACTTTTATTAAAAAGTTACCAAAGACTGTTATATAGTTGTATATTGTATCTTTGTATTATTCTGCTTTTTTCATAAAGTTGTTTAATATAAACCTAAAATCACTATGATCTAACTTAATATTATGATCTAATACTATGATCTAATTAAATATTCCCAAACATTTAGCAGGCCAGATGTACATAAGTGATAATATTTTAAATGTTTTTCTTCAGCACAGTTTAATTTCCAGATTTCTAGTGTATGATTACTTCTAATAAAAAGAAGTACACAGCTAGGCATCTATTTTGGCTTTTTTTGGGGGGGGAAATAAAAATGTATTTTCTTGACGTATGCTGAATGCAATCACAGACACAATTTGCTGCTCTATAGAAAAATCAGAACAGGCATTGCAAAAGAGCTAGGATTTTAAAGTCTGTTTTCACACTTTTTAGATGAGTACAGCAGGGATTCATCGTTTTCATCGTTACAATTTGCTTTCAATAATCCATGCCTTATATTCAGGCAAAAAAGGGGTACTGTTGTTTATCTTTGAATGATTGTAACTCAGGATTCAAGTTTTTCAGCTCTCTGAAACTTCTACTTTAGAGTCTCCACTTAAAGAAAATAGAAATATTTTCTGTCAGTCTTCTATTGGTTCTTTAGCATCTTTGTCTGTAATGAAAAATCCAACAGAAATGGAAGGTTTTGAAAATAGGAGACACAGATAAAGCGGTGTTAAGGTAGCCATACACGGGTCGATTTATCACTGATTCCCCATTCGATCATTCCAGGTGATCGTGGAATCAGCGATTGTTCGGATCGGGAATTGAACACCACCTTGGGAATCCGATTTGTGGTCGATTTGGACATGAGCCGATCCCCAAAATTTCCGATTCCAAAAAATATATATCTATCGGAAAGGCTGCTGCATAGGGAGTATGGGTACACCAATGTGCTTCAATTGCCAAACTCAATCAATCTTTGATCTCAGCATGAACACATGCGTTGATCGATCAGTCAAAAATCTAGTGAAAAATCGACCCGTGTATGGGAGCCTTTAGAAGCATTACTACAATATTAAGATTAAACAGTAACACTTCAGAACACTTTTCAGTTGATTTGACCAATTTATCCAATAATTTGCTAATACTTCTGAATTCTACATTGGCATGACAATTTCATGAAGAAATCTAACCAATCAAACTCTGCAGCTGCTGTGTTTTATTGGTGCTTATTAAGCATCCTTACATCCGATTTAATTGAATAAATTTACTTTGTTGCTCCACCAAGATTCTTGCTATATGTGGATTGGGTAGGCAACCCCCTTAGGCAACCCCCTTAAAATCATCCCTTTTCAAGTTTCTGATGAAATGAGTTAACAAAATGATATTTTTAAATACATTTTAATTATGTTGACAAACAGCAAACAGATACCTGGCAAATTATAAAGTAGTGAATGCCATACATTTTTATCCTTTTCAAAGGCAGGTCCTCCTCCCATGGGGATATTGTTGGACTGGTTACATGATATCATGCCTATGGCAGTATCTAAATCCTGAATATGTCAAAAGTCATCCAGAAAACATGATACTATTGGAAAGAATGCTTGAACTCCCTAAATATAAAAAAATTATGATCCTGAAACCCCTTAGATACCTACCAGCATTAGTCCCCTATTTGCAGTACTGCCTACCATATTCCCCTTCCCCTATTTTAATTTGTTAGTTTTTTTCTTTTTTTGCTAGTAGATATGACAAATGTTTCACTAATATTCTACACTATTGTACCACTGATGTACTGTTTTATGTGTAATCTTACACTATCATTACCGAAGTCTCTATCTGTACTGTTTTTACTTGTCTGTAAAAGCTGTTTCGATAAATAAAGAGTCTGTGATATGATCTTTAATGGTATAAAACTAAACTGGACCAAAAGCAGTCCTAAAAACACAGTAAGGTGTAGAGATTTCCCAAAGGTGTAGAATTTGCCAATGTTATTACATTAAATAAATTATACAAATATTTTGTCCCAAATTTAGCTCTTTTGTATATTATTTTCATAAAATATAGTAAGGCTATGTTTCCATTACGTCTGGACCCCTCCACTAAGCATATACTGCTCGGCAGGAGGATCTGTCTTCACTGCACCGAGCCGTTTCGCCGATGTAAGGCTGAATGTAGTCGAGTATGTTCAAACTCTACACCAGCGGATGTGTAAATAGACCATCCGCCGAGCAGTCAATGTCTGTGTGATACGTCAGGAGGGGTCCAGACGTATAATGGAGACAACCCCTTAAGACTATATAAATAACAGCAGTAAACTGACTTTACTATAACATACACTGTGTGAGAGAAAAAAAAGTATATAAACGACAGAACTGCTATCCAATGCTTTATAAATAACCTCTGTTGTGTTTATTGCAATTTTACAGTAAATTGTTACCCTCATTGTTGACTTCAGGGTCCCAACAAGCAAAATAATAAAATACTGCAGCCAAATGAAATGTTAGCAGAGCTCAGATAATAGGGCTTTGCTCTGGTATTTCTGAGGTTCTCTAACTATACACCAGGCTCCAATATTTTTGATACTGCTTGTTAGAGGGCCTTCGTAATGGATTTGCTACCAATAACATCAGAAGTCTATGACATTCATGCAGGACTGTGTCCCAGAAGCACTACAGGACGTCTGAGATGATTTTTTAATAATTTGTTACAATACAGCAATGTTTTTAGTCTTTTTTATAGTAACTAAATACGAAGAAAAACCAAATTACTTTGATAACGTTCTGCTATGGATGAACAAATTATTCAAGGTTCCATAGGTCATTTATAGGTTAGAACAGAACATTTTCTCTGTTGTTATAAATACTCTAAAAACCAACAACAGAATTATTATAACATTTAAGAAATTTGACTGAGTAAATTTTGAATACTTTATTTTTTTCTTTTTCACACCAATTGCTCTATTCAGTTCATATAATACCTATTCAATGCCCCTTAAACAGAACAGCCAAATCTTCCAGTACACAGGGGATTTAAATTCTTTTTCTAAAAAACAGCAGTGACTTTCAGATAGGAAGGGAATATTAAAAGCTGAATAATGAAAAATTGGATGCAATTCTTTAGAGAACACAATGGCAGCAGCATGACAGACAAAAACGGTTTCTTTTATATAGGATTGAGCATACAGTAATTGAGGGAACTTTAGTTTGCTAGGGCATTGTTCATAATCAATAGTTGACATTTTGACTTAAGTCTTTTTAAACCATTGATTGCACTTCAGTGCGGCTGATCTCCAGTAGCTCTTGCCTACATGTACTTGCCCCAGTGAAGGAATTTCTGTGTCTAATGGTGACTATGCTTCTAAAATGTGTTTTTATAACTGCCATTGTCTCAATTGGAGGCCAGAAGAACCAGACTAAAGGTGGCCATACACAGGTCGATTTCCCACACGATTCCTGGCACGCCGATCGATCGGTGAGGAATCGAGTGCAGCCCACCTTGACTGATCGACCCCGCCCGATCGACATGGCCCCCAAATCGGATCGGCCAGAGAACCAACCTGTTGGTGTTTTCTGATCGATTGAGCACACATCAAGGGGCGTTGACATTTGTGAATTGATCGACTGATAACAGAATCATCCAGGAATCGGTGGCCTAAGGTGGTAGGCACAGACTTGTATGGTCGATCGATCAACGCCTGTGGCTTCACCGGAATCGATCGGATGGTTGATCGATCGCTCGGGAATCGACACGTGTATGGCTAGCTTTAGACACACAACAAACAGCAATAAACAAGGATCTTAATGACAGGATCAGTATGTGTAATAAAATCCCATCATTATGTTAAACCTTATAATGTGGATTACATTTATATTACATATAAAGTGGACCGTCGACTTAAGAACGTAATTCGTTGCAAAAGTTTTGTTGGAAGTCGGGTTGGTTGTAAATCAAAACCATTTTTCTCAGAAGAAATATGGAAATGGCAATAATACATTCTGGACTACCAAAATTACTACTTACCTAACCTTTTCATAATTAAATAGTTTTTAAATTACGTGTAACCTACATAAAACACCACTTTTATAGCAATTCAAGTCATAACATGTTCCTAGCTTCCAGAAACAAGAATTTAAGACTGTACTCGCCACTCAAGTTGACATCTCTTTCTTCTGCTCAGTTGTAATTGCCCTGTTATCTCTCATCTTTTTTCCATCTGTCCTACTTTTTTCACAGACACCTGTGGGATCCTTACTTACCATCCTGTGTATGCTCATACAGTATATCTGGGCTTGTTGTTGGATGCCTTTGGGGTCCTAGCATACAACCCTGGCAATACTCATATATCTAGGCTTAGAGGCATGATTCTGGGCACCTTTGGGCTCTATGTGTGCAACCCACAGGCAATACTGTACACTGGCCTCTGTCCAGAAATTGGGCCAAAACTTTGGTTTTAAGTTGAAACAAACATTTTGGTCTTATCTCAAGTTGGTTGTATCTCGAGCTGGTTGTATCTCAAGGGTCCACTGTATTAAAATCTAAATTGGGAGGAAAAAAGATTTATTTTTAACGCATTTTCTTCCCAAGCTCACAAGTTCCATTCCTAGTTTTCATATTTCATGCTACAGCATCACACCCAGATTTAGGGGATCAGGACAAAATATGTCAAAATTTCAATTTAACTTTGAACTTTATTTATGTGAAACTTATATATAGAACAATAACAGAACAAAACTGGTACTCTAAAGGCCCCCACACGCGTACCGAGTGGGGGCCGACAGATCAGTGATGGAGTGCAGCATGACGACGTCATCGTGATGCACTCTGCTCACAGCATCAGGTGGCACCCTTTGTGTGCCGGCCATTAGTTTTAATGGGGACGCCAGTCTCCAATATAACTAACAGCATCGCCCAGAGATTATCGGAAATGTCCGGTCTCTGGCCGACCGAGCTTTGGGGCACCCCCAAACCGGCACCGCACACACATGGGTCAGTGGCAGAATCGGCCGTCACTCGGTGCATGTGTGGCAGCCTTAAGTGTTGTAATAAAGGTTATCTGGTAGTGTTTATATGATTAATTCAAACTGTTTACACAGCTACTTAATGTGTTTAAGCTTAATTCCTCTGCAATACCATCTTTTGTCACACCCTTACCATTACAGTATATCACATCTCCAGCTTTCTCCATAAGATGAAGAAATCTAACAGCTTGAAAACATTGGATTGACTAAAGACTAAAAACATTGGCCAGACTAAAGCCTTGGAGGGCCATATATTGCCCACAGACAGCAGTTTGATAACTCATGGTCTAGAGCAACTTCACTTTGTTATTTTTGGACCAGGCATGTTACCTGGTCACCATTTGTATAGTATGCTTAGGGGAGGGTAAGGAGTTCTTTAATTTGTATTTATTTTATTAGAGCTAATGTATTTGGTGAGCATACTGACTTCTGGAGTATTGAACCAGGTGCTCTAGCATTGCAAGGAAAGACAGAGACATTTTGTTGCATTATATATGATTGAGTAATAGCATGTTCTTTTGCATATCGTCAGTCTGAAGTTCCTTTCAAAAATACTCCTGTAGTTCAGTGAGCAGCAAGAGCCATATTTCAAGTAATTTTCTCTTTCAAAAATAGGCAGATGGTAAATGGCAGGCTTGTTATTTCTGCAACCTAATATCTCAGCACATAGAAATGATCTGAAATATCATGCAGTGTTCATCATGCGCACCAGCCTTTATTGCACACATTACATCTAGGACAAATAGGGTGAGTTAATTTCATTTTAATGCGGCCACATAATGTTTCTGATAATATTAAGCAATACATTTGTTGGGTATGTATGATTTTTTTCATCAGAACCAGTAAGTGAATCAACTATTCAAAAATCCTTTTTTCTCCCTTCTCGGGGAGATGCGAATTCTGGGTTACACTGCATATGCACTACATTTCCAAACCAAAAAAAAACCCCCTTTGAGCTATTTTATCCTTATCTTGTAATCTTATATAAAGCCATGCATTTCTATTATTTTCCCAGAACAAAGAAATCAATATAAGTCTTTTGAATCAAATTCCCTGAAGAAAGAGCTGGGATCTCTTCTACTTGAACAAAGAGTGTTGTGAATATTGTGTCAGATACCCAGTGCTCAAACTTTTACTATGCAAAAATTTAGTTTGCCCTTGCTAACACCAGAATAACATCAGACTTCAAAACTTAACTTACAGCCTCACTGCACATATTTGCAAATGCATTAAAAAAACATTTATTATATTTTATGTCAGAAAGAGCTATTTATATTGCATGTTAGTAGTTGAATTTATCAGCCATGATAATAGCCATTATCTATCCTATCCCTCACCAATATGAATGAATGTTTTTTTTCCAATATATGCATATATTGGATGTACAAAGCAGCTGTATTCAATAGCTAAATGGTAAATCCTACTGTAGTCTTCATAAAGCAGCATTCACAATAGTGTGTTTGCAGAATATGTTTTATTTCAGATGCATTTTCTGTGTTTCCAATTTTTCATTTCCAAACAGGATTTATTTTAAAATGTAGATATGTGATGTGTGCTTATGCTAACTTCGTTATCAGTGGTCACTTTGACATATCTAATTGTTTTATAATGTATGGTTACATTATACTTAAATCTTAAGGCTTGTTCCATTGCGTCTTTTCCTGTTGTTTTCGGGTGGATTCCCTGCACTATAGGGCACATAACTGCCCCATTAGCAGTAGCATTCCCTATCCCTTTGAATAGTAAATTAAAAAAGCAGTACCCTGCATTGAAAACAAAGGAAGATGGGAGATGTCCTGTCTGTGTGTTTTTATGCCATAGCTGGTGCATTTCCGACCCTAGGCTTATCCAGGTTTTTTTTCATACAGTGAGGTGCTTCGGCTTATATTCAGGTAATTTACATACAGTACATTAAATAAATCCATACATGTTTGGTTTTAAAAAAGAAACATGTGGATGTCAAATACCAAATGTTGCATATTCTGACATAAGAGTTAAACCATCACATTGAAGAGTGACAAAAATAAAGTGTTTTGTTATGTTTATTGTAATTCTCATTAAAGCACATGAAATGCAGTGTGCATTAATTCGTGGTCAAACATGAACTATAAATACAACAGTATAAATGCAGCCATGGTGTGAGTATATCACCACACCTTTTATATATCCAGGCCATGTATGAATTGTTGTTCCTCGCTCCCGCAGAGAGCACTGACAGTACAAAGCACTTCACTGGAGGTGTGAATTGAAGCTGTAACTCTTTGAGGTCAAGAGGGGTTTGATACTTACTGGACTCAAGGACATCAGTAAGATACCTCCAAATGTTTAATTAATACCGAGAGGCCCTTTTTTTAAATTTCTGCAGCAGTTTTGTACTCTCAGTACAAGCTCATGTTAGAAATCTGGCCGGTGTTGTATATATATTTGGCCAGCTAATTTTCTTTTTACATTTTATTTAAGAAAAGAATGGTACAAATGTGTTCTTTAGGTGACATTTGATGTCACATGTGTTTTAGTAATATGCTGCACTTGTTCCAGATTCAATATTTAAGCAAAACTTGAGTTTGTTTCCACATGAAAAGGTTCATCTGATCTATAAAAATGGGTCTTTCTCTATGGGTTTTGTACAAAGGAAAAAAAATTCTCTTTTGTGTTTGACCAGTCCAATGTAGAAAAGTAGAAAACCAGTCTACGTTACTGAATAGATTGGGTATATGTTTCCTCAGATGTGCCACACCCTTTAACCAACTCAAAGTATATTCAATTTCCCAAAGGGACCAGAATAAGGTTCAGTAATACTACCAGGGCTTTTAAGGCACCACGATTGTATGTTTAATTGTGTTACCTTAAAGCCCTGGACCTTATTCTTGTTCCTTTAGGAACTTGAATATACTTTAAGTTGGTTAAAGCGTGTGGCACATCTGAGGAAACATATACCCAATCTATCCAGTAACCTAGACTATTTTTCTACTTTGGAGGCTGATCAAGCCTTCAATCCCTGCTACTAAAAACCATTTTGAGTAATCTTTTTGAAAGATATATTTTACTGATCCAGCTTAGAAGACCACACACAAGATCATTCTTTCCTGACATTTGACGCTGATTCCTTCTAGCCATATATTGTGTTGTATAGTATAGTTTTTTTTCTGTAATTCAGCATATTTGTATTGATATATATATATATATATATTATATATACAGTGCTGCTTGAAAGTATGTGAACCCCTCAAGAAAGCGGACTTTTAAAAAAGTCCGCGTCGCCCGTTCGCGGACGATTCAAATCCCGCTGTAGGCGGATAGTCTGGTGTTGCTACGGTGTGACACCTGACGTCAATCCGGTGTGGATGGCTTCACTGAAAGACGGGTTCTCTACCCGGTCTCGGGAAACATTTTCTGCGGGGGATCTCGCCGCGATGATCCACGGAGGAAGAATAGAGGGCTCCTTCACGCGGCGGACAGGGCGGGTCGAACACCCGTACGTCGCGGCGGGAGGGAGGGCGAACAGCTTTCGCGGCGAACTGCCCCTGCGGGCAGTTCGGCCATCACTAATCATCACAGTGTTATTCATGAAATGTCAATATATGTTATCAATTGCATGTACTTGTTAGTAGTTTGTTTAAGTAGCCCAAAAACTACGAAACATGGACTTAGTGTATGTGCAAAAGAAGTGAACCCCCAGCTGATGGTAAGTCGACCAGGTTTAAAAGACGCAGACAACACATTTGGTGCTAATATAACTTAGCAGACCAATGAAATGAGACATATCTTGGAAAATGTTTTGGCCTGCACTAATTAAAAGAGAGAGGAAAACCAACTGAACCACTGTGGTCCCATACAAATCAACATGCCAAGAGCAAAAGGATATCCGAGGACATGAAAGAAGAGGGTAGGGCCAGCCCATCGTCTGGGAAAGGCTATAAGACCATCTCTAAGATTCCAGCTCCATCCATCCACTGTACGACGACAATTACAATGGAGGGGCATTCAACCTGACAGCAACTTTGCCGAGAAAGTGGCACGCCCATCAAAAATATCACCCAGAAGCACCAGAAAAATAATAAACCAGGTAAAGGCCAACCCACACATCACCTCTAGAGAGTTGCAGGCTCTCTGGCAGCATCTGGGACAAATGTGCATGTGTTACAAATCAGACGAAAAATTGAATAGCCATGACATTCATGGGAGGGTTGCTAGAAGGAAGCCTTGCTCTCAAAAAAGCACAAAACTGCCCGTTTCAACTTGCCAAAGAGCACTTGGACAACTAGAGGCCTTCTGGAAGTCCATTCTCTGGACGACAGACGAGTCTAAAATAGAATTATTTGGTCACAATCAAAACCGACATGTTTGGAGAAAAAATCAACACGGCATATGAAGAAAGAAGAATCTCCTCCCAACCGTGAAGTAGTGGTGGTGGAAATGTGAAAGTTGGGGCTGCTTTTCTGCTGCTGGGCATGGACGACTCCATATGTCCAAGGAATCATTAATTCTTCCGGGTATCAACAGATTCTCGTCCAGAACTCCTGCCATCAGTCAGGGAGTTGAAGCTGGGACGAGGATGGATTATGCAACAAGACAATGACCCAAAGCATTCCAGCAAGAGTACAAAGGAATGGCTTCAGAGAAAGAGGATTCGCACTCGGGATTGGCCCAGTCAAAGTCCAGACTTAACCCAATTGAAATGTTGTGGAGAGACCTGAAAAAGTGTGGTACATGCTAGATGTCCCTCCAACGTCTCTCAACTGGTTGAGTTCTGCAAAGGAGGAGTGGGCAAAAATCCCCATAAGCAGATGTGAGAGAGACTGTTAGTGGTTACAGGAGGACTGTTAGTTGGAGTAATGGCGCCAAAGGGAGGAGCCAAAGTCTAATACAAGGGTTCACATACTTATGCACATGTAAGATTTCAGTTGTTGGGACATAACCTCCTTTGTTTACTTAAATAATGGAAAGATATATCTATTTTTGTGTGTGGGTCTACTATTGAAGTGTGCTTACAATTGGGATTTAGATGATGTCTAATAAGGTTCTTTA
>CM070032.1:45185183-45214156 GCA_036250615.1 Ptychadena robeensis | reverse complement strand
TTTGCACAAACAGTGACCATGTCTGTAGGGTTCACATACTTTCAAGCAGCACTGTATATTGTATCAACCATATATATTGTCCCCACAAAACTAAATTTAGTTATAGTCATATGGCTGAGTATATATGCGTAAAGTGGATTAGGGACATCCTCATTCATTGACTAAAATCTATCAACTCTGTGGCCAAGAGGAATCATACAATCAAGGTTGCCTTATATTTTATTTTTATAGATACCTAATGAGAATATTAAGTAGAGTGTTAGGATAACATTGTCTGATTCTTTTTACTAATAAAAAATATTTGCCTTAGTTTTTTTTTATTAGTATTATTGAAATTTCTCTTTGTATGCATATCTCACTATTAGTTTTTCTATAGTTTGTTTTGTTAGTCATTTCTTTACACCACAAATTAAATAAGTGTATTTTGTTTACAATTGGGTCTCATTTTCTTGATATCTTTTTTAGAATTGTAACAAGGGCTTGTATTTTAAGCATATTTAAAGCGGTCCTACCACCTGGGAGGTCACTCAGCAGTATTGGCTGCAGCTCAACCGATACTGCTGAGTAGTGATGGCCGAACATCGGCCTGGACTGTCCGCGAACGGGCGGGTCGGACTTTTAAAAACGTCCGACGTCAGTGACGTCACATCCCATCCCTGGACCGCATCCTGGAACGCATAGTTCCTGGTTACGGGGGCCGGATGTGACGTCACTGACGTCACTTCCTGCTCCGAGCCGGTATTTTCACTACAAGACCGGCTTCATCCCAGTCTTGTAGTGAAAAGATTCTTCCTCCGGCACGATCTCGCAGGTTCTGATCCTGCCGGAGGAAGAATAAAGATCTTCTTCTCGCCGGCGAATGGGGCGGGTCGAACACCCGTACTGTCCGCCGGCGAGAGGATGGGCGAACATGCTTGTTCGCGGCCGAACTGTCCGCCTTGCGGACAGTTCGGCAATCACTGCTGCTGAGATCCTCAATTGTAAAAAAAAATAAATAAAATGTTTATCTGACAGCAGGAGGGGTGCTTGTTCTGAGGCAGCCAAAATGGGGTTTGGGACATTTGTCCCAGGCAGGAAGTCGCCAGCAGCTTATTCCGTGGAGGGGGGGGGGGAGAGGGGGGCAGTGATGGCTGAAGCAGCTGCACTTCTCCAGGAGCTAAGATGCCGACATCAGAACTGAAGGTGAAGGAGGTGAGTATGTTTTGGGGTTTTTTGTATAGCAGTTTTCCAGCATCTGAACTGCTGACAGGTGAGTATTGTGTCTATTTAATTAATGTATGTGTGTTTTTTTAATTTGTGTTTAAAACCGCTTTAATAAATCCTGAAGAAATCATGCTAGGGCTTATTGATAGGTGCACATGGTAAATGGAATTAACTACTTTAGTATATTATTGCATAATTATATATTGGATTGCTTTGACTTCTATAACAAGCTATCTATTTGAAACATGATTGTTTACATTATCTTTTTGGAAGTTATTTTAATTTATTGTGTAGAGATTCCTGTTTTCCATTTTAGAGAAGGCTTTCAAAATGAACATTTCTAAATTTGCCAAAAAAGCCTATTCGCCTTGTAGCAGTGTCAAGTGCTCTCATTTTAAAATAAGGTTAATTACCTTTCCCATATATGGTTAATGGAGTAAAGCTGGCCACACACGGGTAGATTCCCGTACAATCGACCGGCGATCAATTACAGCGTGGTGACGTCACCACGCTGTAATTAATCAGGGGTCAATCGTACAGTAATCAATGTGCACCACATGGGCACATCAATTACTGGACGCTGGCGACAGACCGGTCCCCCAGCAGTCAGCTTCTTCGGCAGCGCTGGAGACATGCACAGGCACTGACCCAGCCAGCCCCCCTTCCTCTTCTCTCGCAGCTAGCTGGACACGCCCCCTTCACACAGAGCGAGAACACAGCCTGTCACAGCCTGTGTTCTCCGTTGTTCACACCGGCTCCAGCTGTCATCCATTGCATTAGATGGGGATAGCAGGTTCCCTATTCAATGCAATGGATTTCGACCAAGGTTTTCCAACATGTGGCTTCATGCCCGGTCTTGTAGTGAAAAGATTCTTCCTCCGGCACGATCTCACAGGTTCTGATCCTGCCGGAGGAAGAATATAGATCTTCTTCTCGTCGGCGAACGGGCCGGGTCGAACACCCGTACTGTCCGCCGGACAGTTCGGCCATCACTACCCATAAAGTGACCTCACATAGTGAGTGCGTAAGTGCCGTCACTTCTGTGTTAAACTCTTCTGCCACGATCAGGTTAAGAGTAGAGTAAGGAGGGTGGGAAATTAGGAGGGAGAGTGACGTCCCTTACCTCATTACTCTCCCTCCTAATTTCCCACCCCAATTGTGGGCACCAGCGTAGATGCTTGTTCACAGTAGTGCTGATGCTGCCAGTAACCATGGTGACCCCTGTGAAATGGTCATTTGACTCCGACGTGTTCGCTACCTACAGGTTGACAAAACCACTGCCTTAAGCCGGCCATAGATGTGCCGATTCCTGGCAGTAGTTGCAGGTGATCGACCAGCATGCATGCTCATGCCAAACGCATGGTGGTCAGTCACCCGCAACTGCAGGAGTGCCCACCTTGCAGTTTTCGACCCAAAAAGCCTCCAGGTCAGATCACAAGCTGATCCGTCCTACCGATACTTTTTATGTCCGATCCTGTTGTAGTCAGCCTCCTCCCCCTCCAAGTTAATTGGCTACAATCTGCCGGGAATCCCTGTGTTAGTGGAGCACACAGGATTCCTGTCAGTTCTGTAGACGACTCCTCACATCGTGGTGACATCACCACACTGTAATGAGTCTGCTACAAGCCGGCCATGGATCAAGATGTCTATGGCCGACCTTACACTAATTTGAATTAGCAGGTTTATTAAAGCTTATTATAGTAATGTTCTAACAGTATTAGAGTATGCTAACTGATGATGTGACTAAATCCATAAGGCCCTCCATCCAAGCACTGACGAGCACATGTCGAGTCCTTGTAAAATACTTTCTTTGATTGCTTTTAGGAACATCACAGAAGTGGTTGGACAATGCAACATGGATCTGTTATTTTTGTAATCATTTATTTAGACATCAACTTCTAAATGAAGTAAATTAATAGGCACTGGTCCTATTTCTGCTCAAAATTTTCATCACTGACGGATGTTAGCCCATTGATTATTTTTGCATTATGTGATAGAAGCTAAGGTTTCAATGTTTTTATGTCTGAAGGCTGAGACACACAACTCGATTTTGGAGCGAGAGACGTCATCACACTACTGCCCGGCTTCCCCGATATCGGGAGCCAGCTGTCAGCCGGTCTATACTATGAATGGGGAACCACCGTTCCCTATTCATAGTATAGGCTATCAAACAAGGTTTACCAACATGTTCGGCCAAAAAAAATCTATTGATCTCGCTCGGAAAACAGCATACACGGGTCGATTTTTTCCTAGGTTTCTGCACAGCTCAGTGCCGTGAGCACGCACAGCCCTTGGCTGTGCAAAAATCAGGAAAAAATCGACCCGTGTACTCCTTCCTTTAGGCTGCTGAGACACCTGCATGGGATGTGCAGTGTCTGTCCAATAAAATCTGTAGCCCAATTTAAAAAAGTGTATAAAAGTTATAATGTTCAACATGTGGCACCCCACTATCCAGGGCAGCCTAAGCTTCTCCCTGATAACCACAATGGGACTTTTAACCGGTAGTGTATATTCCAATCATGAAGTGAGGTATGGATAGCAAAAGATAATCCAATTACGTGTGTAAATTTTTAACAAAAATAACATATAAGAGTAAACAGGTAATTCAAGTTCAACCAAACTGGAAAGGAGACAATGCAAAACACATAGATATATGCAGGGGCGGCCCTAGGGAGGTCGCGCCCTGGAAACCCCCATTGATGGCCGCCCCCCCGAGTCCATAACAGCAGAGTCTCACATCAAACCCCCCATGGGACTGAGGTGAAACTTGTGAGACTCTGGATCTCTGAGCCTCATCTTCCCTCACTCGCCGGGGGGGGGAGGGGGCAGCGTGGAGTTGCCTGTGAGGTCTATATCACCCCCTACCCAGATCCCCACATCCGTGGCTGAGTCTCCTATACTCTCTCCCTAGGCGAGCGCGGTAAGGGAGAAGAAATCTGGGCATCGGAAAAACATTTCTGATGGTAACATGCCGCCCCCAAAATGATGCCGCCCTGGGCAACCGCACACCTAAACTGGATATATGTGCAATGATAATCAACAAAATACTATTGCCACTGTTGACTTCTATACCTGAAAGTGTTATTAGCTTGCTTGTCATGCTAACCACCTAGATAACATTTAGCTGATTGGAAACAAGTGTGTTCATAAGAGACATTTCTCTGACTTCACATTTCTTCTAGGTCAATGAATGTTTTAAAGCTAGTGGATTAGTACAAGACAGAGACATATAGCATTTTTATAAATATGCCAGCATTTGAAACACTCACATCACTTTCATATATCACAGTTTTACTTTAGATATGAATCTGCATTTAGTAAGGACAAAAATTTTGTAATAGGAGCAATAAAGCTAAACTTTGAAACTAAGTTGAGTTCACCCTTCAATAAATGCAACACAGAGAATTTGAAGACTGATTAAACTATGGCCCGATTTATAATACATAAAAAGAGCAAGCAGGCAATCATTGAATCCTTATTATGTACACAGTCATTTGCATGCAAATAGTGCTGAATTTAGAGCAAGAAGAGAAAAGGAAGGATTAAGATTTCATGAATTAAATAAATACAGTAATGACATTTGAGGAATAATTTATGCATACATAAACAGACAAACAAGGACAAAGTCTCACTTAGACATTTTATTTATGGTTTAAGAAGACAAGCTTGAAAAATATTAGGAACATTTTAGCAACCTATTCTCATGTCTCCTCTGAAAATCATAACAAGAGCTTATTGATCAAGACAAATGGGGTGAAGTATGATAAAATGCTCCATGAATCTTAAAGAGCTGCATTGATCTCATTTCCTTTAACTGTATACAATAATTAACGTGGCATAGCAGGTTATTCAGCACATTATACGATTAACATAATTGATATAGTAGGATAATATAAATAATACTAAATTAATAGCAATATGCTAATCAATGGCCAAAAAATAACTGCCTCTAGAACTAATGTATTTATTGAGTATCCAACATTACAAAGAATGAATCAGAAAAATAGTTTAGATGTAACGAGATTTAACAGATGAAATCTGTGGGCCTTTTTCAGGATTGGGGAATAAAACTCTATGTGTAGGTGGAATATCCATAAAAGAAGCTTATAATGTAATGTCTGTTTATTGCCCAATATTCCTCAGCTTTGAGATAATTTCGTTTATATGGATTTTGGCATTTTTTATATACCGTGCAGCATGCTCATACATTTGTGTTTCTTTTGTTGAAGGATACAAGCAAGTTCTTAAAGTGAAAAGTCTTTTGTTTCTTCCTTCTTGCCCCAAAAAGCAAGCTTATCTATAATTTGTGTACATTTGATCACCAGTCTCTTTTTAGATATTATACCGTGCTTAAAGTATCCTACCTAAAAATGAGGGTCTGGTGAAACCTTTGAGCGAATTCTAGGAAACTAAATGAAGCTGATGTTATACACAGAAAATCAATCCAATGAACATAATAGCCAGAGGATTAGTCAGGCAGAAGTCAGTGGTGGTAGCAGGCAATAAAGGTCCAAAAGCTATTAGAGCTGTACAGGTCAACTGATGATCACAAGAACAGACCCAAACTGGGGGGACTTATATCTGAACACCTGGTCAATTTTCAGATCCTGATAGGAAGATTCAAAGGGATCCAATGATTATACAGAAGATCGTGGATTTGTAATATCTGAAAACTACTACTGAGTGGCATCAATGCTGCCTGATACATCCGTCGATCAGGGAAATGTCGTCTGAGAGATTGATGACATGGTGATAAAAAGGATTTTGAGGTAATATGTCTTGCAGTGTGCTTTAGGTCAGTCTAGTTTGAACTTGTTTTGAGTTTTTCTTTTGTAAAGTTACAGATATTTGTACAGATCACTTGCCTGGGTCTACACTATTTTTTCTCTGCTATTGCCAACCACGTAGTGTAGACACTCCCTGCATACCCCTATAGGAAATGACATCCCAGTCTATACTGGCGCACAATAACCTACGTCATGGAACATCGCGGCAGGCACAACACATCCACAACATCTGGTTGGCCATACGCATTACGCAGACACATCAGAGTCATGTAATGCGCCCATTGTTTATTAATTGTGTTATGTGACTTGAGTGTTAAGTTCTCATAAAAAGTATATGCCATGTTGGGAATACCCCACCCTAAACTAAAATAAACAGCACTGGAATAGCGGGACAACTGTGGGTGGGCATGGCATGGTCTCTGGACTGGACTGTTTTGGACTGATATGGTCAAAGCAATATTTCTCGGGAAAAAGGAAAATATTTCTCACTATTTGCTTCCTCTGCCAGACATAACAAAAACTTATTATGAAAATGCTAAAGGAGTTGGAGTTAATTTTTTATATTTTTTTCCCAAAAAAATTAAGTATTGCTATAATTGAGGTAATTCCACGATAAAGAAAGCAGTTTCCCACAACACTTCATGACTTCATCAGAATTAAGCCTTACTATTTTCATGTGTCAGGTTATTACAGTAAATATGGAACAACATGTGCCATTGGTTTGATTGGCTGAATGCACCAGATCTGTATTATGGGCCCAGAGCCTGCAAGGGATTCAGACATATCTCCTTGCTGAAAAATCACACCCAAATCCATAATATATTTGATAATCTGAAATGAGAAGCAGATGCTATAAACAACAGAGGATCAAAAAAGGCTAAAATCATGGAAGCCAAGAAGAACGTCATCATGATGAGACGTGTTTGAGCATGTACAGTATCTCACAATAGTGAGAACACCCTGTTTTTTTAATATATTTTCATGAGACTGATGATTAGAGATGGTCGAATTAGCTGACTTTGTGAGCTGATTGCAAAGCTTCTGAAAATGATATCATCACCAAAATTGCTGGAGATGTAGAAACATTTGAAAAAAAAATTATTTGCTCTAGCACATGTAGTATTTCCATTTTCAAAAATTTGACTTGACTTTGAACTTAATTCATGCAAAGACTATTTGTGCTAGAGCAATCCTTTTTTTATCGTATACCCTCAACCCTTAAGTGAAGAAATCAAGCTCATCGGTTGGCAATTAACTTAAAATCGTCAAATGTTTTAAAAACATTTGACCATCTCTACGTGAGGATATGACACTTGATAAGTAGTCAGTGTACAGATTATATAACAGTGTATGTTTTCTATCACCTCAAAATAATTCAACACACACCTATTAATGTCTAAACCTCAGTCAACAAAAGTGAGTACAAGTGAGTATAAGAGAGTGTGAGAGCGATAAATTAATCTCACCTGCTTCCCATTCGCACTTCAGACCTTGTAACACTAAGGCTAAGTTTACACTGGCGATTCTGAGCTGCTTTCAGCTCGAAAAACGGCCAGTGCGCTCCCACAGCCGTGGGATAAACGACTCCCTGTGGTCGTCTGCAAAACAGTGCAGACGATTACAGGGCGTTTAATTAAGGACCCCATAGAGGTCCTATGGCACGGTCGCCTGAAAACCGCTCTGTCACGCTAAACGGTTGTTTACCTGGCTGTAAAAAAACACCAGTGTAAACTTAGCTTTACTATTCACATTACACCTGGCAGAAGAAAAACACCTAATTGGGCACAGTTTTCACTGGGTGTGTATTTACTTTTGTTGCCAGAAGTTTAGCTATTATTGGCTGTGTGTTAAGTGAATGTAAGGAGACAACAAATGTACATTGTTATACAAGCAGTACATTGGCTACTTTACATTGTATGAAAGTGTCATATCGTCAGTGTTGTCTCATGAAAAATATATTATAAACTATAGTATTTACCACAATGCCAGTGGTGTACTTACTTTTATGAGCTACTGTATTCTTGCAGAGAAAATTGTTAAATACCTTTTTAGAGTTATACTAACATTCATAAATGCTGTATTTTTTGGATGTTGAAATCACACAAAACATTGCTTTGTTAGCCTACAGCATCCCAGACAAATCTCTAATCCTATTTACTTTCAGCCCAAAAAAATGTCTTGTTTGGCTACCAAGTTGGATTAGAATTAGACAATATTTTTTAGAAACCATTCACGTACAATTACATGGATTAAAAACAATGACATGCAATACATTTTTCATGTGTCAAAATGCATTATAGTGCTTCATGATGCATCTGAGAATGCCAAACTGTAAGAAAGAATTATGAACATAACAAAACAAAAAACTAGACTACATTGTGTTGCACATATGTTATTCTGCTTCACAAGTCAATAAATTTCACCACCGCAAGCAGAATATACCATGATTGATTATTTTAGGAATATCTCCTAAAACAATATTTTCTTGCAGTTTTCTGTAAGATTCATGTTAGCAATAGAAACAGCTGAATTATTTTAATACAGCAATTTAAATGTAGGACAAATACAAGTATGCATACAAACTACCTACCAAATAAAATATACAATTTCAACCCAAAAAATTTCAGGTAAAAAAAACGTAACCAGGGATTCACAGTCAACACACGCACATTTTTGTGTACATAAATAAAAAAAAGGGCTTCACTGCAGCCACTTAAAACAACAACTCTTTCAGGTAACCCAATAAACCACAATAAAAATGTTTTGCAGACGTTTTTTCCCCAGAACAACTGGTCTTATTCACCAGAGGGAAGCCATCCAGCTTTCTTTTTGAACCCAAATGCCTTTAACCTCCTGGGTGTTTAGCCCTCGGGGGCTCCGGTAAGTTTCTTTGCTCATAAAACTCACCAGAGTTAACTGTGGGCAAACTCACCTGTCCACCAAAAAAAGCATAGAATCTCCGTATCAGCATACCCAGCGATCCTTCCAGGTCCACCCTAATGACGTCATATATGACACTGAAGGGGCTTGGAGTAGTTGACGCCATTGACCTCCATGTTATGGAGGAGGCATCGCTTTTTTAGAGCACACCTCTGGCGTCAACAGGGAAGTTAGGGGATGTGTTTCAGGTCTAGAGAAAGGCAGGTAATTGCGGTGGATTACAATGCAAATTTTTTACAAGGTGTGCCATGTGCAAAATGCCCAGGAGGTTAAGCAACATACCACATTGGTATAATCACAATTACATGTGTGTATATTGTGTTTTTTATTATTAATTTTGTATTTTATTAAAATCTACTACACTGTGCAATTATATTGTGTTTTCTATTTGGATTAATTTATCTAATTCATAATATGTTTTTTAAATGTATTTATTCTATGTATCAAACAACTATTACAGTTAAGTCAACCATTACAAGTACCTAAGGGCTTGATCCCACTGGCGTAGCTGTCCACGGCTGAATACATGTCATTGCAGCCATTAGCGGCTGGCCAAAAACACGAGAGCTCGCGGGCAGCCGCGCAGGTTGGGACACTCTCAGAGTGAAAGCTAAGGTTGTGATACAGGCTAGCGCCAAAAAGCCCAAAATGTCACTATAGGTCTATTAAAGCAGCCTGGTTGATGTATGCATTTCACCAAGTGGTTTTTCTTACCATAGACTATTCTAGCTCTAACCTCTGCAAATAAACAGAGAACTTCTAAGTATCACGCCAGCTTGTTGAGAAATGTAATATAAAATATAAACTTTACCAAGATAGTGGGCAATGAGACCTCGTGCTTCAATGGCTGGATCCCCCTCGTGTTTCAGTGGCTGGATTCCCATAATATGTTTTTCAAATGTATTTATTCTATGTACCAAACAACTATTACAGTTAAGTCAACCATTACAAGTACCTAAGGACTTGTCACCACTGGCGAAGCTGGCCACGGCTGAATACATGTCATTGCAGCCGCTAGCGGCTGGGCTAAAACGCGAGAGCAGCCGCGCAAGTGGGGACAGGTCCATTGAAATTAATGGAAGCGCGCGCCCACCACACACGGCTCAGAACCGCACCCCGGTGCGGCCAAATTCGTCTGTGGGGACAAGCCCTAATGTCCCTTTATTGTCTGCCTTATATACTCAACAAGTGACACTTAGTGGATTCATCAGTCTTACTGCCAGTGACATTGGTGCTCAGAACAGTTATAAAGATTGTCCACCTTAGGGAGATTCATACAGCAAAGAAATCCTCACAATGATTTTCAATACCTCTCATCATTATATCTATATCTGAAGAAAAGGTTTATCTTTGGTTATATATTATATTTTTGAAAGATTTTCACTTTCTTTCCAACCCACTAAAGAATTCATTTTGCAAGAATTTGACTATAGCTGGATGTTAGATTTGTGCAGATAAATCTGCCCTGTTATCATTTGTCCTACAAAGAAAACAATGTTGTTGAATGACTTCTAAATCAAAAATGATTCAGTATGAATAATAGTTACTGCAGAGAAGAAAATAGTGAAAATGCTTCATTTTCTTGAGACAAGAACTGTGCAGAAAAACATAACATGCTTTGACATAGCAGTCTGCTTAACTCAAAGCTCCAATATCTTGGCAGACTTATCTCCTAACTTCATAGACTATGGAAAGCATCAGGGTGTAAAATAAAATGCTATAAACATTAAGATGTTGGCTCAATTGTCACATTTTTCCCAATATGAAGTATAAATCATGCTGTCCAATATTGTTTCTGCTTACAAAGCTATAGATACATTAGCAAACATAACACAACCATTATTAGCATATGTGATCCACACACTAAAGCAGGGAACACACGTGTAGATATGTATGGAAAGTTTTTGGGCAATTGGGTCCGCATGTCTATAGCACGAGGACCCAAATTACCCTGTGTGGAAACTAGGGGCTCCGGGTGGGACTTTAGCGGCACTGAGGTATAAAGTATAATAACTTTGTAGTAGTATTTTAAACATAATTTATTTTTTATTAATTTATTACGGTACATCATGATAAATGCCAGGTCAGTCTAGCATAAATATCAATCAAAAAGACAGTACAGTGGATACAGTGTTCCAAAAAACATGTTACATCATTCAAGTATAGACAGTTTCACACATTATAAATCACAACCACATAATTGAAGTATGTATACAACAATTTGGTACAGATAATAAGGTAGCATCATCTCAAACGTACACGTGTAGATATGGGCCAAATCAATGGATGCTTTGAGCACCGTGCGCACTTACGGCCCTCTATCTGGCCTATATCATATGCGGCCATCCCTGTTTCCGAGCAGGACCAATCAATCCCACATGGTCGATGTCCATTGCTTTGCATGGAGACCAGCTTCTCCGATATCCCTGCTTAAAACCCCCATACAATTTACAATCTTACCTTACTTGTTTGTAATATAATCTAAACCTTCCAATCACTATGTATTCTATCAGGGAGGACACTATACTATATAGTTGTTGGTGGATCTAATGAAAATGGTATGGAGTGATCTAATGGTGTACGGTGGGCTTAAGATAATGGCTGAATAACAGGTTCAAGATTTTACAAATGAAGGGTTCTCTCAATCTCTCCCCATGCTGGCCTAATAATACAAAATGTGTTGTTATGGCCCTTTGAAGTAAAAAAAAAACTGTTAACTGTTTTTTATTGTTATCAATACTGTAAAACATCATACTCCTTTGAATGACCAAAGGTTTTGTGATCTCTGATTTTTCTTACAAGGAAAGCAACAGTGTTATTCTAGGCTAGTAAAAGGTTACATAGATGTAAATCCTAGCTGGACAGGTACTCCTAAAGAATACTAAACAATACATTATAACAGTACTATATAATAGATAGCAATTATCAATAGTTTATTCTAGAAAATATGGCTGTCTATTGCAAGAACATTTATAAAATCAAAGGACTCCATAAGCAGCTCACTGGGTAAGGGGGCTATCAGGCAAATAAACACAACCTGATATGTAGAAGTAATTACATGAATCTCAGCAATTACATTTACCAGCAGGGAGTAATCTATATTGATCTTAGCTGTCAGACCTAGGTACCAGAAAATTCTAATGCATAAAGCAAAGTCTTTGTATCTAATGTATAAAGAGCAAACTCCTAAGATAAGAAGTAAAACTGTTTGATCAGGCATCCCATATATTAAAATATCGGAACATGTCTTCTATTCTTAGCGAATTAACTTTATATTGTCAGGGTTAGGTTAGCAATGGCTTTATAACCTTTAGGAATAACCACACAAAAATATACATTTATTTAGCATACACAGAGATATATACACATATAACAAAGGATAATAATACCGCAAGATAAATATGACCAGAAAGTCAGATATCAAAATGACACTAGCTAAGGATAAATAAAACGTTATACTCCTTATAAAAGACACAAAAATTTCCAAATGGATGATTCATTTGCTCAGATGTACTCAGAAAATAGCATTCTTGTGCTTTTAGGCATCATGCACAAGCAAAGCAACAGGTTCAACAGATAAAATTAGACAATGTCGAGTGAGTCTGGATTGAAGAATCTGCATCTGCTTAGGGTATTGGGCCCCGTGCGTATTTTTTCCCACTTCAAATTGATGGTTCATATGATATAAGATGTTTGTACCAATACCTGTTTCATTTTAATTTGTTTTTCTGTATTTGGTTATTATTGTTCTTTGTCTTTTTTTTCTTCCTTTGTCAACAATTCCTGATTTATTGTCATGGTGGTTGTAACGATCTGCGGTCAGGCTCGGAGTCCAGTACCTGAGACAGTTATGGCAGGATCAACATGTAGCAAAAGGCAGCAAGCAGTAGTGTGGTCAAAACAGGCGTAGGTCTAAAGCCGGTGGTGTCGAGTCACAAAGGAGCAAGATAAAGAGTAGTCAGGTTGTCAAAGCAAGGGTCGGTACACGAAGATGATGAAAGCAGGAGCAGGGATAAACAGGAAGCTAGACACAATAATCTGGCATTGAATCACAGGGACCTGGCTTTTATAAGACGTCCATGGGAGGGGCCAAGGGTTCAGAGTTCACAAGAACTAGGTGACTTGGTATCCAGGGCCAAGAGATCCAGCAAGGTGTTAAGTCAGAATGTGAGGTGGCTCAGCAGGTAGAGCTACAACCAGGTGTCAGAGCATCCTTGGGTTTGATTCCTGACAGTGGTATTATTTAGGGTGTATTATTAACTTCCCTCAATGTGTTGTTGACACCGTTATTACTGTTGTTTGTTCAATAATAATATAAAGATAAAACAGAGATAGCAGCAACATTCTCTGTGCCCATAGATAGCCACCAAATGAAACTACTGTATGTATCACAGAAGAGTCCATAAGGAAGTTTAAAGGTTTGTAAGGTGTATCCACAATCCATCAGGTCTCCATTGGATGATGGTGTGTTGTTTTTTTTTTGCTTACACGCAATGGGTAGTATTTCTCAACAGTAACTGTTCTCAATCAATGCATGAGGTAGAAAACACATTGTGTACAATGTTAATTAAGAAAAGTACATACAAAGTGCCAACTGTTATTAATACAGGCAATGTTTATATATGACTTTTAGATCTTTTGGCTAATAAAAAGTTTTATTTTTAAGTAAGAATGACAGGGATGCAAGAATGTTACTTTATGTGCAATAAAGATAAAATATGGTAATAAGACACGTTTAAATTTACTACAAACTTGTAAACAATAGCAGCCACAAATCAGCCCATGTTAATACAATACATACATTAAACACAAGTCGGCACTGTACAGATATAAATAAATGTACTTCATTCTTGTCAGAATGTGGAAAATGTGTAAAACATGTGCTTTGCTGTTATAAGACAGATAATAAAGACAGTGCAAGGAAAAAAGTGTTCAGTCCATCGGATAATAAACATTGTTAAGCTGTCTCAACCACTGTCTTCCCATCACTGTGATTAATGGGATGTGTGTCTAAAATGCTTGTAATGGCATTCCCACAAGACACTTTACAGCGTGAACAGATAGGAAAATATTAGCATTTCCCTTCAGACTTCCCATGTTTAATAAGAGGGAAGCTGAGATTGAAATGGGAGCACAGAGCTGAGGAATCAGTTACAGTTCTAGTAACTATATCTAGAATAAATATAATGGGGCCATGATGGTAGCAAAGTTCCACCCTAGAAAACTTGATTTTCAGAACTTAAATGGCCAGTTGACCAAAGAGTAAATTCAAAGAAATTAGTTTAGTTATGAATAAAGCAGATAATTGTTTTTCCTTTTGTCAAGTTCCTATCATTGTACCCATTCTAGAGATTTACCTTCATCTCTTCCTATGACCACTGTCAACTAGCCAAAAAGTTGAGACATTCCAAACCTTTTATGGTTTTCATCAGAGCAGCAGGTAGGGAAAAGCCTTCAAGTGCTCTGACTGCTCGTGATGGGAATTTCACTAACTTTGGATAAATTTTCTTTCAAATGAAGAAACATTTCCTGAAGAAGAAAAAACTCTCTCCTATTTAAAAAAAAAATGTACAGCCCGAAGAAGAACAAGAGATCTAAAGCTGGGCATACACGTCACGATTTTCCTGCGTTCAATTTTTAATCCGACCGCCCATCCGATTCCGGAATCTATTTTATTTGCGAAATCGATCAACTGCAACATACCATGCATTCAATTCCTGGACGATTCTATCCTGAAAGTCTCAATATGTCTTGCACGCACACATTTATGGGTTTGGAGTGGTGTTAGCTGAAGAACTGGCCAGTGACCAACAGCACACAAACAACGGTAATTTCCACAAGAATCATAGATTGATCGCTAAAAACGATCGCATGAGACAACTAACAGCACACGATTCCTTTGCTTTTTATTAAAATTATCCATCAGAACGGATCTGTGCACGATCGTTTTTCTGTTCGATTTTTGGCAAAATCAATCGCTCGGACACTTTTGGCATGCTTCAATTTTTATTCAATCTGATCGCACAATCGATTTTGTTACACCATCGCACTAAAATTGAACAGAAAAGCGTGACGTGTATGCCCAGCTTAAGACATTCCATGAGTTTGCTTCATAAGTAACTTTAATTACTAAATTACTAGCCAATAAAGGGTCAAACTAACACTCCAAACTTTCTGCATAAACAGCAAAAAGCCTATTTTGGCTATGATTATACTTATCATTACACTTCTTCTACAGATCTTGTCTGCTGATAAAGTACAATGTGACACTATGACATACACATAAATGAGCACCAACATGCGTAAACATCATGTAATACATCACTTGGAATGACTGTTAGGAGAATATCTCCTTTTTACAAGTGAAGCACCTCTATGTGTTGTCAGTAACCAAGGGTTTCACCGTGGTCTTGTGTTGAATTTTATTATATTCCATATCTTTATCTTCTACGCTGCCCTGCAGTATACCAAGCCTATTTACACTTGCTGTGTACAAAGTGTAGTCTCTATGCACTGCTTATTGTGTATTGCAGATATTTATTATCCTAATGGTTTTGTTTTTGTCTGCATGATATGTTAATTAGCTGGGGTGCACATAACTTTTTAGTGAGATCCTCAGATGAGTACCAGGAGATGGTGTGAAGGTACTCACCCCATATGTATGTGGTCTTCCTCACTGTTTCCCTCATTGTTTTCTGCGTCAGCCTCCTGCATGGTGGATTCTGCTGCAGATGGACCTCCCTGTTCCTGATTGATCTTCCGATTAGCTGTCTCCAGCTACAGGTCACCAGCTGGCTTTGGGTCATGTAACTCTTACAGTACAACACCGTTTTAACCCCCAGATCTCAGTACCTCAGTAGTACAACCCTGAGATTTTCTGGTGTAGTTATTAATCCCTCAGACTACCCGCAGTCCAAATGTCATCCTTTCATCGTCATATTCCAGCTGTCACACAGTGCTTTTGTCTTGTTAGATTTTACCCTTACATATGCCTACTCTGACTTATCCCCCAGATCTCCAACACCGTTAGAAGTCCAACCTTTTTTTGGATTTTACCAGAGTACCACTTATGAGCACCCCTGTTAATTAAGCTTTCATTATTGTCCTGTGTATTCCCAATGTATTACCTTTATTTTCTGTATTGTATATTCACTCCATTCCACAGAATCACAGTAAATCACAGTAAAGATGTAACCTTGATAAAGTCCTGCTCTATTATTGGCTATGATTAGCGATGTCGCGAACCCGGATTTTGCCGTTCGCGAACGGCGAACGCGAACTTCTGTAAAAGTGGCGAACCGCCATAGACTTCAATGGGAGGCGAATTTTCAAAAACAAAACAAAGGGACCCCTTTCTGGCCACAATAGTGTTGGGAAAGTTGTTTCAAGGGGTCAAACACAATGGACAATGACATGACAGAGGGGGAATCCATGGCAAACTCCCAAGAAATGTTTTTTTCACCCAATAAATACGCACCAAGGGAATTTTCTACAATGATAGTCAATGGGATGTGAGCTGCGAGGAGCAGCCCGGCTGCCATGTAACCTTGCCGCTGTCACCTTTGCCCGTGTCCTTTCCCATGTCACCTTTGCCGGGTCAACCTTTGCCCGTGTCACCAGTCACCGTTGCCCGCTGTCACCTTGCCAGTGTCACCGTGCCACCGTGTCACCGTGTCCACCTTTGCCGCTGATCCTTGCCGGTACACTTCTGCCACGTGTCACCTTGCCGTGTAACCTTTGCATCCAAAGTTAATGTGCTGGCAGTCCCCATCCAAAGCATGTGTGGCGTTCTTTGGATGGGCGAAGGCCACACATTACTTTGGATGCCGGGACTGCAACACATTAATTTGGAGGGGGACCTGTCACACAGTACTTTGGATGGCGGTACTGTCACACATTACTTTTGATGGGCTGTTTACTTTTTGTCACACATTGCTTTGTGATGGGGACTGTCACACATTACTTTGCTGGATGGCGGGGAGTGTTCTTTCGTTACACACATACTTTGGATGGGGTAACGAATCACACATTGCTTTGGGTGGGGGACTGAATCACATTGCTTTTGGATGGGGACGTTCACACATTACTTTGGATGGGCGACCATCACAAATTACTTTGGATAGGAACAAATTAACACGTTGATTTGGTATGGGGACTGCCACTTACTTACTTTTTTTGACTTGGTGGTGTGGTTCAGTGTGGAGGACACTGGTGGTGGATGGTCAGCGTGGATGCGACACTGGCTGGTGATGTCAGTATGGCAGATCATGGTGGTGAGGTCAGTGGGCGAGGACATGGTGCGTGGTGAAGGTCAGTATGCAGGACACTGTGGTGATGGGCCAGTGAATTGTCGGAGGACAAGTGGTGGTGATGCGTCAGTATGGCAGACACTGCGTGGTGATGGTCAGTGTGGCAGGAAAAGTGTGGTGATGTGTCAGTAGGTGCAGACACTGGTGTGTGATGGGCCAGTGTGGAGGGACCAATGGTGGGGTTTGATGGTCAGTATGGCCCGACCGGGTTGGTGATGGGCAGTGTGGAGGACACTGGTGGTGATGGTCAGTATGGCAGACATGCGTGGTGATGGGAAGAGTCCAGTATGGCACGACACTGGTGGTTGATGATCGTGTGGAGGACACTGGTGAGTGATGGTCAGTGTGGTAGGACACTGGCGTGTGATGGTCAGTGTGGAGCGACACTGGTGGTGATGATCAGTGTGGAGGACATGGTGGTGATGGTCTTTAGTGTTGGATATGGATCACTGTGTGCTGTGTGATGGTCAGTGTGGCAGAGACACTGGTGGTGATGGTCTATGTGTGTGATGCGATCCACTGTATGGTGATGTTGTCAGTATGGCGTACACTGTGATGGTGATGCCGTCCTATGGTGTTGTCGTATTGGACACTGCGTGGTGATGGTCAGTATGCAGGGGGGGTGTGGTGGTGTGTGTTGGGGACACTGGTGGAGTGGTGATGGTCAGTGTGGAGGACACTGGTGGTGATGGTCAGTTATGGCGACCACGTGGTGGTGATGGGCAGTATGGCCTACAGCTGGTGCGTGATGATTCACGTGTGAGAGGAACTGGTGGTGATGGTCAGTGTGGAGAGACATGTGGTGATTTGTGTCTTTATGGTGTTGGAGGACACTTGTGGTGATGATCAGTTGGAGGACACTGAGTGGTGATGGTCAGTGAGGCCGAGGCCACTGAGTGGTGATGGTTCAGTGTGGAGGACACTGGTGGTGCATGGTCAGTGTGCGAGGACACTGAGTGTGATGGTTCAGTATGGAGGACACTGCGTGGAGTGGATATTCCCCATGGATGGTGGATGGGATATCAGGAACACGCCTAGTAATGGTTCCCTATGACCAGACGTGGAGCGCAGCCTCTGTTCTAACTCCTCTCACCTCTTCCAGCCAGCATGTGAAATGGCGTCTCTCCTTGATAATTTATAGGGGGTGGGATGGTCGTGATGGTGGGGTGCCTATGGGCTGGATTATGTCTGCGATGTCGACTCACAGGCGGTCAAGTGTCACCATGTAAAGATTGGGGGCGCGGTCAACTGCCCATATGTTCGCGAAAATGGGGACGAACATGCGAAGTTCGCCGCGAACAGTTCTCCGGCGAACAGTTCGGTCCATCCCTAGCTATGATATCAAACTTTTGATATATTTAAATTCTCCAGTTTAATTAGTATTGAGTATGTTAACAAAAATTGCAAATGTAGAAAAAAAATCTAGAGAACCCACCAAATATTTGCACTGAAAGACACACACCATAGCTTTGGAAAACAAAAGTAGTCAGAAGCACAGCCACTCATATAAAGTGATTATGCTGCATGTCCAAACATATTAGGCAGGTTTGGACCATGCAGTAATCTAGATTGCTTCAGCCAAACCAAAAGGCCAGTATCAGCAAGAAAAGTTAGTTCTACTCCCTGCAGCCAAGCCTGTATGCCAGTATGTTAATTTATTTTAAATAATTAAAATAAAAGCTATCTAAAATGTATTATCGTAAGCTGTAAATGTGTAGTAAAGAGTCCATCTCACCCTCTAATAAAGTTGATTAAGGGGTCTAACTCTATATGTGTTGCATTTTGCTTTTCTGCAACGCATGTAGTGTGCGATGGGCGTAGTACACAATTTTTTGGCTGTGCTGTGTTTACAGTCAGAAGACACTTTAATTGCAAATTCAAAGCAAGCTCAGACAAAAATGAAATTGCAGTACACTTTAAAATGCATGGCACTGCAGCTCAGATTGACAGCGCACACAGCCTCCTTGAAGAGTAAGTAGAACAAGATTCCCTAACAGGGCGAAAGGCACAATAATTGGCCCCTTTTCCCTTAGACAACTAATTAGGGTTTCAGGCAACGTGAAATTGATTAGCACCAAACAATAATTTTACATTTAAAAGGTCTTTCTTTATACAAATAGGACCAATTTATATTCTTTAAAATCATCTTTAGATCATCAAGTTCATATATAGAGTCCAAGATTGTCAGCACTGTGGCTCCTGTTATTTCAGACGTGTTTTGCCCCTATTAGATGGGCTTCCTCAGGGTCTAAGCCTTATACTGTAACTGTAATCAATCAAAAGTAAAATGACCGTCCAATAAAATTTATGTACCTTCTCTTTGTGATACCCCCATTGGCTGTAGTTAATGGATATGTAACATCCATATATTACTGTGTCATCAAGCAAATCAAATCTCCATTCAAATAACTGCATGTGCCTCCACATAAATCTAGCCTAACTTAAGGATTCAGCCTGTTCTTCCGAGATAGGGGGTGTTGGTGGAGACCAGGGTGAGAGGTGGACCTGAAAAACAAAATGCATTATTTACACTGGGTATACTATTTGGTGTATAGAGCCATCTATGTTGCTGCTTTGTTCTATATACTAATGCTTATAAAACTGATTAAACATATTTTTTATTCTAAACAAAATGCTAAATATTTCCTCACCTTGTCTCTAAGGTTTAAACTCATTTCCATTTTTTTGTTTGACTGCAGAAGTGTTTTTCTTTTACTTCTACATATAATTGAGGATGATTGAGGATGATTTCCAGCAAACATCAATACATATTCTGCACAACATGACATGAAATGGCTGCAGCCATGAAATGAGAGAATGGTGAAATTCGAGGACTAGTGCCAATGTGCATAATGTGCTAACAGCTGGGTGCTACACAATAACAAGATAGATTATTATTAATCCTAAATAATTCTGGACCTACAAATTGGAAGTAAATGAACAAATTAGAACAGCCTGCCAGATCTTTTTCAGTGCTGGACCTCACACTACAGTATTATATAGTTTTATACTTACAGACTACAACATAAACCATCCAGATGTTGGCCAAGATTGAAGAGTAATATCAATTGCAGGACATGAGCAGGATTTTATTACATGTTCCCATGAATGTATTGTAACAGTTCTATAGCTACAACACTGCATCTGTTCTTTGATTCCTTAAGAAAACATGTGGCAATGTTTCTAGGAATAAAGCATTGTACTAGATAAAGGAATCATGACTTTCTGTGTCTTTTAGTAATAATACATAATGTGTAAATATAGTTTCTGTGATATAGTATATTCTGAGTAGAATGATGTGTTCATACAAGAGATTTGTTCTGTTCCTGCTGCGTCTTCTTAATCCTAAAAGAGTTACGTGCCCACGAAAAGCTGGAAAACAAGAGCAATTTTATTCTTACTTCTAAGAATGACTTACAGAAAATGTGTACTGTAAAGTCTATGAAATCTGTCAGATGATGTCTATAGGGGGTCCAGCTCATTTTGAAGCTTTATGTATCAATATGATTAGATAGAATGCTCTTACTGAACTCAAGCACTCAAGCCATTCCTATATATGTTGTTATATTATCAGGCTAGTTGCATGGAACACGACATTTAAACTAGTTAGTTACAATTACAAAAAGGCAAAAGGTTTGTTTGAAACAGGAAGAGTTTACCTGTCTTTTGAAACTTTCTTGTAGATTTAAATGAAGAAAACCAATGCAACCAACTTGTTGAAACAAACATTTTCAATTATTTAACACTGGTATAAAGTATGAGCCATAGTCAGCTCAGAACTTTGTTTTCTAAGATAATTATATTAGTTACAGTTTACACTTCATGTTTATTTTAATCAATTTATTTTCAATAGCACACATCATTTGAAATAGTTTTCCCTATGCATGTATACACTAAACGTGATGCATCCTTGGCAGTTTACCGGTTTAATTTGTATAACAAATGCCTTACCAGAAGATAGTCACATCACTGCAAACCCAAATACAAATATCACATCCCAACCAATTAAAACAAAAATACACTATTTTCCGTCCACAAGAAGAACCCACCCCAGAAATCAGGGGGAATGCATGACCTTGGCTCCCTGCCAGCCTCTTTGCTCTCCTGGCAAGAAGAAAAGGTTTTGGGGGTATCTTAATGTAAGTTATTTTTTCTTTATTTGTGATTATTACCAGGTTTTAACCCTTTGGGTTGGCGTGAAACAGCAATCAGAACACAGGTGATAACAGTCCAAGAACAGAACACAAACACAGGTAGCAGTCAGGGAACAAGCAAAAGCGTAGTCAAATCCAAGTTGGGGGTTACGTTAGGAATGGAGCGATGAGTAGTCGATATTCAGTAGCCAAGGTTCGGTACACAAGTTATTAGCAATGGGAGCATGATGAGGAGACAGAGCAAGATATTGGCATTTCTGGCATTGAATGCAAGTTGGCACCTGGCTTTAATAGGAAGTCCATGGGAGGGGCCAAGGGTTCATGAGAACTAGGTAAATTGGTATCCAGGTCCAAGGGATCCAGCAAGGTGTCATATTCATATTGTGAGGTGGCTCAGCAGGTAGAGCTACAACCAGGCATCGGAGCATCCCTGGGTTTGGATCCTGACACGGTGCATACATATTTATGGAGGCAAACTTTGACCCCTCCCCCATAAAATGCCCATAAAAAATTGTGTAGCCTAAGCGCTATACAGGTTACATTAGAGATGGGCAGGCACACATTTTTGAGTCCTCCTGAATCTTTCTGTTATATAGGTTATTAAGCAACTGAGATGGCTGTCTATTTGAAAATCTGCAATTTCAGATAGATTTTTACATTTTATTTTTTTAAGCTAACACATATTCGATTTTTCATGTGTGTTTGTATTCCTATTATGTGTTATGTGTTTTTTCTTCTACATTTACTTTCAATATAAATAAAGATATTATATATATATAGATCGACCAACTCAAAACAATAAAAGCTTTCCATAAATACCGTGTTGTAAAAACTTGACCATTTGGACTAAAACTGAGAACTAAGGATTTTCTAAAGAGAGAAAACGGAACAAGCTATCTTCTTTCAGACTCTATAATTGAAAGTATGTATGAAGTTATACAGTCAAGGCTAAGTGGGGGATGTGTCACTCCTCTGATTCATTCAGTTGTGTAAGAAAAGCTTAAATATTTCAGCTCCGTAAAAAGACATTTTCAGCAAAGCACTGGTGAATTGTTAAGACATAAATGAAAAAAATACATTAAAGCTGCACTGCTTGTTGGAAATGTGCAATTCTACATATTTATATGAGACAGTAATATTTTTATAACAAAAACATAACCCCTAATTCTAAGAACCTTCATGGCTAATGTTCAGGCTTTCTTATAAGCAAAATGATGGTTCTTCCCTTGTTCTTCAGGAAACGTTAATAGCTTGACTCCTAAAGCTAGCCATACACGTGCAGGATTCCATGGCCAATTGATCACTCACCCGATCGATTCCGGCGATTCTGCCGGGAATCGCAGGTGTGATCAATCGGCCAATTAAGAGTATCCATCGCTGCATACCACCTTGTCCGAGCGGATTCCGGCGCGATTCCGTGTGCGATTCCACCTCCGATTCCACCTCCCAAATGGCAACTCCCCCTGATCCGGGCAGAATCGGATGAGAAAGACCAACATGTTGGTTCTCCGTCAGATCCGATTCTGAGCCCCTGAACAATCGGACCTGATCGATCGGACAAGGTGGGCTGCACGCGATTCCGGCACGATCGTTTCGCGTGCACGCGCCCGGAATCGATCGTGCCGGAATCCGGTGCAAATCCGACACGTGTATGGGGGCCTTAACAGTCACCAGCCTGGGCCACACACACACACTGTCTCAGGGTCCTTTCACACTATATTTGATTTTTAAAGGCATGCGTTTCTGCACAGATACAAAAATGCATGCGTTATTCATATTATATCTGCGTTTGCTTTTTAAAAAAATCTATGAAAAATGCATGAAATTTTTAATAAAATGCAACGCATGCAGTGTGAATGGTAACATTGGTTGTCTATGTAAAAACGCATGCAGTAAAATAACGCACATGTTTTTAAAAGCAACGCATAGAGTATGAAAGGGCCCTAAGTGGTCCCAGCTCCTTTTGTGAAAACACACCTGGCTGACTTCCATCGGGTGAAAATTTGTGTGTGTACCTGGAAAGTGAAGGTCATCCCAGTTCCTGAGTTCAGGACCCAGAAACAAAACTAAACAAAAATTGCACAACAACCTATTGTTGCTGTCCAGCACTTTCCTGGACTTCTTTTCAGGCTACACCACCTGATGGTCCATTTACTCTGTGATAGACAAATGGTCTATTACAATATGTACACATTTTTTAGTATACAATTTATTTTCTCTATCTTTACCTCAGACAGGAAGATACAATTTTCTTGTAGTTCAATTCCCTGAAATAATTAAACCTTCCTGCCAGTATATTTATTCTTTTGTTAAATGCAGTACATGGAATGTAATCTGATTATTTGCAGTCTGTTTAAACTTCTTGTCCAGTCTAGCCCCTGCCACACGTGGGTGATAGACTTGGGACACCTATGTTGGTCGTGCAATACAGGAAAAAGCAGAGAGTAGCTCCGTGTCCCCAGCATCAGTGATGACATGCATTCAAGAAGAAGAAGCCTGCAGACATCGCTGGAGAACGCCACCCCTGCTCATCTAGAACTGGAAAGCAATCCTGAGCATGGCCTGGGGTGGCCACTTTTAATCATTAAAAGCTGCCAGTGGATAAAATTACACATTGTTATTAGGACAGTTCTGTGTGGCTTGACCTTATGCAATGTATAATTAGGAGGAATATTATGCAATCAGACCCAGCCAAGGAAAATAATTCCAATAACCTAGAATTTCAGAGGGGGGTGATAAACAACTGGGAAAGTGAGACTAAAGCAGGGAAAAACACACGTATAGATATGGGCCAAATCAATGGCCGATTTAAGTGTCGTGCGCACTCACAGCCATCATATCATATGCGGCCATCCCTGTTTTTGAGCGGGACCAATCAATCCCAGGGAAAACAGGGATACTGATGTCTATTGCTTTGCATGGAGACTGCAGGTCACATGCAAAGAATTGTCGGAGCTGGAGACACAGCAGTGTCGCTGCTGCCGGGAACCTCGAACAGCGCCTATATCGAGCTGTGTGTTCCCAGCTTAAGTGTGTCTCATATCAGAAAGCATACCAAACAGTTCTGAGGTATCAAGTCTGAGGGATTGTTTGGAAAATGACTACACATATATGGAAATGTTATAGAGGGGATGAGAGAAAAATTACTTAATGCAATAAACCAATTTACTTGATTAATTATTGGAAGAATGAGCCAAACTTGTTACTAAACCAATATTAATCTTATAGACATTTCCCTTTTATTATATGTAAAATGTACAGGAGGATTAGGACCCACCTATTCTCAGGATTACATTGATCTATCCCCATCAACCTTGCTCCCTATTTGCAAAGCCTTCTGTCACCCCTATACTGCTTCCTAGTAAAAAGCAGTTCCATCTTTATCCACCAACTTCTCTGTAACAATCACTTCGGATTTAGGTTACTATAAGTACCAGAGAGATCTGGACAAATTGTGACTAGATAATAAAATGGAGAAGCAGCCAACTGATGAGTTGATCTTGTAAGTCTTCTCTGTTCTTTGTTAGTAAATTAGCATTTCAGCAGCACAACTGGCTGACTACTTCATATGCTTCTCCCTTTTTCAGTCTAAAGCTATGTTTCCACTATACGTCGGGACCCCTCCGCTAAGGGTATTGCTTGGAGGGAGCACATAGACTTACCTGTTTGGCACATGCTGTGCCTTCACTACGCCGAGCCGTTCCGCCAATGCAAAGCTGAACGTAGTGGAGTACGTTGAGCCTCTGCATCGGCAGATGTCTAAAAACAGCATCCGCTGAGCAGGTAAGTGAATGTGCTCTGCTGGGACCTCCCGCCAAGCAATACGCTTAGCGGAGGGGTCCCTGCATATAGTGATAACATAGCCTAAGACCTGCTGTACAGAGAAATATCAAGGATACCATTGGTGTCTTATCCTGGCTTTGAATTAATGTATGAGTATTAAGTACAGCCAAACCCACTGTTAGGACCCTGGCTGTACCGGTCATCACCAGCAGGTGGCTCCCTGCAGGCATGGGCTGGGTGGAGCTCACTCCTCCCTCGTTAGCTTAGTGCTATTTAGGTGAGCTCCATCCAGGCCATGGTGGCTGTTCATTTGGACTTGGATCTGTGTCTGTTTCTTTGTGCTTTTCTGAACCTTGTGCTTCCCCTGGCTTTATGTTCCTGAACTGTGATACCTGTGGACTTTGACCTGAACCCTGATACCCCTGGATTTTTGCGCCTGTTTCTGTGTCTTCGTACCTGTAAGTCTTTTCATTAAATCTGTTTGTTTTGTCACCACCAAATCTGTCTGGATCTCATTGTGTGCAATTTGCCTGGTCACCTTCCTTGTCCTGGATCCTGGCACCCTCTACATACTACTTACTTTATTTTTCATACTATAAGATGCACTTTTTCCCCTTTAAAAATCAATGGGGTAATGTCTGTGCGTCTTATGGTCTGAATATATAACAATATAATTTTTTTTGTCCCAGACAGCATGGAAGCAAAAGGTTTGCATTCCAGGAGGCTGGAATCTGTTCCATTCCCTCCAGCCAAGCCAAAGGGCCACTGCCAAAAGGGAGATTTTAGCAGTACCCATTCTCTGAACACACTGACCATGATCAGCTGGGTGAATTGAAGCTATTTACATAGCATGAAAGTTGTGTATTAATATTAACATTCTGCATTGCAATAAAAGAAAACTATGTGACACAGACTCATGTGTCTCTGCATAAGTTGGTCAATGGGTTCAGAGAATGGGAACTGCTAGTGCATAGACACATGCTAAAGTTTCAACCCTGACACTCTGCTGGAACTAAGCTCTGCCTCCTGATACTGGCCTTTTAACTTGACTGGAGATATTATAAAGTGGCATGGCCCATGCCTAATAAGCTAATGATTAAACATGCTGTTTATTCATTTTATATATAAATGGCTGTGTATCTGACTTTTTTCTTCAATGTGTCTCTTTAAAACTATGGGTTGTGAGAAATTTGATTGGGTTTGGGAGGATAGGTGGCAGATGCCTCTTCTACATGAAACCTTACACCTGCATCTAGTATGCTAGAAGCAATCTCACCTATAGGGCCTACAGTTTTCCAGAATGTGTCAATGGTAGTGCGACTGACTAGCTGCATCCAATGCGGTATATATATAGTTTAGGTGCCTGTGTCGGTGCTTGTCACCTTTTTCTAAGAGTCACCCTTGCTTAATAAACTTTATCCTGCCACACTGACTCGTGCAACCTTGGTTTATAAATGTTATGTCAAATAGAGATGGTCGGATTTTTTTTAAAAAATTCGACAATTTCGAGTTCATTGCAAAGCCCCTGAACATGGTATCATCACCAACCTTGCTTGAGATGTAGAGAAGGGTTGGGGGTATGCTTAAAAAAAAAGTATTGCTCTAACACAATTCGTTTTTGCACTAATTAAGTTCAAAGTCAAGTAAAATTTTTGAAAATCAGAATTTTGACTTTGATTTTTAACTTAATTTATGCAAAAACTTCATATGCTAGAGCAAAACTTTTTTTTTTTCAAATGTTCCCACAACCCTTCTCTACATCTCCAGTTTTGGTGATGATACCATTTTCAGAGGTTTTGCAATCAGCTCACAAAGTCAGCTAGTCGAAAAATTCCACCATCTCTAATGTTAAAATCATTGCCAACTCCTGACTGTACGGATGTAGGAAGCTGTATGTTTCGTATGTGGATTTCCTGTAGTTTTTTACTTCTAAAAGTAAGGTTGTAGAAAGCTGTATATTTTGTATGTGGATTTCTTGTAGTTTTGTATTTTCTTTGTTGTTTGTTACTTGCAATTTTCCCCAAAAAATCTTCAATATAAAGATAAACTTTTTCAATAAAAAAACCTATGGGGTGTGTCTTATTGTGTGAAAAATATGGTATATGCATGAACAGTGTACACAGTTATGATCTGGAGAATATAGTACAGGCTATCCAATACAGGTTACATTACAATAGACTTCTGGCCATTTTCAATCAAAGTTCTTAATCCTTGAGCGCTAATTCTTAAGTGCAAAACACATTAGAATTCACTTTGATACAGAGAAGCTATTTAAAGATTCTAATTGGATGTTATGAGTTGCTGCACCTAAGAAATAGACTTTAAGAATTACTGATTAAGGCCATGTTTGTTTTTGTTTCAATTAGGACTGCTATTCTTGTTTCCCCCCTTTAATTTAAATTGTATGTGATGTTAGACTTTAGTATTAACGAGCCAGTCATTACTGAATGAGAACAGTCATTACTTTGCTTAGAAACAGTTGGAGTATAGTGATCCCTTTTCCACTCACGTCCTATCACGGATCCATCATTGATTGAGTAAAATTCTACAGTTTATGTTCAAAAAGACCCAGGAATCTGGGCTATGTTATAATTGTTTATAACAGGTTTACAGAAAAAAAATTTAGCATTCTGAATTCTGAAAAGCATATGTGAATGTGCAAACACTAGACATAATCAGGATTATGCGTCTTCATTTACATAAATATTACATCTGGTCATGAAATCAGTGACTCAGGAAACATTGACATTTGTATTACTATACGCTCTTTCTTTCAAGCATTGAGGAAATATCAGTCAGAAAAATAGGATATCAACTCTACTGTCTGGACAAAATGTAGGTATAAAAAGAAAAACTAAATAATAAGCGTATGTATACTCAAAATCTAAAATATATATATATATGAAATTAAAGTTTGACTTACCTCTGAGCGAGTGATGATGGTGGCATAGTGCTTCACAATTCTAAAAAGATATACTAACCTGGAATCACTTGAGAGATTTCATCTTTATTGGCCAGGCATCCGGGTGCTCATGCAAGGTGCAATATCGCAAGTGGCCACTGGGGGAAATTTATAATGTTTTTCAATGAAGAAGTTTGTGTATATGTAATACAGAGCCGAGAACAGGAACTTCCCTGGTTGTCACTGTGTTTAGAGATGCCAGGCTCTTCCAGTCCGCTGCAGCGCAAAATCAGACTCAGAGAGAGAGGAGGGGCTGCAAGGGACCCTCTTAATTTACTCATTACCAGTGGGTCAGCAACCTACGGTTCTCCAGCCACCTTGTTGTGGCTCTACTCGCAAGCCTCTTCCTCCCACCTGAACATGCATGTTAGTGGAACTTGGAGGCAACTGGCAATGATGCAAGAAATGGATGGATCATGGGTCAAACACCATTGAAACTCATCAGGACTCCACTCCACACCTCAGTAGATCCCTTTGTAGTCTTTTTCCTTTCTTGTGGGTGTTGCTTACTGCACCACTGCTTGACCACATCACCACTTAACAAGGACCAGTTTTGTCAGCAACTGGTATATATATACCGGCGAGCTGAAGGCATAGTGGTCTATCTTCCGCAACTACAGAGGTGCCCGCCTTGGCATATCGACCCGGATCCCACGGCGAACCATCTGGCGGTAGTTTTTCTGGCAACTCATCACAGCATGGTGACGTCACCACCCTGTACTGAGTCGCCTACAAGACGAATGGGAATCAAGGTTGAAGAATCTTAGAATCTAAGGCTGGCTTTACTCTCCATTGCCTCTGATCTCACTTCCTCCATTCCCATTGTTTTTTTTTT
>CM070032.1:45149936-45171198 GCA_036250615.1 Ptychadena robeensis | reverse complement strand
CAGTTAAGGGGGGGGGGGGGTGATTGTTGTCACAGGAACCACCAAGGTGTGCTGAGTGTCTTCCTGGAAACCTTTGTGCATAATTGTTTGTGACACTGTCTATCTTTTGGTTCCTTAAGCCCCCCACACACAAGCATAGTGATGTCACAGATACAAAGTAATGGCGATCGAACATGTTGGTCCTTGGGCCTTTTTTGATAGTCTAGCGAGAGGTTACATGGGCAAGGAACCAGAATCGATTGACCAATGGAACATAAAATGTATCAAGCCATTAGTCGTGTTAAATGAAAGTGGTAAACTTCAGTCGATAATTCAAGTATCTGATGGGTTTTCTTGGTACTTCTATGGATTGGTATCCAATGATATTATGGAGGATGTGGACAGGTCTTAGAAAAGGAATCAATCCGTTTTGACTTGATCACTGTGTGGAGATACATTTTAGGCTGACAATATTTGAATTACACTTGTCCATCTATTCCAGTGGTTCCCAACCTGTTACAGCAGGGCCCCTCTTTTCTTGTTTTAAAGAATATCAAGTTCAAACTACAGCGGTTCAGATTGAGGGTCATTTCACACTAGCAGCATTTGCGTTGTGGTATCATGTACTAGTGTGAAATTGCCCTATTTGAAATACAACTCATGCAATTTCAGAGACACACACTACACTTAACGTATTTTTCGGACTATAAGACGCACCCTGTTTTTAGAGCAGGAAAAACAGAAAAAATGTAAAATGTTGGAAAAAAGATCACCTGCAGTACCCAATTTCAGCCCAAAAAATTGTCATTAGCTAGCACTCAGGCAGAAGGGGAGCGGGGGATTCTGCACTGTTCATCTCCCTTCTTACCAGCTGTGAGCTGCACGGTGATTGCATTACAGGCAGACATACATGGAATCTGCTGGCCACTTCCATGTGTGTCTCTGCTGTACTGCTAGTAGAAACAGTACAGATGAGGTATCTGGTTGTGGCTACATCTCTCATCTGAGTTGGGAGAGCTGGTGGTAAGCCAATTTTGGGGGTGAAAAAGTGTCTTATAGTCTGAAAAATACGGTATGTAGAGATATGAATCATTCACAAAAATGCACACCTTACATGCTCTCTACTTACTCTCTACTTACTTTCTGCAGCTAGTTCCTCCATGGTTGGCTTTCTGCTTGTCCCTCCCTCAGCCCTCTAGCTGGGCCCCCCAGAGTACTGGATAGAGCAAAAATGTATGTGTGTATGGGCACTTTAGGAGTGCACTCAAATTAATATTTTGTTTAAGTAAAGTTTTTCGGCTTTATGTTTTTTTACGTTAAAGAAACCTGGAAATGTAATGGGTATGTGCACTTCTTTTTTTGTAATTACTGTATTGTAGGGTTAATATAATATTTTTTTCTCTGCCTGCAAGATATTATCACAGATGCTTGGTTTACTTTAGCCATTTTTAAAACTGAATTTGGCAGAGATCACATCCCTGTTCACAGCAAAAATGTTATAACATGCACACAGTTGAAAAAAATACCTTACTCCTAATGTTCTACAAACCTATGAATACAGAATCAACCCTTCAGCGCTAGGTTTCAAGAGGTTCAGTGAATAGAAACCATATTTTTCAGATTGTTTGGAGGGGAATAGATCTGCACAAGATAAAAGCGAAACTAAGTGTGAGGAGGGAGGAAAAATCTATTTTAATTGTTATTAATAAGGTAATGATTATTTTTCTCAGACAAGTTGCCCAAATATGAATGATTAACCTAAGCTGGGGATAAAAAATCACCACCAATGACTCCGAAGACACAGGGCCTGCAGCGCTGCAGAAATGCTGCAGGATCATGGAGAACCGCCGCTTGCGCCCGATCCCGGCACAGGGCGCAGTTTGATTCACGATCAAACTGCGCTCGTTCTGGCTTCGGGTGTAACACCCAGGAGGTTAAAGTTATACCAGTAAAAATGATTCTTTAAGTAGGAAACTATGATTTAAATTGAGCCTTACTGACTAGTGATTTAAATCATGTTTTAAATTGGTTCTATTAAAATTAAATCCACCCTGAGTGAATAATTTTCACATAAATGCATGGTCACTGTGTATTTATGTAATCAAAGAAGACTAAATGCAGGGGGGCTTCCGGTGGTAAGGAAATTTTATGTCATTCCTATTTTGTCGTATATTGGTAGAGCAAAGGAAAATCTATTGACATTAATCTCCACTACATTGAATTTAAAGTGGGAAAAGACAATAGGGATCTATCCTAAAATGATCCCAAAGCAGTTTTGATGCGTCCAATTCATTTACAATGGACTGGTTAATGAGCCTAAACACATGCAAACACTGGTAACCTCATTGACGCGGACACTGTATGGGATGGCGCAGTGGAGACTAGGCTTTAATGTGCAAGTCTGATCATTTTAAAAGTGCAGTCGCATATGAGAAACGATTGATTGTTCAACCTTCTGGGTGCCACAGGCAATTGCGCTGGATTACAATAACGTCCGCTGCGGTTTTGTGCCCTCCCTTGGTCCCTGTAATGACATCAGGGGTGTGCTGTAAAAGAGGGATGCCACCTCTATTACATGGCTGTCAATAAATTACATCATCAAGGCAGACCCGGAACAGAGGACCGCTGCAGGCTTTCACTGGACAGGTGAGTATGCCCGATGTTGGCTCAGGGTATTATTATCATTTTTTTATATAGCGCCAACATATTACGCAGCGCTGTACAATACATAGAGTGGAGAAACAACACAATATAATACACTCAGGTACAGGTTATGACACAGGAGGAGTAGAGGACCCTGCCTGGACAGGCTTACAGTATAATAGGTTGGGGAATAGAGTATACAATAGGTTGGGGGGTACATTTTGTTAGTAAACAAACGCGCCCCAAGTTAACTTGGACTAACCGCCCAGGAGGTTAAAAGATTATACTTTTAAAAATATTTGAGAGAGTTTAAAATGATGCAATATCTCCTTAAGGGTTCCCATACACCTTTAGATTTCTCTGTCAGATTTCCTTTAAATATCCTTTTGTTTTACCGAAGCCATGTAATATAAGGGCCTTTCTAAACAATCAAGTCTACCTGTGTTTAATCACAGAGGACCCGGCACTACATAGCTGTTGGTAGATCTAAAAGTAATCTAACAGAAAGATCTAAAGGCCCTTATATTACATGGTTTTGGTAAAACAAAAGGATATTTAAAGGAAATCTGACAGAAAAATCTAAAGGTGTATGGGGACCCTAAGAGAGGTCCAACAGCTAAAGCTTATGAAGTTACACTTTGCTTGTCCATGTTTGTTAATGTTCTGTGCTGGTGACCTAGACAGATGAGTTGGTCACCAGGTAGATCTTTCCTAAATCTGCCTTCACTAGTAGCTCACTCCTTTCCTAGAAACCTAAAATTAATAAAGTGAAAACGTATGGTAAGAGGAAATAAGTATTTGATCCCCTGCTGATTTTATATGCTTGACCTCTGGCAAAGAAGTAACCAGTCTATAATTGTAATGATGTGTTTATTGTGAGACACAGAAATACTAAAATAAATAAGTGTTTGATCCCTACACAGAAGATTACTTGGTACCGGGGTGGATAAAAATCAATGATTTTTTTAAAAAAAATTTTTAAAAATCTGATTTTTTTATCAGATTTTTTGATTTAAATCTGATTTTTTTTTTTTTATTTAAATAGATTTTTTTAAAAAAAATAAAGTGCTTTTTGAGGAAAATGTTACCATTCTAAGGTTATTATTATTATTACTAATAAAGATTAGTTTTTAATTCTGTAGAATAAGGCTGTATATGTTTAATTTTTTGGGTAAATAAATTCCATGAATCCAGTCACAATGTCAGGCTTTTCCAGGGGTGTTTGTAAGGTTTTATAATCAATAAAACTACTCTCTCAGATGTATAGTGGCCAACATCCCAAAACAATACACAGAAGTTGGTAATGGCATAGACTACTCACCCCAAATTTCCCCTTGAATATACAATGGTGAGGGGACGGGCCACTCAATATGTAAAAGCAATCCATTTATTATACACAGTGCTAGAAATGAAGTAATGACCATCATATCAATCAGACACCATGCACAATGTTGCGGATGTACACATCTGTACACGTGCTTAAACGATTAAAATAGTCCAAATGGCGCAAATTTCACCCCATTTAAAGATTTCGTTGAAGACTTCTTCAGGGGGTACGATATGTAATTTCATCGCCAAATCTACATAACACAAACAGCCAACACAAGGGGATCAGTCATACTGAATAACAAAATCCACATTAAAGTGGCCGATGAAATTACATATGGTACCCCTTGAAGAAGTCTTCAACAAAACGTGTGTTGGGGTGATATTTGCACTACTGCAATTTGGACTATTTTAATTGTCCAACAGCACGTGTACAGATGTGACATCCGCAGCATTGTGCATTGTGTCTGATTGATATTACTTCATTTCTGGCACTGTGTATAATACATGTATTGCTTTTGTGTCCCCTCACCCAAGTCTATTCATGGGGAAATTTTGGTGATGTGCTTACGCCATCATCAACTTCTTCAACTTCTTGGTTTACTTTTGCAGTTCTCAAAACTTAGTACAACAGAAAAGTTGTCCAAATATGAATGATTAACCTAAACTGGGGATAACAAAAACTAATAATGAAAAGTTGTTGTTCTAAAAATCTTCATCTACTTGCATTTTAAAGTTATACCAGCGAGAAAGATTGATTTAAATCAGTTTGATTTAAATTGAGCCTTACAGACTAGTGATTTAAATTGTGATTTAAATCAGTTTGATTTAAATCAAATCCACCCTGCTTGGTACATAATTCTTGTAGGCAATCCAGAGGTCAGATGTTTCTTGTAGTTGGCCTTCAGGTTTATACACCTCTCAAAAGGGATTTTGTTCCGCTTCTCTTTGTAGATGTTCTCCAAGTCATTAAGGTCTGGAGGCCTTGAGTTTGGCAACTCAAAATTCAGCTCTCCACAGATTTTCTATGGGCTTAAGGTCTGCAGACTGCTAAAGGACCTGTATGTGCTTCTTAGGCCATTCATTTTGTCAATGTGTTTTGTGTCATTTTCATGCTGGAATACCCATCTATGACCCATTTCAATGGTCTGGCTGAAGGAAGTCCCTTTCAATGTAGTATCAGTGTTTTGTACCCTTAACTGAAAAACACCTCCAAAGCTTAATGTGTCCATCTCTTTGATTGTAAGGCTCTTTGGATCATAGGTAGTGAGTTAACAGCTTGATTTTGATCTCTTCTAACCACAAAGTTTTTACCTAGTTCTCCTCTGGATCATTCAGGTGTGCTCTCTGGAGCAGGGGGGGACCTTGTGGGCACTGCAAGATTTCAGTCCATCATGGTGTAGTAACGCCAATTATTTTCTTGGTGACTATGATCCCAGCAGCACTAAGATCATTTACAAGTGTCTCCGCTCCATGTAGTTTAAGGTTGGGTGCTTTTTCGTTCTCATAATCAAGGGACCTTTACAGGTGTGTTAATGTGCAGATATACAATATTGTCCCTGGGCAGCTCTTTGGTCTTGGCCAGGATGCCTAATTTGTTTCTGTGGCCAGGTACTGTATTTACACAATGGGATCAGAACTCCCTTACAGGAGTTGTTCTAACTTCAAGCTTGTTGCCAAATCAAAGAGAAGACAACAGAGATATCTTGAGATTTGGTACACTGGGTTTGTGGGAAGTTTTTGTTAAGACTGGTCATTTCTTTGTCAGCAGACAAATGTAGAAAATCAGCAGGGAATCAAATACTTATTTCCCTCCCTGGACATTGTGTCTATGTGCTTGTTCCTTCTGTTCACTTTTTAGTTCTCCTTCAGGTCAAATCTTGACTGTGTTGTTCTTTACATGTTGTGTAAATTATGCAGAGCCCCGAGTTGTTATTTCCGCAAAGAGGTGCTGGCTATAACGTGCCTGTGGAAATAGACATTCATAAGCCCATTGTAAATAGTCGGCAACTGCTTCACCACACAGAAATGTATGGGTTTGGTGTGCACCCAATGTAGGATTTTTTTATGCAGTGAAGACTAGGCCTTAAGCTGGCAAAAGACGGGCCCGATTTTTCAGCCGATCGTCCACCGTGCGCGCTTCCACCAATTGGCCGGTCGGCCGAAAATAGAGTGCGTCTACCTGGCAAGATCGACCAGGAATCGGCTGCATGTGTCATAGCACAATGATCTCATATACTGGCAAATTCCCGGCCAATCCGATTACTTTGAAGCCAATCTGCTTAGAAATCGGCAGCAAAATGACGCGTCTATGCCCAGCTTCAGGCTATGTCTTCATTGTGCATCGCCATGACGTGTCCATTGCAACCAATGGGAGGGGCATCAGCTTGTTATGGGAGGCATGTTATCATAATACAGCGAAACTCGCCCCCTTCAAACTTATGGACATAACACAGATTACACACATGCAGTGATTGTTCATGCCCATCACGCTTCACTAACCGTTGGTTTACAATAAGCGATGATTTCTAATGCTAACATTCTCATATTATTATTTTTAATGCTATTGCACCAACACCCTTGGCATAATAGGCTTCAACTATGTACTTGAATTATACTACAATTTAGCAATAAAGCAAACATATACTTTACATGTATAAAACAAATGTTTTATATTACATTGACTTATAAAAACTATTCAAGAAGATTTACAATGGATATCTGCTTAGACATACAGTGAAAAATGTCACATTGTTAGTTTACTACTAGTGTAAGTACCGTATGTTTCTACTATTACTGAAAAAAACCCCAAAATGAGGAAACGGGAGACAAGTCCAAGGGAGGTGTGGGATCCGGGGACTTAAACAGCAGCAAATTCATGTGATGTTATATTCAACTTCATCAAGATTTATACATTTACAGACTTCTATGGCATATATACTTTTTTTGTGCATAGTTGTACGTAGCCAATCATCATAATACATATAGACCTGGTAGTTCAACAAACTTCTTGCTGACATTTCTCAGAGATTTTCGTAGCATAAACAAAATACAAGTCACCAAATGTGATTGGTCATCCATAGATGGTTAATTGATATCCGCAACAAAAACAATGTATAAAGCCCCCCATACACGTTTAGCTTTTTACTCAATTTTTTTTCAGGGCTGTAGAGTCGGAGTCGGAGACATTTTTGGGTACCTGGAGTCTGAGTCTGCAAAAAACTCAGACTCCTACTAAATTTAAATAGGAATTACATTTTTTTTTTACTTCAAATGTCGCAATTAACATAATCATAATGAACGACTTCTCAGCTATAGGAATAAATGCATGCCGTACATAACATTACAGCGCCCATTGTGACCCTCGCCTAAAGGCCCCCACACGTACCGAGTGGGGGCCGACAGACCAGCTCAGATCAGCTCTAGACTTCATCGTGATGACGGCATCACGCTGCTCTCCAGAGCTGACAGCATCGGCAGGCACCCTTTGTGTGCCAGCCGCTGGCTTCAATGAAGACGCCGGTCTCCATTGAAACTAATGGCATCGGCCAGAGATTATCCGACATGTCCGTTCTCTAGCCGGGCAAGTGGCAGCCGATTTTGCCACCAACTGATGGGGGTGCCCATATGGGGCGACAGATCGCTGTCGCCCCATATGGGCACCCCCATCGGTCAGTGCCAAAATCGGCTGCCGCTCGGTGCGTGTATGGCAGCCTTAACACTCGCTGATAATGAAGTAAATGTTTTTTGCCGGACTAGAGACTCTTGTATAAGTGAAGGGGATGGATCGCCACATGTTAGAAAAACCCCGTTCAATCTCCAATACTTTGCATGGAGACATGATTCATGGAAAGTATTGAAACAGCTGCAGCTCCTGCCTCCTCCACAGCTGTCGGCTGTCAGTGTGAAGGGGGCGGAGCCAACACTCCTCACTCAGAAGCTGTGTGAGACAGACTGCTTCTCCCCAGCTTGTGGCGTGTTGTAAATCACACACTGCAAGCTGGGGAGAAGGGGTCCCCATTGAACAGGAATCAATGTGGCCATATGGTGCACATTGATTTCCGTTCAATTGATCCCCGTGGTGCCTAGCTTAAGGAAAAAGCAGCATCTTCTGCCTAACTCCCTTTCTCTGCTTTTATTGGCCATTACAGTCCAGTGTTGGTTTCCTGGCTAGTAGTTCTATGGTTAATGTATGTGGCCTTCCTTTCCTTCAATGGAAAAAATACATTAGCATATTACATACAGAGGAGTCGGAGTCGAGGAGTCGGAAGAATCTGAAACTGAGGAGTTGGGGAACTTATGGACCGACTCCACAGCCCTGATTTTTTTGTCCGATCGACCGTGTGATCACGCACAGTCAAACGAAATCGACTGGCACCCTTTGTGTGCCAGCACTAAGGGATGTCTCCTCTGTAATTCACATTACCTGTCTGCAGCAGCGGCTGTTCTCGTTCTGCAGATCCGCCGGCCGGAGATTTGCATACTGCACTTCATTGACCTTCAGGCTGGTGGATCTGCAGAGCGGGAACAGGTAATGTGGATACACTCCGTCGGAGAAGAGAACACAGTGGAGACATGCCCTTACTTTGGACAGGGACGCTGGTCCCCATCCAAAGTAGTTAAGCTGATCTAAGTATTATGGACACGTCCGTAATGGCTTAGATCAATTTAGTGGGTGATTTTGGCCCGCATTACACTTTTTAAGCTTTAGATTTCCACCCGATTTTTCAGCCGATTGACCGCCATAGGGAGGGCTGGATCAATACTCACAAACTTTCAGTCTCATTTGCAATTTGAATGGTTAATCCAGCAACATCCTACAGCCATGGACCGTTCCAGGAAAGAAAGCCAATATGGCGCTATCCAAATCTATAAGCTTTTTTATTTATTTTTTCTGCATACCCCTTCGTTTCTGCAGGATGAAGATGGTTTGTTTAAATGGATCCTTTATTGATATTACAGAAACAGAGGGGAACGTATCTTTTCACACAAATGGAAAGAACATATTCTCTATATGGCATATTGTACATTTTAAGGATTCTAGTTAGTTGGTGGAATTGACTTTTTGAACGTGTTTTGCAGCTCGGAGTGCAGTGAAGGGGCATGGTCCACCTGTTTGCCCTCCTACTTCTCTGGTGACAAAGATCATTCTTCTAGTGATGAAAGTTGGGAGACATTGCCTGGAAAAGACGAACATGAGGTTCAGAGTAATAGCAGCAGCTTAGAAGAGGAAAATTCTGACTTTTGCTTCCAGGTTGAGTAAGTGTTCTACTTCTATTGCATGTATGTATGTTATATAATGTGATGGTTTTCCTGTGTTTTATTAATGACCTTGTTATGGTTACGCTGTGTTTTAATAAGTGTCTTAAAAAGCAGTATAAAGATGTGCTTTGCCTGAACAGGACATATACAGAACTAACAATATTACATGGACATGAAATAGTCTTTGGGGAATGTCACACTCTTCCCACACTCTTTTTCAGAACTCTGGCAAGCCATCATACCTTGTGCTGGGAATGTTTGTTTCCCTTCTATCCATCTAATGTCGGTAATAGAGAAATTTGACCAATTCAAATTTGTGAGTTCATTTCAAAGCCTGGATGGAGTATGTTATCATCACCAAACTTGCTGGGGAGGGATTTAGGGTGTACTACAAAAAAGAAAGGATTGTTCTAGCACATGTAGTTTCTGCATAAGTTAAGTTCAAATCAAGTTCAGGGGCTTTACAATTAACTCACAAATTCAGCTAGTCCAATATTCAACCATCTCTAGTAGTCAAAGCTATTTCCCTGAACATTTTCCAATCCAAGTGATAGAAAAAAGAGGCTTGGAGGGGGATTGGGTTATTTTGACATGAGAGTAGGTATAGAGGGGTGTTCTGTAAGCATTATTTAAGGATACTAATACCTTCTGTTTGTCTCTATTAAATCCAACCGGCTCTCCCGGCAAGAAGATTAGCTGGGGAGGGGAAGAGCTATCAGATAGGACATCCGCCCATGGCTGGATCTCCCATCCGTACTGTATTGCTTATATCAGCGGAGCCCCGTTGATATAAGAAATAAAGAGCAGAGTTAGATAAAGTGCTGCCATCTCTCTGAAAGCTGGATTGCTGCCAGCTTTTCACACAGACAGCCCAGCAATGTAGAGGAGAGGTCTGCCTGTGGTCGGATCATTCCTCAGGCCCTGTGTTAACTGGGTGAGAGGAGAGTATAGGGTGTGTCCTATACATCGCAGCATCTTATAGTCCAAAAAATACCTTAAAGTAAAAAAAAAAAAATACAAACCTTAATTTTAGGTCTATAAGATGCTTTTTTCCCATTTAAATCAATAGGAGAGTGTGCACATGATACTGGAACAAAGACCTACCTCTTGGTACTGACTTTTTGGCTTGGCTGGAAGAATCTAGAGTGAATATTGTATAATGTTCCAACTCTGCCTCGTATGTTTGAACGCGCTGTATGTTCATTTTATCTGTGGGTGGCTGTGTTTTGTTTTCTTATTGTTTCTGCAACTATAGGGTGCATCTTATAGTGTGAAAATACAGTACATTTATATGTAAAGCTTGGAAGTCCCCCTACATTGAGGATATCACTCATTTGTATCCGAGTGTCTCAGACAAAAATGGAAGCAATAGCAAACAATTCTGACACCACTTTCTTAGTTTCTGAGATCCATGACTATCCCATTATATACCACCAGACTTTAACAAAGACATTCCCCCAGTTATATAAATAAAAAGGCCCCATGTAATTCTACTTCCTTACCCATACCTTCTATTTGATTAGTTATCTACACATCACAATATTGGACTCCCAGTGTGAATAGGACAGTTTGCGAAAATCTTATGTCTTGCAATGACAACTATATGCATACTTATTAGTTTATATATTGTTATCCTAAGTGTACATTAGAAAATCCAATTTAAAAAAACGTAAAAATATAATTATTTATATGGCTGTCTGAAGCATCTGCATGGTCTTTGACAATGTCTTTCTTTGCCTCCTAGGGAACAAACCTCATTGGAAGATGGTGAAATTCCGTGGTTACAGTATCATGAGGACATTGAGAGCAGCACAGATGAAGAAAATGACATTGGAAACCATTATTTTCCACCCGGATTTTTTATTTTGGATGGCAATAATAATTTAGAAGATGATTCAAGTATGAGTGAAGATTTAGAAGTTGAATGGAGGTAAAGCTTTGATGTGCCTAATTCTTATATTAGTATTCTACGAATCAGTGTTATAGACTTCTGGGTTACCGTCTGTTGTTTTGTAATATAAGGTTGATTTATTAGAGATGGTTACTTTGTACCAAATTAGCTTTTGTGCCCTATTCCATATTTGCTGCCCTCACAGTTGTTTTATTATGGAAAACCATGAGTGTGGCTTTGATTTTTACTATCTACAAAATGTATACTAATCATCTATATTAAATAAGTTTAAATAGGAAATTTTAAAAAAAGGCATCCCCTCAATCAAATGAACTGAAAAAATGTTCTACTTAATCCAATACTGTTTGTAATTTGCTTTATCAATAAGTTATAGATTAATAATCTTGTGATTCTTGCTGCTAACCTGAATTCATATTATGTATACTCAGAACTGTCCATTCATAATTCAAAATTTTGACATATTGCAGCACAGCTTTAACTTGTAAAATCATATTGCATGTTGCTTTCATACCCCTTGAGAAATGTATGTGATTTTAAATATTGCATCTTTAAAAATGTTATGCTCGGAAGAAGCAGAATTTTTACATAGTTAGTAATAAAGCAGGTATTCCTATTCCCTTAATATAAATATTGCACAAAATATTTACAAATATGTATTATGTAGCCTCGGAAATTAGGTTGTTGATCTATAGATCTTTCAAGATATATGAAATATATTTTAATAATTGGTATGGGCTTGTGTCCGCTGCTGCTCTTTCCAGCGGGGGAAAAGATGCAGAGAGGACACTTCTGATGAATAGGACAGTGTCCACTCTGCGTACTTTAAGCAGCACGCCCGTGATAATGCTTTGAAGCTGGGTTGACCCGTCTTCATAGCAGCACGGCTCTGTGCTCCCGGACACACCTCCATTGAAGATCAATGGGTCTCCAAGGTGCTGGAAAATAGCTGTTCGGGCGCTGTTAATATTTTAATATGAATATTTATCAATATATTCCACCCGTAAATGAGCTTTTATCATGCAACTAGGTGGCTCATATCACAACAGTTTGATTTAAGAGACAGACCACAGAAGCAATTTCACACTAATAATTTTTATAAACTAAATATACATATAACAAGGAACATCATAACAGAACAATACAATAACATATTAGACAATAGGACTAAAAAAGTTAGATTAAAGTAGCTGTTGGGTTGGACAGCATTCCTCTTCCTAGCGACTGCCCGCCTGTGACGACTGCCCCCCATGACTGACCTTATACGCTATAATTTCTAAGGTGGGTCAAAGGGACGTTTCCTTGACTCTTAGGGTGTTGCTCATTGGAAGGCTTATGTTTAGGTGGACACCCTTAACTCAGCCCACTAATTGTAATATTACTAATTAATACTAATTCCCTCTACCTGATCACTGGCTCCATAATGTCTGGTTTGATGTTTATACTAATTTGCATAGACCCTTTGAAGTAGATTTAAGACCAGCAATATCTTGCCCCCTGTGGTAATGTGGTGCCACCTTGGGTTGAAGAGGTGAATAGGTTTTTCCTTGCTTTTGTTAGGAGATTCTAATGAAATGAACATCTTATTGTCTAATGGGTCTATTGTTTAGTGTTGAATCACTTGTAGACAGGTATGATACTATGTGATATTAATGAAGATTAATCATAAAACCCATGTGCAACATCTTTCCTCTGCTGCAACAATAGGGCGCATCAGCGGGAGCGCCACCTCAGCCGTGTGCAAACTGCCCTAAAAGCTGCGGGGGATCCGCCTGGCAAATGTGCCGAAGTAATTTATAGTAATTTAATGCACTGTTCAGGTATTGTCCTTTTTGTACCTGTGAAAATGCTAGAGAACTAATTTTACTATGTAAACGCAGTTGTAAAAAAAGGAGCTTACAAGTTCTGATTCTTTCTTTCTATTTCTGGAACAGTGGTTCTCAAACTGGGGAACTAAAAAAAAGGGTAATAAATAGTTGTCAGCAGCGATCACACCAGAAAGGCCATCAGGTGCTATATGGATCCGGGCAAAACTCAGAGTAAAAATAGGTTAATATGAGGGGTGGGTGATGAAGTCATTTTGAGGTGTGACGCTCCTGACATAAAGTGGGAATGTTGCCCTCCTGTGAAAGACAAATGGGAACAAGGATCCGAGGAGCGCAACATAATGCAACAAAGTTCAGTACTGTAAATGATAAAAGAAAAGATAAAATACTCACAATAATGGAGGTACAAAGCAGGCTTAGCACTAGGTTGTGCGCCTTGTGCCCTCAAAGTAGGGAACCACTGTTCTATAAAAATCATGCACTTAACCATGTAATCTGCATTTAAGAATATTGTGGTCTCCACAAACGTAGAATACATGGCTACGTACATGATTTTATAGACCAGTGTCCTTCTCGGACATGGTTGGATGAGTTTGGTGTGGCTGAATCTGAATTACATGGTTAGAGGGATTTCTAGTCAGACCTTCTCATACAAAATCATTGCACAACCTCACAAATTCTCTAAGAGAGACTCATTCAAAGTCAACTGCAGCTGTAATTCCTTATAATTTCTAAGGTTAGGTCTGTTTTAACAATATTTTGCTTTATATATAGATTGCTGGATGACTTTGGAGAGGGTATTGGTGTAGCACAAGCTATGTCATATATGGATCCTCAGTTCCTTACTTACATGGCTCTTGAAGAGCGTCTTGCACAGGCAATGGAGGTAAGTTGTGTTTTTTGGTGTTCTTAAATTATGCATTCTAATCTGCCACTGATAGGTTCAGTTGTATTTATCTCTCAATATTGTCAATATAATCTTTCAAAACTTTGAAACTAGTTTTCAACGTTTACCATAATCCAATGCTAAGGCTTTTGCAGTTTTTAAGTTTTAGGGCCCCTGTCATCAGAGGTGTTTGCTTTAGCAGTGACTTAATACTTATACCATAGTATATACAATAGTCAGTCAGTGAACATTTTATTCCATTTGAACTTACTGCAGCTTATTGACTGTATCGCTGGTATTTGATGTTTTAAACTGTTACTTTTTAAACAGACTGCTTTGGCCCATTTGGAGTCCTTGGCTGTAGATGTGGAGCAGGCTCATCCTCCAGCTACTAAGGAAAACATTGACTGTCTCCCTCAAATTATTCTTACAGATGACCACCTAAGTAAGACATTAAGCTAAATGTTTGTTTCTATTTATATGTGTTTGTATATATTTATGAAGAGTAAACTGTGTTACTACATATAACAAAATGTTTCTCTGGAAGTGCAGACCATTTTGACCTTACCAGGTTTCATGTTCTGCTAAATGAAGTAATTGCATTTCTTTAGTCTGTGTTCTATTGTCACATATACAGTCACTCTGCTAACTGCTAAGTGTTTTGTTTTATTTGTAGTTGTTGGTCAGGAGCAATGCTGTGCCATATGCTGTAGCGAATATATCAAAGATGAAATATTAACTGAACTTCCTTGTCACCACCTCTTCCATAAGCCTTGTGTTACACTTTGGCTTCAAAAAGTAAGTATCTGTTAAATGGATATAGATTTTACTACTGGCATGTCATTTCTTGAAACATTGGATAATTCATGTATGCTCTAGAGCTATTTTCTGGCCTAATTTTCCTGTCCAGGTACATGAAATGTGCCAGATATCCAATAATGGTTTTCATGATTCTTCTCATATACCAATGAGTCAAGCCTTGCTTCATAGATTGTATAACAGGTTAAATCTGAGCTAAACCCGCATAGTATGTGGTCTTGTTGAATCGGGTCTTTAAAGTACTGTGTGTTGTTGTTTTTAAATAATCTGCCTTCAAAACGTACTGTATCCCTAACCCAGAGTATGCAGTTCTATTTGTGCTGCCCATGGTGAATGCTTTTACAGGTGTTCAACTGCTAAATCTAAAATGCTGCTTTACACCCAGACAATTAGAGTTCTTTAGAAGGAGTTACTGTTGAGTAATGGCAGCTAATCTCTTTTTAGGTCCACTTTAAGTGTACTTTAATAATTATATATTGTGTGCATAATTAGCCTAATTGAGTCACCATGTAGTCTGGAAGAGTGTTGTCTGTCAGGCTGACTGTAATTTACTGCAAGCCAACTCTATTTTCTTTTTACTTCTGTGCTAACCCTTTTCTGCAAATAAAAGGAAACATGGGAGCTCTGCATATAGCAGACCTGTCTATATAGCAAAAGTTTCTTCTTTATTTATTTTTTTTATGTGGCATTCCCGGCCAAATCCCAATTTCAAGAAATCCCAGATTTTTCCCGGATTCTTGAAATCATGCTGATCTAGCAGGGAGAGGGTGTTTTTCTCCCTGCTAATGTCTCATCCCGCACATTATCAGCACAAGCGGGGTGGGACATTAGCAGGGAGAATAACACCCTCTCCCTGCTAGATCAGCCGAGAAGTCCGCCCGGCGCCGGAAGTGACGTCACTTACGTGGAATGTGGATAAACCCAGATCCGTATACCAGTATGTCCCCTGTTTTTTTGGTTTATGAACTTGACAGCTTTGAAAAATATGCTATATAGGGCTGGCAGCAAAATAATTGTTTTATAAATCCTATGGCCTGCCTTTTACAAAGGAGAAAGGTTTTTGAAATAGTTTAGTCTGCTAGCCGTGAAGGAAGACCCACAGCTTTAAGTATTTGAATGCCAAGACACTCCCGGAAAAGCCCTGAACCCCAAACTGTCCGCACAGAACCATTTGGTGCCAAATGTAAAACACAATGTAATCTGTGTTTAAGCACCTCATTGTATTTTGGAAGTAAAAGAGCCCTAAAATTACATTTCCAGAACACTATTGAAAACTTGCTGAATGCAGTCGGCCCGTGCTGGACGCAGCCACAAAGTAAAAAGAGGTTTACTCACCTATGTCCAGCATGGGCTGCCCATCTCTGATGTCTCCGGCTTCTTCCTCTTCTCCCAGATCACAGGGAGGGTGGAAAATGAAAAAAACATACCACATTCTTGTGATACCAAGATTAAAGTTAGAACTTTTTTTATTGGAAAACATCTTGCGATTCACATAATGCATAACCAAAAAGCATTCTTTATTCTGATATTTGACTGAACTCTTCTTTTATTTCCAGTCAGGAACATGTCCTGTGTGCCGCCATGTCCTCACATCTGTGCTTCCTGAAACTGCAGCAGCCACTTCCTTTCTGTCTGACCACGACAGCCCTCCATCAATCCATAATGCGGCGGGAACCAGATAAAACAACGTGCATAGCAATTCCAATTGCTTCTATTCCTTGTAACCTGTATTCTAAAAAAAACAAAGGCGTTACCATACAACTGCACTCATTAATAACAATAAAAACTGATCTGTATTAGTTTACAAGAGACTAAAATATTTATAAGCTGTGTTTAGTTTATTAAGGTTTATGACATTGGTTAAGTATTTTAAACTGATGCTTAATAGTATCTAAAGAATTGCAACAAAAGATATTGTCATGCAATGTGTTCTAACTTGTGTACAGCTTGCCTTTTTTCTTTTTTTATGGTTTGTGGCACAGCATAGGTTTCTTTTTTTCTCCACAACTGCAATGCAGTAAAGAGCTTTACAGAAGCTACAAATTATTGTTGTTTTTTTGTTTCATTTTGAGTTGTTTACTTTCCTGCACATTGGGCCAGGGACATGTTGCAAAGCAATTTGTTCTTATCCCCTATAATGGTGAAAAAGTTGCTGCTGTGCCACTGACGTTTGTAACTGATCTTTCATGTTTGCATCAAATGTGAAGATGTTCTTTAACAATAGTTTAATCCACTAAAAATAAAGCGCATATTTAAAACATTACATCATTTTTTACCTTTATGACCATGATTGCTTTATACCACTAATGTAGAATCTACATAAACATCATACACAAATATCCACTAGATACACTTTTCAAAATTGTCATGGTGGACCTGCAAAGTATCAGCCTCTTTAATAACATATCTTTTGTTTTATTCTTACAATCTTTGCATACAATTTCTGTACAATCAACTTTTGTTCTACCAAAACCATGTAATATGAGAACCTTTCTAAACCTTCCAATCACTATGTATTCTATCAGGGAGGACCCAGCACTACGTAATTGTTGATGGATCTAATAGAAAGTAATCTAAGGGCACTGCATCTAAAGCTGGGAACATGCGACTTGATATAGGAGCCGTTCAAGGTTCCCGGCAGAAGCACGATGCCGTCATTGCGCTGCTGCCTGACATCGAAAGAGCTTGAAGGCACAGCTCACTGCTGTGTCTCCAGCCATGGAGATAAGCTTGATTGATTAGATATGGGCCAGATAGATGGATGTGAGCGCGCACAGCGCTAGAAGCCGCCATCGATCTGGCCCATATCTATGCGTGTGTTCCCTGCTTAAGCCGCAAGCAAACTGCCTGGCAAATGTGCCAGTGCGCACTTTGATCCCCTGCGGTGGACTTAAGTCTGCTTTTGTGTTTAAATGGTATTTAGTAATACCCTGTATAAAACATCAAACATTAAGAATCAACAAGGATAGGGTTGGCTAAATCACTGATCATGCATTACATTTTATAAAAAGTATAACTTTGTTAACCTCCCTAGCGCACTGCTGAGGTCCAGATTTCTGTGCCAAAAGCGCACCATAGAATTCAATGGAATTTTTTTTTTGTAGGCCTGTAACTACAAGCAACAAAACATTTTATGTTTGCGTCCGAACTGTCCGCCTTGCGGACAGTTCGGCCGTCACTAGTAATTAATAGAGATGGTAGAATTTTTTTGACTTGCTGATTTGAGAGTTATTTGCAAAGCCCCTAAACGTTGTATGCTTTTTGCATTGCTGTGCATTTTTGTTGGAACAGGAAGAGGGCATGCCAAAGCAGTTTTCACAAACTTGGGATTCTTAAAGCGGACCTACCACCAGGAATCTATGTTTTCATGAATGGCACTAGAAGTGCCAATAATAGGGAGGAATGCAGTGAAAAAACCCAAAAACGTACCTGTAATTAGCAATTTAGTAATATAATCCGGCATTCCTGTTCACTTCCTGGTTAATGGGCTCAGCAAAACCCGGCAGCACTTCACAACAACATGTGATTTTTCAGTGTAAAGCCAACACATGGTGGTGCAATATCGCGGGTGGCCACTGGGGGCGTTCAGTGATCTTCTATGGCAAAGCAGCTGACTGAAAAATCACGTGTTGTTGTGACGTGCTGCCGTCTTCTGCTGACACCATGAACCAGGAAATGAAGAGAAATGCCGGATTATATTCCTAAATTTGAAGTTTTACTTTACAATGATGAATATGTATGGTCTCGGAGCCAAAAGACAGGGTGCATTTTATAGGATCAAGTTGCAAAGTAGGCTGTAACCCAGGTTGGTGCTGGCTAAATTCTGAAGGGACTTGGCTTTACCCCAGGGCTGTAACACAAGGAGATTCCCTCTAAAGCCTATATAAACGTAAAGACCCCAGTGCGACCTTCAAACAGCCGAACGTGGTATGATGACATCATCACACTGCAACTGATTGATTCCTGGTTGATCATGCTGTGAACAGGGCGATCGATCTACCCCTAGCAAGGTGGAAAAAGGAATCAGTCACTCACCATATTCAGGTGATCCTTGCAGTCCCCCAGGCCAGTGGCTAGGCTTGTCTCTCACAGGGGCTTCCTGGAAGTCAGTAGTACATGAGACGCTCACATCTCTCCAGCAGACAAAGACCCCCCCCCCCCCCCCCTATTGTTATAACTTTCAGAAATCACAGCACCCTCTGCTGTACGGTCTGAACTGCCTATAAGTGGTTAAATGCATGTCACAAATGACCCCCAAATGAACCCCCCCACCCCCCCCCCTGGCGGTTAAAAAACTCTGCCCGAACTGGGTTCATCAAAGCTTAAGCTGGGCATAGATGCGTAGTTTTGCTGCCGATTTCCCATGACGTCATCACGCATGGCCGCTAGTGCCGAGAATCACCCGAACACCCATCAAGCAACTGGGATTGGACATGAATTTACCAGGATCACGGATGTGCGATCCAACATGTGGTAGATTCTTGGTTGATCTTGCTAGGTGGGCGCACCCGATTTTCCCCAATCGTCTTGTCCAGGACAGCCAACATGAGAGATGGGCTCCACCCCCAGGGGGAGGAAACACAACACCATTAGATCTTTAAATCTCCCGCTCTCTGAACCCTTGCCAGTCTTTGTGTTTCCTCCACCTGGAGGGGAACCGACACCTTAGTACTCAACAGGCGCCTAGAGAGTGCGGGCTGCTAGGCAGTCTGTAGTCTGGGGGTCTGGTCCGGTCGGGACAATAGTCAGGGCTTACCCTCCGTTGCGCCGGCGGTGAGTTTGGTCAGTAACGGCGCCGCTCCCAGGGCACTTTACCCGGCGAGGGTCTGGTCTCTCTCCACCATCCTGCAGAGGAAGGGTCGCGTGGTTTTTTTCCTCCTTCTCCACACACGTGTAGCTGCCCGGCTGCAGTGGGGGAGAGGGGCGTGTCCCGGTCTCGTCAGAGTGCGCAGTGAGCGCCGATCTCGCTGACAGCAGAGAGGGCTGAGAGTAGGCGTCGGCTGTGGAGTCCAGCCGGATGACGCGCTTGGGAGGGGCGGGGTGACCTGGGAGCTGGGAGCGCCGGAAGTTAGACTGCAGTTAAAGCAGCGCTGCTTTCATTCAAGCCCGGGCAGCTATGGAGTCAGAAGCGTCAGCGGGTGCGAGCGGTACGCAGGTAGGGGACGGCAGCACCCACATACCTGCTAGAGGCTGGGAGAGAGAGAGAGTCTGGAGGGCTCTTAGTCTATGGGCACTCTCTACCCAGCCTCTAGGTACAGAGGACATTTATTTGACTGTTGTAGTGCCTCTGCCCCTCTACAGGGTTTTGCCTGATTTTAAGTATGGTTCTGGTTTTTTCCGCAGAAAACCCCAGCTAAGGCGGACAAGGTGGCCGTGTCTGTAAAGAAGAAATGCGCCTCTTGTAGCGCCAAGCTGGCCAATCCCGCTAATAATGTCCAAATGTATAGAGCCCCTAGTAGGGAATAACGCAGCTACACCCTTTATGCGAGTTGAGGTTTTATCTATTTTAGGGAAGAGATTCCCATCCGTTTTTCATCTTTTAAAAGAGGCTCTGCTGACCTCCGCCCCTGTCCTTCAGTCTCCGGGTGGTTCTTCCCCCACCCGGTCCGGTGGTGGCATACACCTAGGGAGAGTGAGACGGGGGGAGCGTGACTCATTGGCGGATTTTATCGGCAAGTAGAGTCCGGTGGCGGAATGAGAGGTAGACCCCAGAGGCCCCTACCAGGATACTTGTTACGTAAGGGGTTGAGGAATTGTTACAGGCCATTTTGATCCTTTTTTGGACATTCAGGAAAGCAGGTGTAGCTTCCTTGCATGATCGTATTTTCAGGGACTGGGGCACCCACAGGGGCTCATTTTCCCATCCCATACCCTTCTATCTGATCCATCCAAGAAGGATTGGCAATTCCCTGAGCGTAACCTTTCTCTGGGTTAGCTCAGAAAGATTTCCCCTAGATGAAGACGCTGACCTACCCCTGGAACAGGCACCTAAACTTGGATCTGCCTTTTTTTCCAAGTTTCAAGGTCCACTGACTTGGCCTTTTTGAAGACATTGGGGTACTTACGAGACCCCATGGATAAAAGTAAAAAAAAAAAATATAGGTGACTGCTCAAGAATCTGTGACGCCAGTATTTTTGGTTTTAGGCCAGTGCGGGGCTTCAGCCTGTGGGCAAAAAACTTTGAACTATATTGGTTTGGGTCAGCTGCACGCCACATAGAGGCCAGTCCGCCCTAGGGAAGCATTTATTAGAAGGGGGACCCGTTTTGGTCAATGCAGCAAAATTCCTGGGCGATGCTGCCGTTTGATCCAGTTTCGGTTTTGCAGACTAAGACCATCGCCTTATTGTTCTGCTAGGAGGGCACTCTGGTTAAAAACTTGGACATGTGTACTACCCTCCAGATCAGGTTATGTGGTGCTACCCTTTGCGGGGGCCTTGTTCGGTCCTGAGCTGAGAGATAATCCTCGAATAGGACCGCAGATAGGAGAAATCTTTTCCCTGCCAAGAAATCCAAGTTGCCTTTTGAACTCCTTTTCGGAATCACAGATTTTCGACCGCCACAAATGATCCACACCGCAGTGAAGAAACCTTGGGAAAAGTATGCAGGGGGTC
>CM070032.1:45132973-45149911 GCA_036250615.1 Ptychadena robeensis | reverse complement strand
GGGGGGGGGGGCTGAACAGACAAAACCCACCTATGACAGCTGGTCTGAATTATTCTGCAAAAGTCAGACATTAGTTGTTGGTTTGGGTTCCTTTGGTCACCAGAGTAAACATGGTTCACATTTAAAATATCCTTCTGGCCATGTTGATAATGAGAATATGTTGTATACAACTCTAATCTGTGATCTGGATTATTGTAATTTTGATATTTGTATAGTTTGTAACTTTACAGCTCACTCTGTTGCATCTAGCTGTGCTTTATTTCTAGATATGATGTGAATTACTGTAATTACACACTTTGTATAATGCCGTATAGCAGGAATACTTATTTTATGGCATTCTCTCACACAAGAACATCTGAACTCTTTTTGTTTTTTTAAACAAACACAACTATGAGACCAAACTTTTATAATCAGCTGTCTTTTATCACAGTAATAATTGACATGCTGTTCAATGGAAAGCCTGCCGATAAAGCATGTTTTGTGAAGTCGAACATTTAAAGCTCACAATAACAGTTTATCAGAGTTGTGAGGCTGAGAATAATATAGCGGTTCATCTGCTTCTGTAACGTATTCCTGTTTGTTTCTTCCAGATGTACTATGAATCATTTTGAACACACTTTAGTCTGGAGTCTTGCTGATGAAATATGAAAAGCGTATTGTAAAAGCAACACATACTTCTCATGAACAGTTCTAATTGGAACCTGACATTTCGAGCACTGTTATACACTGCTGTAGCAGGCTGCACAGCTTTATGCAGTCACAATGGGACAGAACATCATTTCCTTTGGGATGATTGCACCTTATGGTATTCCACTCAGATCACAACTCAATACTGTGCTTGTGTACATAATGCGTGTGTACATAGGGCCAGAAATGAGATCATACCCACAGATTTCTGGTCTTTCCCGCTGTTCTGCAGTTAGTACTGAATCATAACAACATTGATTATCTAGAACAGGGGTGGGCAACTGAGTTGGTATGTAGGACCACAAGTGCGGCCCTGGGCATCACTAAAGGGCCGCACATAATAGGTATAGCTAGAAGACATTGATTTAAAAAAAAATTTATGGAACGCCCCATGTATATCATTAAAGGTTTTGTGCCCCTATTCTGAGGTTATGTGCTAGAATGTATATATTCTACAATCATCCTCCATTCATTGGTGGGATAATGGTAGCATAGGCACTCACCTGCCCCCCGATCTCCCTGATGCGTGAGGGACTTGCTCCGTCTGGGTTGCTTATTTGCTTTCACATATGAACGTACAAGCCGGAGCCTAAGCAAGTCCATTGCCTCTCCTCCTCTTCCCACTCTAAGAAGATCCCGAGTAAGGACGCATCAGCAGGAGATCAGCGGACAGGTGAGTTCCTATGCCCTATGCATTAACAGTAAGGTTTCGGGGGCCACAAGTGAAGGACTGAGGAGGGCCACTGAAGGTCATTCAAAGGGACCTCTGCGGCCCCCGGGCCACAGGCTGGAGCACCTGGAATATAGAAGCAAAGGCAGCATTGGAAAAGACTTGCATGTCCTTAGTAGCATAAGTAATTTTTTTCAAATATCTCACTTCCCATTCATGGGTTCATTGTGAAGTGTGAACATATGCTCAGGGACCTTGCAATTAACTCACAAAGTCAGCTAGTTGAATTTTCAAAAAATAATTTGATCACCTCTAGTTGTGAAGCCGGCCATAGACACCTCGATCCATGGCCGGCTTGAAGCAGACTCATTACAGTGTGGTGACGTCACCACGCTGTAAGGAGTCGGCTACAGAACTGACAGGAATCCTTTGTGCTCCACTATCACAGGAGATTCCCAGCAGATTGTAGCCAATTATCTTGGAGGGAGAGGAGACTCACCATCCACAGTAACTGCCTGCAGCAGGATCGGCCACAAAAAGAACCAGAAGCAGGAAGAAGGAGGAAGGTTCGCCGTGGGATTCGAACTGCAAGCTTTTAGGGTCAAAACCTTTAGGCGGGCATCCCTGTAGTTGCAGGCGACCAACCATTATGCGTTCAGCGGGAGTGCGCACGCCGGTCGATCGCCCTGCAACTATGGCCAGGAATTGGCCTGTCTATGGCTGGCTTTAGTCTTATATAATAAAATGTGTTTGTTTGCTAGTTTAATCCTACAACATTCACCCCTAATACAGACATTGTTGTTGGAGTAATTAGTAGCAACCAGAAATTTGTCATGATTTAAACAGAAATGGTCACTTATAATTTATAAGTTGGGAAAGCTAAAAGATTTAATTATATTGCAATTTTATTCCAGCTTTAAACACAGTTTTTCCAAAATTTTTTATAAAAAGTAATTAAAGGAAGACAACCCTTTATCTTAAATATTATGCGTGGCTCCATTCAATGTTTTCCAATGTAGAGGAATTTTGATACCACAAGTTTTAAGCCCCCCCCCCCCATACACGCTTAGATTTGTACCCGATTTTTCGGCCGATGGACGGTCAATCGTATGAAAAATTGGCCGGGCCACCCTTCGTGTGCCAGTCTCCACTGTGTTCTTGGCTGAAGAACGAGAACATCCGCTGCTGCAGACAGATATGTGGATTTACAGAGAACGCAGTGGAGACTTACCATTACTTTCGACGGGGAGCTAATGAGCGTGTACGGTGATCGGCCAAAAAAATCGGGTGGAAATCTAAGCACATATGAGGGGCTTTAAGGTTAGTACTTCTATAAATTGTCAACCAAAAAGGACAAGTGGAAGAAACTCATTGTCATTCTGTTGGAAAAGGTAATAGCCTCAGAGTGGATAGTGATTTATTTGAAAAGGCTGATCATCCATGTGGATGTGAAATGTTCTACTACTCTAGCCAGAACAAAATAAAAAAGAATTGTGATTGATGTACATTATATTCTTATTTAAATACAAAGTGGGGCACACCATGCTTAGTGGTAACTTTCACACTGCTGTAATGCTTACTTCTAGAACAAATTAAAAATACATTTCCAATCTGTTTGCTTGCTTTCACACTTCAGAAATTCTACTAAAAAGATGTTAATCTTTAGACAATGTATGATTGGCAGACGTGTTTAATATATCTATTAAATTTTCTGAAACTTAATTACATTGCAAGTCCTATTAAGCTTCAAGAAGCGATTCGCTAATGCATTTTACATTTGGATTTTAGCGATGAATGAGTAGATTTTACCTCTGCTCAGTAAAACTTATCTCTGTTTTTGTAAAGGTCATCTTTCAGATTAGCTGGTCACCGCAGAATGCTGTTAACCAATTTACAAGACAAAATACTCCATGTATTGTCATTTTTTCTACTCAGCGGGTTTCCCATTTCACAGACGCTAAGCAATCATATGCTCCTTGTGGTTATTAATCAAACTTGGCATCTGTTTCAAGCTAACAATTTCATAGGTGCCTGTGTTTTTATAAGATCCCCAATATCCATTAAAAGAAAAAGATTTAAAAATGACTTTTATTTCATTTACAATACCCTGAGCTTAATCTACTTTAAGGAACATGAAATTACAAAATGCAATAATATTAGCCATAGCATTCATTTAAGACTTTCATAAAAAAGGAAGGAAATCCGGCTAACTGTAATTTGCATGTTCAGAAAATGAGATTTACAAGCTGCAATGAACAGGTGGGGGCTTAAAAGAGCTTCTACCCCTGTGAGTTACTAGAGTGAATGATGAAAAATAAAATGCATTACCCGGAAATTTCTCTGGAAAGGCTTTTTTGCATTTATTATCATATTGTTAAAAATGTACTATTACCAAATGTATGGCCTTGTGTAATAACAGCTATATAACCTCAACAATTATGGAAGAGAGGCAATAGACAACCTGTATCTCTATGAGGTTGGACTGCCCGTCCCATTAGTCTGAATCAAATGAACGAAAGTTACCCTCAAAGTGGGACTTTTAGTTGGCAGACTCAACCCAGATAATCGTACACAATTATTTAATAAGGAAAAACAAAAGCAATTTTATTATACTTAAAAATCACAGCGAGCTTGATTTTCCAGTTGAGGTTGCAAAGTCAAGATGCATTGTATTACCAATTAATTTTCAACATGTTTTGCCCTGTTTCTCTGGGCTTCCTCAGGACAATAATAATCCTGAAGCAACCTTTAATACAGTGGTTCCTAAACCTTTCCTGCAGGCCCCCCTTTTCTAGATATAAACTTTAGGAAGCACCCAAAATTCAAACTACACAGTTTTAAAATTGAGGGCCATTCTACACTAGCTGCGCTTGCATTGTAGTATCCTGTACTAGTTCTAGTACACTTTATTTGTTACAACCTTACAACTTTATTTGGTTTTCACACCAATTATACATATACATTCATCATTCACAAAGAGACACACACACTACACTCATGCATAGACAATAATCATTCACATACATACAGACAAACAGAGAAACACATTACATGCACTCTACTTACTGTCTGCAGCTAGTTCCTTCATGATTGGCTTTCTGCTTGTTCCTCCCCTAGCTGCACCTTCCCAGTTTGGGAGCCACTGCTTTAGTATGAGAAGAAAAATAGTTAGGAGCCGCAATACATAACACATTCACACTTGCAATTCATTGACCCATAACTCATGTATTACATGCAACATATCTGCTAGCGCATGCTGTATGCACTGTGCAACATATGCTTCTATAGTGTGAAAGAGCCCAAAGACAGGATAAAACAGGATAATTTGTTTGTGTGTTCTTCTCCCTGGCCCACATACCCCTTTTTTTCCATGCCAGTTGCTACATGGTCAAGGGATCCCCATTCCTCTTTTCTGGGTCTGGGAGGGGAGGGGAGAGCACACAGGACACAGGGCTGCACTGTGAATCGTAGTGATAGTGAAGTCACAGAGCAGAGGCAGAGCAGTGCATTATGGGCCCCACCCACACGCTAGTATTTTTCCCCGGCAGCCCTTTCAGCTCTAACAAGCGACCATCGGCGCCGCGCGCGCAACGTCAAAGCATGGGAGGTCTACCTCGATAAAAACGATCGTCTTTCCTGCTTTAAGATTTATTTTTTTTTTCTTTTTGGACAGTGATCTCTATCTATTGGCAGCCGGATGCGCGATAGTGCAAAGTGACCATACAACGTGGTAGGTATGCTTTGATTAGGCGAGTTGCTTTAATACCTAACTCAGATTAAGTCTAATAATAGAATAGTTAGCAAGGAAATGAACCTATCAAAGTTACCACAATGGAATTCTATCAGCAACCCAATTTTACAAATGTTTGTGGAGACAGTCTCCTTTCCTAGGGGCTTGATTTTATGCATCAGTGGCCATAGAAGTTTTCAGGTGTCTGTATTGCCAAGTCGGGTGACTGTAAGCTGAATTCAGGTGTCTGTATTGCGTGTGTATATTCTAATGTTACTATAAAATTTTTCAAAATTTTTGCTCTTTTTTGTTTTTACATTTTAAACAGCTGTCATTTTTTTTGCTGATTCCTGTGTAAACCTTAGAAGTTGTATTGCTGCCTTAAAACAAAATGTCTGTATCAGAATCACAATTTTAGGATATGATGTAGATTACTATATAATTCAAATAATAATTGCAATTGTATTACTTTATTTCAACTGTAATACTAAAGTAATCATATAGTATTGTTTGTACTCAGTTCTATATTTATTCATTTTCTATGGTTATATGGCGCATAATCATTTATATTCTACAAACACTGACAAATAATGGATACTTATGATCTCCCAACTGTAATTTCCTTTTGGATGATCTTTGTTGTTTTAGCCTCCAGCTATCTACTGCAGTGGTCCTGCATTACAATACAGTCCCTAGTGTGTTAGTCTTATTTCTACATAAAGAACAGGAGTGCAAGTGTCTCATACTTGAAAGCCAGTACACTAAGGTAATGCAAGCCAACACATACTAAATACAAAATATATCATCTATCCAACAGTATACCTAGAATACTTTCATTTGTTCTGTTTGTATATATTTGTGTTGCAAATAAGGTTAGGAACAGTGTATATATTTTACTTTTGTTTTTTATTTACATGAGTTGTAACTAGTGTATAATGCTGCTTCTAAGGGCTAGAATATGCAGTGTTAAAATCCCCACATTTGACACACGGTACATATGGACTCTTCAGTAGTGTGTGGCATCAATATTAACGTTGATCCTCGCATCTTCATTGAGGCATTGTGAAGTGCCACCTGTGTAGGCATATTGATGCCCCCCTTGAATTACATTGGACGCATAAAAATGTGCACTTTCTCACCCCCAAAATCAGGGGAAAAATGCCTGCGACTTACGGTCCAAATACATATCCCCTTGCGCCAGCATCCTTGCCCTCCCGGCAACAAGATAAGCAGAGGTGGTGGAGGAATTGTCAGATGGTAGGTCCGCCCATGAATGGATGTTCCATCTTTACTTGTATTGCTCTGCTGATATAAGCTGTTTTGCTTAGAGTCCTGCTGATACATACTGTATTGCTTTTATCAGCAGAGCCCTGCTGATATATGTAATACAGCAGAGAGATATCAATGAAAGATGACATGAATGCAGATGCCCTAGCGCCCCCCCCCCCCTTCTCTATGTGTGAGGAAGATGACGATGTGCCATGAAGTGTGCTCTCTAATGACACTATTTTCAGTTGTGGCTGAAATTTGGTACTGCAGGGGATTTGTCCCCAATTGATTTGAAAAACTTCAAATATGTTTTTCTGGTTTCCTTACTTTATGGTCAGGTGCATCTTATAGTCTGACAAAACGGTAAGCTACCCCGTACGGTAAATGCCAACTCTACCAAAAATGTCTTCTTATGTTCTAATATTGCTCTGTGTCAGGATTTTCAAGCCACAAATCACCTCCCAACAGTGAGAGTAACTACTTCATAATAATCTCTTGGTGTTAACACTTTCTATATAATACCTGGATATTTGTCATAACAGCGTTATTTGGCTACATTTGCTTTGCATGATAACCCATTAAAATGCAAGTGACTGTAATCTAAATGTTTTTGAAATTTCCATTCTACTCATGCTCAGATAGGAATTAGACCCCTAGCACTTCAAAGGGAACAGTGGTAATTACTGAACTATGCAGATGTGCTAGTAATGTCGTTTAAATTACTCCAGACATATGCAAATCAGTAATTTAGATGTACTTCCTATAATGTAGAAAGATTATGTTACCTAGTGTAAAATCTCTGCAGATGTTCATTATAAAGGAAAGGTAATAGTCCCTGTACTGTACACTTACCACAGTCGCCTTTAAAATAAGAAAATTTGCTCTCTTTGTCTAAGCAGCATGTCAAGTGTAAACTAATGTCACACTACCTTTTATTCTTGGGGAGAGATCATCTTGTGAAAAGCAACATGGCATGAAGATAAATTTACTGTACAAAGTTGTAAATTAGTAGTAGGTTTATAGAATGCTGGTTAGCCCAGGAATTAATACAATTCTTGCCAATTCTTGCCAGTCTCTATTGAGTCAGTCTGCACAACATCTTATTAGAAACTACCATATTTTTGGGACCATGGTCTGAATGCGCAACCTCCGTGGCCAAGTGGCTTCCCGCCAGCTCTCCTGGCACAGAGATTATCCGGCGAGCTGGAGGAGCTGTCAGTTGAGAGATGCCAGCCGGTGTCTGGCTCTACCATCTGTGCTCAGAGCTCAGAGCCCTGCTGGCATAAGCAATGAAGAGAGGCATTAATGAAATGCCATCTATCCCTCTCTCCATGTCTGTGGAAACTGCAATCATTCTGCAGCTCCCACGGACACAGGAACAGCCAGCCGAAGAGGAGAGCAGAGGAGAGACTCCGGCCCCCCTCCTCCCGATCAGTGTGGAGAATGACGTTGTGCTGCTAGTGACACCTACTGGCTGAATTGAATATTGCATTCATTGAATTCATTGCATTAAACCAATTGATGTGAAAACATAGAAAAACATTTTTTTTCTGGTTTTCCTGCCCTAACAACTGGGTGAGTCCGAAAAATGCGGTATTTAGGAACAGTATAAACTTTTCTATACATTCTGTATTAATAGTCTAGCTATGGATAAAGCTAATTCATATCAATCAGTTTGGTAATAGTTAAAACAGATAATAGTTATGACCAAAGTCTATAAATTGAAGATTTTACCAACCTGAATTGATTAGAAATTGTTTTATTATAACTATGACTTCTCATGGCCATTTTAAATAGGTTTTATAACATCTAAAGGCCATTAAATCATGCCTGACCTTTAGAACACATTGTTCTATGAGGATATTCATGTGTTATGTGTCTTTCTGTGCAGAAAAGTGATTCATGTAAGTGTTGTTTTTGATGAAAACATTTGACTGATAGTGATCAATGTATTGATTGTGGTGATTTCACATGGGATCGCAGTCTTATGGATTTGTTTCTGTGTAGTGAAGATATTTTATGTATTCACAAGAGGCTAAAGAAGTACTTGTAAATGAAAATGTATTAGGAACGTAAGTGTTCAATGAAACATATTTTGAACTGAATTTATTAATCATATCAGGCAGCTTCTATACATAGAAGTCCTTCTAATAAATATCTAATTGCATCTGAGACATACTGGCATATACCCAGCACAGACAGAGTAAGGATGAGCTAAGAACTACAGCATTTAATTGCGTTTATTCCTCCAATGAAATCTACAGCATCGTTGGGGATACCATTAGGGACAAGGCAGCTTGTTTAGGGTCCTGGGTGTTGGACCCAAGTTACCTGGGGCTGAGTTTCATCCATCATCAAACTCAGCCCAAGTTAACTATGGAAAAAAATTTACCTGTACGCCAGATTTCCCCGCTGATCCCCCACATGTATGCTAATACTGCCGGGTCTGCCCCCGATCGTGTCACTGGTGACGTGAAGGGGGTGGGGGTAGGCGGCACCATAGACCTCCATGTATATGAAGTGGACCCGCCTATTCCCAGCATAACTCCACCATCTCCAGTAGAGATGGTCGAATTTTTAAAATTCGACCATTTCGCCGGTTTCGACTTAATTGCAAAGCCCCTGAGCATGGTATCATCACCACCTTGCTGGAGATGTAGAGAAGGGTTGGGGGTACACTCCAAAAAAGAAAGTATGTCTCTATCACAAATAGTTTTTTCACAAATTAAGTTCAAAGTCAAGTAAAAATTTAGAAAATCGGAATTTCGACTTTAACTTTGAACTTAATTTATGCAAAAACTACATGTGCTAGAGCAAACCTTTTTTTTCAAATGTTCCTCCAACCCTTCTCTACATCTCCAGCAATTCTGGTGAGATACCATGTTCAGGGGCTTTGCAATCAGCTCACAAAATTAGCAAGTCGAAAAATTCAACCATCTCTAATCTCCAGTGCGTAATGCCCAGGAGGTTAAATGACGCTAGCACAGCACAGTGCAAAATGTGGGTTTTTGCTGCCAATGGACATAGTTACAGCCACAGTGCACATAGTGTTAAAGGGCCCTCAAAGCAAGAAGCCGAACTATCAGTACTGTTTGCAGGTCTTGTTTCTAATATGGTTCCCCAAAGTTTAAATGTAAAGATACAATTTATTGTCTATTGACCTTAGGGGGAAGGAGTAGACAAAAATGACTCCAACAATGCCCTTTTGAAAGATTGCTGGATGTCTAAAGCCAACATTTTTTTTTTGTTTTTAGGAAGATTAGGGTAAGCATCAGGCAAAAATTTTACTGTTTGAATAAAATGGCTTATAACCGAGTCAGAGTCAGGGTCCACTCACCTGTCCGGGGTCGCAGATCACTGAATCCCAGGCAATCCGACAACAAATGATGTAACGTAAAACAAACAGTGCCACACTGCCATCTGGTGGCCGGTTACTGTTAATGGTGGTCCATTAATTGTTACTTGAGAAAAAATGTAATAGAAATTCAAATAGTACACTCCGCATCTTATGATTCAAAAATGAAAATAAGTTTTCATTCCATGAATTGGTCCCAATAATAATAATAAAGGCTTTTTGATTGGGAATTTATTTTCATGTTTGAATAAAAAGAAGTGCCATGAAAACCCATCCTGTAATAACAATAATCCTGTGTTCTCTTAACTTTTTGAAGGTGTAGCATATTTTTTTTATTAAGAAAACTCCACTATCTTTCCCACCCTCAGCTTATACTCGAGTCAATAGGTTTTTACAGTTTTGTAGATGAAATGAGGTACCTTGGCTTATACTCAAGTGTATACGGTACTCATTTTATGATGTTTGTTTTTCTTTAAAGAATTATTGCTTATGCCAACCTATTTTAATGAAAAAGACTAACATGAAAATGTTATAGTTTCAAGCAGCAAAAAGTTGCTGCTATTGACAATAATCAATAAAATTACATCAAATTAAAAATGATTTTAGTAACATAACATCAATTGGTGGAGATACTAAATAGGAGACCTGAACACTTCATGATTGTGGGTCAGTTGACAGTATGAAATAAATGTTGCCTCTGTCGTGCAGGACAGTACCCTAGTTTTCATTCTAGTTATTGTTTTCCAGTATACAAACATTTATGTGTATCCTCGTATTGCTAGAAAAGATGCAGCTGGAGAGTTTCCTATCATCTGAACATCATATAGCATTTAAAGCAATTTAGCAAGCTTATCATATGTCACATTAAGCAGCTTCTGAATCAGCTTGATCTGGATTGTCCAATTGCTTGCTTTGAAATGTCCTTGGTTGACATCAACTGTGTGTATGCACCTGATAACTGAGATTAAAAATCCTGCTTCTGGAAAGAAGAGTGGAAAAGATCTCTTTTTTATAAAAAGAAAGTGACATATCTAATACCAGCTGAATAATAATAATGTTTGGTTTGAAACCCATTAGTCCTATTACATCTGATGTGTGCAGTAAGCATTCACATACTGGAAGGTGTTTTATTGCCCTGTCCTTACTTTACTCACCATTGAGCCATGCAAAGTTCTGCTTGCACCGATATATTCCTTATAGAGCGTGGCAATTTGTACTTTTCTGCTATGGGCCTATGGATTTGAAAACAACTCTTTCATTGCTTATCATGAAACAGCGTTTTGCTTGACTGTAACGACAAGAAAAAGTAAAACAATGAAAAGTATTGAGAACCAATAGGCTGCAATTATTTCCTCTGTGCTGGCTGACAGCTTGCGTGCCAACAATGAGGGCTCAAAATGCCACCTCTGGCTCTCAGGTTCGCCATCACTGATCTAGGGGCTCCTGTGGCTGCATGCCTGACTGCCCGATCAGCATAGCAACCAGGTTCCCCGGATGGCTAGCAGCCTCTAGTGTCAGTCTGCTCACTGTCAAAGCATGAAGGGAGGTGGTGCTGCTAGCACCTCCTCATTCAACAAATTTGGAAGGAAAGGGGGTGTGGGGTTTTTACTTAGCACAACAACCTTTGGCGGGGAAAATTTCGAGTATGGGGCCCCAGAATTTCTAATGGCGGCCCTGTCCAGTATGATAAGTGGCAGTATCACTGTAGGTAAAAACTGAGTTGACCTTGTTTTTTTGCTTATTGCACCAGAAACTTACAGAAAGTATTCTGGATTTACTTCACCATTTAGGCATGGTGCAGTGATTGATTATATGCTTAGCAATGCTAGTTTACAGTAGATTGTATTTGCTGCCACCTGTTGACCATTTCTGGGACAGCCCCATTTATTCTATCATTAGTGAGCTGTGAATAAGCCAGCCCCTAAGTTCATAGTTCACAGGAAATGACTCCATCTTAGTTCCAGCAGCACATTATGAGAGAAATCAGATGCTTGTATCAGGCCCTGTCTACATAATAGCCTGTAAGTAAGAGTATCAGTTACCTTTTATGCACAGATATGTATTGTGGATTCTGATATATTGTTATTTGTATTGTATTGCAGTTTTACCAAATATATTATAAGTATAAAGTATACAAGTTTATTCACATCGCTAAGGCTATGTTTCCATTGCGTTGGGACCCCTCCTAGCGTGTACGCTTAGCGGGAGGTCCCAACGTAACAGATAGACTTACCTGCTCGGCGGAGACTCTGTCTTCATTGCGCTGAGCCGATCCGCCGTTGTAAGGCTGAATGTAGTCGAGTACGTTCAGCCTATACACCGGCGGATGTGTAAACAGACCATCCGCCGGCAGGCAAAGTCTGTGGGATACGTCGGGACCCCTGCTAAGCGTATACGCTTAGCGTAGGGGTCCCTAAGGATTGAGTATTTCTTCACTGACTTCCTTATATTAGTGGTTAAGCTATCTGTTGAGCCTCTATACACAGAGTACATAGTCGTGGAAACAGAATAGTAAAAAGGCTATTATAGAAGACCTGATTACAGAAGTCACTGCATTCCAAACATGAGTCTGAGATCAGGAAGGGTATATACACCCAAGGATGCACCCCCCAGGACACAGCATGGCAGTGAGAGTGCTAACGTCCAGCAGGATGACGCCCATGTCACATGCCACCAAATCATCTAGGTCTAGCAAGTGGTCCTCAGCTACCTCCCTAGCACGCACGCAAAAGCAGAGGCTGCACGTGTTCATCTAGCTTTTGCAGAGAAAGAAGCTAGCATAAAAAAAGAAATGGCTGAAAGAGAAGCCAAATTGCACATTGCAATTGACTCCAGTGTCAAAGAGCAACTGCACCAGCCCCTAAGTTCATAGTTCACAGGAAATGACTCCAGCAGCACACTATGAGAGAAATCAGATGCTTTGATCAGGCCCTGTCTACATAATAACCTGTAAGTAAGAGTATCAGTTACCTTTTATGCACAGATATGTATTGTGGATTCTGATATATTGTTATTTGTATTGTGTTGCAGTTTTACCAAATCTATTATAAGGATAAAGTATAAAAGTTTATTCACAACGCTAAGGATTGAGTATTTCTTCACTGACTTCCTTATATTAGTGGTTAAGCTATCTGTTGAGCCTTTATACACAGAGTACATAGTTGTGGAAACAGATTAGAAAGTGACATCATGGAGTGCTACTTCTGCATTCAAAATGCGCTCCAAAAGTGGGAAGTGACAATCCGCAACATCACTTACAGCAGTACAGACAGCGACCTTGGTTGTCTGAACAATGTGCTGGGTGGGAAGTTAGGAGGGGGAGTCATGCCCCCTCCCTCCTAAAAGCACCCACACCAAGGTGATTGGAGGGGCCCAGCCCCCTAGGGCCTGCCCATAGTGCGGAACTGTTTACACCTCTGTTAGATATTTTCCTAAAAATGTATTATATGTATTTATAAGTAAGAGCGCACTTTTAATGTTTGAATATGATCAACCAGTTGTTCCACATTGTATATTCTGTGATATAAGTTTTAGTGAACAGTAGATATTTCCACTATTAATCACAGCACAGCCTTGAATTCTGCAGATAATATGCTCAATTGAATAAAAGTATAATAAAATGATTAGTATGAATGATTATTTCTATCTTTCTCTGCCTGGCATTGATCAGTAGTGATGGCCGAACTGTCCGCAAGACGGACAGTTCGGCCGCGAACAAGCATGTTCGCCCATCCTCTCGCCGGCGGACAGTACGGGTGTTCGACCCGCCCCGTTCGCCTGCGAGAAGAAGATCTATATTCTTCCTCCGGCAGGATCAGAACCTGCGATATCGTGCCGGAGGAAGAATCTTTTCACTACAAGACCGGCCATGAAGCCCAGAAGTATCTGTTCCCATACTGACCTTTCCCACACTCAGCACTGGGCTGTCAGTGAATGAAAGGCATATTTCACTATTCTTGTTCTTTTTTTAAGTCATGAATGAAATTCCTACTGGGGACGTTTTGTAGGAATAATGATGACAAATGATTTGCAACGATACACTTTTAAAGGGGAGTGCAGAATGATTAGGCAAGAGTGGGATTTTGAGGATAATTTTATTATGAACAACAAACCATGTTCTCAATGAACCCCACAAACTCCATAATATCAAAGCTGAATATTTTTGGAGTGTTATAAGTGTCTTAGCATTTTGGGGGACACACGTTTTGCGCAACTAACAGGGTTTTTTGGACACCGTTCGCGACACAGAAGCACAGACCGCAAGGCGATCGCCTTAACAAAAAACACATTTATACCCATTTCAATATTTATTTTACCAGTTGAACCAATATAACATCTCACATTCAAAACTATACATTTCTGACATTTTTCAAAAACAAAAACAAAAACAAATCAGTGACCAATATAGCCACCTTTCTGCAAGGACACTCCAAAGCTAGCATCCATGGATTATGTCAGTGTTTTGATATGTCACCATCAACATTGCGTGCAGAAGCAGCAACCCACAGCCTCCAGGACAATGTTCCAGAGGTGTACTGTTTTACCTCTTGTAAAATCACAATTGATGATGGGGGACCACGGTCTCAATGGGGTTTCGATCAGGTGACAAGGAGAACATGTCATTCGTTTTTCTTATTTATACCCTTCTTGCCAGCCACGCTGTGGGAGATATTGGACGCGTGTGATGGAGCATTGTCTGCATGAAAAATCATGTTTTTTTTGCAGGATGGCAGACTTCTTCCTGTACCACTGCTTGAAGAAGGTGTCTTCCGAAATGGCAGTCGGACTGGGAGTTGAGCTTGACTCCGCCTCACCCGAAAAGGCGACCCCACAAGCTTCACCTTTGATGATACCAGCACAAAACCAGTACTCCACTCCACCTTGCTGGCGTTGAGTCAGAATGGAGCTCTTGCCCTTTAGAATCCAGCCACGTGGGGGGGGGGCGGGGGGGCCCATCCATTTGGCCCATTCAAGACTCACTCTCATTCAATCAGTCCATAAAACCTTAGAAAAATCGTCTTGGATATTCTGGCCCAGTCTTGATCGTTTCAGCTTGGTGTCTTGTTCAGTGTGGTCGTCTTTCAGCCGTTCTTTTCGGAGTATTGAACACCTTGTGCCTTTTGGGCACTCCAGTGATGTTGCAGCTCTGAAATATGGCCAAATGGTTGGCAAGTGGCATCTTGGCAGCTGCTACGGCTGAATTTTCTCAGACGTTCATGCGGCAGTATTTGCGCCTTGTGTTCCACGGGCTTCTTGGACCCTGTTGACTATTTTGAATGAAACCGCTTGATGTTCGTAGATCCGCTCAGAAGCTTGCAATTTAAGAGTGCTGCATTCCTCTGCAAGCTATCTCACTATTTTTGACGTTCTAAGCCCGTCAGTCCTTCTTTGACCCCTTTTGCCAAGGAAAGGAATGTGCCTAAAATTATGCAACCTAATATAGGGTTATGTCATTAGACCACACCTTCTATTACAGAGATGAACATCACCTAAATGCTTAATTGCGTAGTAGGCTTTCGAGGCCTATACAGCTGGAGTAAGACCATAAAGAGGATGATGTGGTGAAAATACTCATTTGCCTAATAATTCTGCACTCCCTGTATTTATTGATATTGCTTCTGTCTTTACAGCATCACATGCTCTTACTCCATGTTGTTTTGTTGTTTAAAGCTAAGTGTCTTCTTTTAAAATATAATTTCTAAGTTAAAGTTCTAGGAGTCATACACCTGTTACTGGTTTTGATTTCTGACTTTCTGTCAATGAAGAAGAGTAATGATGGAACCAGTGAGAGGTACACGAAATCCAGATGTTTGTCTCTGCTCTAAGCCTTAGTTCAGATGGATGGTCCATTGGCTGTGAACTGAAGATACTATGTTTTATCCATGTTTACCCAATAGTCTAGAGCAGGCAGTTTGGGTAATTGCCAGCTATCTGTCCTCACAACAATTATGGTGACTGTACCACCAAGCCAAGTGACAGCCACTCTGAAATTGTAGATCTCAACCAAGCACTTGTTTTAGCACCATATACCACATGACACTTCAATCCAAGTCCAATCCAAGATGAATCCGAGTTATGGTATCACAAGCTGAACATAGACAAAGTTTGAATTTGCATAGTTTGAATATTTTACACTACAGTTACTATATTTCTGGTAGCTCTCAGTTAGGAAAAATGTTGAAGACAGCCAATAGAGGTATAAATTATGCAGGGATGCCTAGATCCCAAACTCATGGCAATCTGAGTTGAATTTAGATCAGCCTGGATTGGTTTGCTCATCTGTGTGTCTTTCTTCTCTAATATATTCTTTTATGGCTCTTTTTGTGACTTATTTTTATTATCGGTTTATTTTAATTCCACAAATGAGGTGTGCCTGTTCAGTTGTGCATTCTGTCAGCAGTTTTTTTAGCTCTCTCAGCACGAGAAAGGTTTCAGAGGATTATTCATAGCTCTGACGGTGGGAGGGTTGTGATAATAAAATACTATTATATTTTCCTTAAGGAGTTCAGAAGAAATAGCTAAGCTGGTAACTCCCTTTTACTTTTCTGCATAATTTAGCTTCATGGGATAAAAAAAAAAGAACCAAATAGCTTCCAAGACAAAATAATATCAAGGGAATAGAATGTAAGCCTGTCATTTCATACGTGTTTACATTTACAGTTACTTTGCTGATTTATGGTCGCATAGGTCACCATTGTAACCATTCTGTGCGTTATTTATGCTTGCAGACACCATGTAGAGTTGTGCAAAACAGGCAGAAATATGTCTACAGAATAAGCTTCCTAATGCATGAACATTGTGCTGTAGTTTTTTTCAAAGCTACTTCACATTTTTCCATTGATCTGTTTTTAGAATGTTAAAAGCCCCTGAACTAGACAATGATACATATAAAGAATTTATCCACAAAACATGTATAGTGATTTTGCATGTATGCTTTTATAAAGATATTATGTCTTTTTCAAATCTATTGAAAGTGTAAAAAAATATAACTACCGTATTTGCCGGCGTATAAGACGACTTTTCAGTACCTTAAAATCCTCCCCAAAGTCGGGAGTCGTCTTATACGCCAAGTGCCGCAGGCAGGGGGGTGCAGGGGACCATCTATGGATCTTACTGGATCTGTGTTGCCTGAGCTGCGAGTGCTGGCTGAGATACATTGTAACAATTGAGAGAGCAGTGTTACCATGGCTACAGGATGCTTCTCCACAGAGAACACACGCTCTGTAG
>CM070032.1:45113768-45132873 GCA_036250615.1 Ptychadena robeensis | reverse complement strand
CAAATACGGTATATTTTCCTTTTATTAGGCAGATAAAAAATATTGCATAATAGATTTAGTTTTTCATTATGAACCAGTGGACAAAGTTCCTTTTTCTTTAAAAACATATATGCTACCTTCTTATTGCTTAAAAAAAACAGTTGTTTATGGAGAACAATAGTTCAAGCACATATATACACTTACGTGAATATGCATACGCAATGACTCATATCACTTCCCATATCACTCATATCAATTCCCACATTATCCAGTTTCTTGAATATAAAAGCAAAAGCTCTGTCCATCGTGCTCTGTAATTCATTCATATAATGATACCCTGTGCTAAAGGCTAATTTGTAAAATAGGGTTTCTACTTAAATAATTAAAAAAAAAGATTTGAAATATCCCTTTTACATGTATATGTAGTACATCACATTAATATACTTGGTGGCATACATTGGCATTTTTACAGTGGACCGATCGTACCAATTCTATTTGCACTGGTCAATACATTAAAGCACAAACTGAAGATAATCAGACACATACACCAAAACACATGCACATACGTTCTAATTATACTTAATTGTAATAGCTTTTCAACCAAATTTTTTTGTGATGGATATAGTGATGGAACTAATACTGCAAAAATGCATTATTTGTAAGCTGGAAATTGCTTTATTAAAATTTTATAAAAATACTGGATAGTGTATCCTTGGAGATCCTTCAGATACATCTGGTTATGGCATGACTGTCTCCCAACGGATTTCCTTCATTGTTACTCTGCCAAATGCACTTACCAGGGAGACAATGGACAGTTGTGCCAACTCTCTATTGTGTTTTGTTTAAATCATGGCCACAATGAAGGGGTGGGGGGGGGGGGGGGTTACAAGAATATGGGTTTCTTGAGTCATCTTGAGTCAGGAGTCATCTGGCATGGGTGTTCCTATTCTAAATCGGAAAGTATAGAGTTCAAGTAATACCATTTATTGGCTAACTGAAGTCATTAAAGAAGCAAGCTTTCAGGACGTCTCAGATCCCTTCTTCAGGCTGATACAATTCTGGTTTTGAAACTCACAAACCAGAATTGTATCAAGCCAGAAGAAGGGATCTGAAACGTCCCAAAAGCTTGCTTCTCTAATGACTTCAGTTAGCCTATAAATGGTATCACTTAAACTCCAAACTTCCTGAATTCATTGATGGCTAACATGGTACAACTCTACTATTCTAAGTATTGAAAGATTTGTTGGTAAATATATTATTTTTTATTCATATTTTCATTTCCTTATGTTTTAAGGGTGAGGACACATAAATTTACTCCCTGGCAATTGAGAGATTTGTTCCGAGGCAGGAAAGCAATCTCACAGATGCAGAAAGAAAAGTTGATAATGCCATGATACAACACAGACGGCGATCTCTCTTAAGGGAAGAGAAATGCTCCATAAACATTCTACAAAATAAGACTGATGATTTTGGGAATGGAACAAGAAGAAATAATTTGTGAAATGTGGGATTTTCAGATGATGCTGAGGGGAGAGACACTATTACTTTCAGAGGACAAATAGCCTGTTATCCTGAATTTGACAATCCAGCCTGCTTTAAGTACCAAGAGATTGCATAGATCCGTCTTCTTTCCTCTGAAAAAATACTGCAAATTATTGGCCCGACTTTTCTTTTCCAGCAATAAATGGCTAACAAGCAACCAGCTCTAAAAAATAATGTCTAGTTTAAATAGCAAAGTTAATTACTATTAGAGTCTACTGGTTTTATTTCTGCCTTGATGGAGCTTTGTGTCCTGTGGACCACTCACCACTGTTCCCTCTGAGCTAAGTGATTCACAAATGATTTTCTCTTTAATTACAGAGAAATCCAGTGTACAGGATTACACTAAACAATAGGCTTCATTGCAATTCTTCAACGTTAGTTTCTTTTAGGAAATACTTTAACTCTTCTGTTTTCAGATCCGTAATGGAACATAAAAGTGTGAATTGCAGAAAGCACTAATTAGTACAATTGTTAGCATTGATGAAGTCTGCTATTGTGAAATATTGAAGTCATGTATAGCAATGTGCAAATTACTGGCTGTGTCTAAAAGCATTACATGAATAATTAATGTATATGTTGAATGGTTTGGCGTACTCTAATGGACACCATGCTATACAATTGTTGTTATAATTATCTTTAAACATAGAATATATCAAATCAAAAGTTGAAAAGTGGAATCTTTCACCACTGCAATGCGGAAATATATTGTTCCGTAATTTAATATCCTGTAACCCTATAGAACATGGACCAATGTAGAAAACTATCAAGTATTGTGCCAGACCCTTAGTTAATCACATAAAGGATACACTAATTATGGACTCACTATGGTCCTAGAAGAAAAAACGAATTATTTAGGGTTTGAGGCACTTATTAAATCAAAAGATAGTGTATTTCTAAAAGGTCTTTATTTAGTGGTGGACCTGCATATTAGTGTCCCTGATATTTGTAAAAACAGTTCTTATAAATACCATTGTTAAAAAAAGGCAACATTTTCACATCATGGATTGAAATACATCATTTTGTTTACAAACAGATAGAATATTGAGCCTAGTGAGACTCTTTCGCCCCACTGGGGCTCTTCAGGGAGTATAGGAACACTGTGACTGAACAGGAAAATCACCATTATTACATATTCAGTACATTACAATCATATTTCAAATATGTAAACTAGCTAAGACTAATTTGGTAACGCACCATTAAAGTTACAGCCTCTGCAGTCATAAGTGTTGGCCGGGATACGGTTTCACTACATCATCAGGCATGTGAACACTCCAGCCATCTCGTTGTTAAACATCTACTTGCTACTCACACATTCCTACATCCACACATGTGGAACTATGTAAGTAGGCATCGGTTGATTACTTTTTCTTTTTTCTTTTATTCCAGTTATGTTATATTTGTTCACGTTTTCATTATGTATTTACTATGTTTATTACAATATATCCATTATGTAACTTTCGTTAGTACAATATTATTATCAGGAATTTGTTGATACAAGTAATCCACGCACCATATGCGAAGGCAGTTGATCAAACCAATATTAATATCATTGTCAGTTGAATTTAGATCAAATGATTATTAGTTCTTGTATTGAAAATGCATACTAAAAGATGTATGGATTCTGCAGAGGCTGTAACTTTAATGGTGAGTTACCAAATTAGAATTGGCTACTTTATATATTTGAAATATGATTGTAATGTACTCAATATGTAATAATGGTGATTTTCCTGTTCAGTCACAGTGATCCTATACTCCCTGAAGAGCCCCAGTGGGGGTGAAACGCATCAGAGTCTCACTAGGCTCAATATTCTTTCTGTTTGTAAACAAAATGATGTATTTCAACCTATGATGTGAAAATGTTGCCTTTTTTAACAATAGTATTTATAAGAACTGTTTTTACAAATATCACGGACACGTATATGCAGGTCTACCTCTAAATAAAGACCTTTTAGAAATACACTATCTTTTGATTTAATAAGTGCCTCAAATCCTAAATAATTAGTTTTTTCTTCTAGGACCATAGTGAGTCCATAATTAGGGTATCCTTTATGTGATATTTTTCCGTACCATACGCAAATGCACAGCCAATTCATTTTTGCCTTTGGGGAGCCTTTATTTGTTAATGACATCTCAACTTAAATTTTGTATTGCACAGCATTGCACCCCAACCTAGTTCTACTTTTATTGCTAAGAGATCTGCAGGCCTCTTTAGAGATACGCCCCTTTCATCATACACCCACATCTTTTCTTGGCTAATCACATTGCATAATAAGGAAAAAAGGACAAGTACAAAGGAAAATGTTCTAAAGGGACAAACAGCCACAATTCAAACAAAGCAAGTGTGTCCAGAGTGCTAAACTGTATCTGGATATCTATAGCTGAGGAATGGGACATGTAAATATAAAAAAAGGTGTTTGGCACCTTATTATTGAATAATAAGTATAGCTATTATAACCAAATGGTCTGTTCACATGAAAATTCATGTCAACACACATCATGAAGATTGCTATTTGTTAGGAGCTTGTCATACCACCTACAAACTATGTGCGGCTAAATCCTGAGAATGGCCTTATTTTGGCTGAAACATGTTGATCATGGTAAGTATACATACAACTGTGGAGGTATTTCCAAATGGAAATGGAAATATCACTGATAACAATATTGCACACAGACTATAAGGGAATACCTGTTCAGTCTTTCCCTCAAGTGAGGAAACCAAATAGGATTCCCAGAGATTCTTTTTGCAGATCTTATCATTTTAGACCTGCAAGTGTCTTCTACGTAGTAGGATTTTTTTTTGATGGATGATCCTTTTTTTCTCCCCCATCTGGTGGAGACCCAAAGCTAAAAGTGTGACCACATTTAATTGAGAATAAAGAAGAATGAAAAGAATAAACATGCACCCTATAGATAATTATGAGGTGCCTAGAAACTTCCTCTTGCAAAAGGACAGCATAGAATGATAGGGATGCTAGCACAAGTTTTCAAAGATCTTTGTCATGGTCTAGCCCCTGGACCTATTGTCCATGTATTGTTAATACATGTTAGACCCTGTTCACATCTATTCCTGTAAAAATTATAAATGTGCATTGTCACGTACTGCCATGTAACGCACATTGATGGTTGAAAATGGATGCAAAATACACACTTGAACACAGGTGAACAAGTTCATTCAGTAAGATATGTCACTCAACATCGCTCAACATGCATTAAAATAGGTACATTTGATGTACAGCTGATCCTCCCGTTTACAACTTGACCTAACAGAAAAACACTGCAAGTACAGAAATAAGAAGCCTGCAGATCCTGCCAGCAGTCACTCGTCCTGTTAACTTTCTGGGCACTGGCCTAAAATCTCAAAGTAAGTAAGCAGGTATACAAGCCATGTTGGCAGCCTTACTGTACCGATTTTACCATTTAGGTGATTAATGTGTACGCATTGGATTGTGTTTCTTCTATTCTGTGGAGGACACTTTAGCTTTTGGCAGATGTTCTTTTATACACCATTCCTCTTTTTCTTTCCCTGCCAATAGGCACTTCCCAATTTCAGTCATGTATATAACAAACAAGCCAATGTAGCCTCTTACTTTTGCTTACCTGCAGCTAAAGCCTGAGCGGCATATGATCACCCTAATGTTTTTGGAACATGTTTTATTCACATTACCCTTTCCTATTTATGTTCATAGATGGATTATAGCCGAAGTCCTATGGATACATTATGTCCTCTACATAGTAGGCCAGTGGAGCCTGCAGCTCCCCACTCATCGATGCATTGGTGTTTATGGTTACTCAGCTGGGTGCTCAGAAGATTTCGTGACCCCCCATTGTATACAGTGCTTTGTAATCATTGAATATACATGGAATTTTTCCCAGTGTAATTGAGTGTGTGCACCGTACTGTTCCATTGCAGCGTTATTAGCAAGAGATGAAAAGCAATAACACAAAGCAAACAAATAAACAAAGTACGGGTGTTTCTGTGGGCAAGTAAACTACGAATAGGTTTGATGTTGGTACTGTGTCAGATATATACTTATTATCACTGCAGGATAATGCCATTTAGTTGATCATGAATTACTTCTCCTGAGTCTGTTTTTAATTGAATCCCTGGTTGGCAGTGGAATTGGAAGTGTTCATGCTGCTGCACCAATGATTTGTACTATCAAAGGACACAGTCAGTAGCATTGCTTCCAAGACAACATAGATGCATCCCATCTTCCAATACACTTTGCCAAAAAGGAAAATACAGTAGATGCACAAAATTATTAAACTTTTAACCTTGTTTAGCAAAAGTGATAGAAAACGACTTTTTCTGGATAAACACTTTGTAGTGTAAATTTAACTTTAGCTCTATTGCCACAGTGTCATTGGAGTGGTATGTAAATTTTTCTGGTACCCCCCTGAACAAAACACCATTTCCCAACAACAAATTCTTAAAGGACCTTGATATATACTCTTCAAACTAACTTTTGAGGTAGCTGTAAACCTGTAAACCTCAAGGTTTACCATGAACCCAAACCTAACAATGACTAAATTTAACCCATAAGTGCACCTTTTTTTTCAAATGCTCCCACAACTCTTTTCTACACATGCAGCAATTTTGGGGATGATATCATCAAGTTTGCTAGTCAAAAAATTCTCTACCCATAATGCATACCCTGTACTTTAAATGCACAGCTGTTTGTATTTTTAGTTTGTTTCTTATGTTATATACGAAGATTTCACCATAGTCTCTACAATTGAGCCCTGTTTTTTTACTCTTAGCATAATGCCTCTTGTACATCCACAGCCAGTCCATAAAATGCCACCATAACTCTGGCAATGTACTGACATAATCCTTTCTCAGATGGCTCAGTCTGCTAGATGACAGTGAACATTATTTGAACTGAAAAAGGTTGGGCAGTAGATTAAAACCTTTTAGCAACACCTGAAGATACAACCTCATGGCTGTCCTGCAGCCAAAAATACGTTTTGTTTAGGTTTATGAATGATTTAACTTATTTACCCATTTACACTGTGTGTTGCGGGAACATATGTAATGCTAATGGTAACAGACTTATTCAATGTGAGCTGCAATGTGGTAGGCATGAAAAATGCATATGGGATCCATAGTTGATGTACACCCACCCGACTTTTGATAGGGACAGCCTTAACTTAATTAAGTTTTTTGATAAACTTCATCTGCCGGTCCACCTCTGCTCTTTTTTTCTTTGCCCTACTCAGGCCCCCACTCCAGTGAGGGGATGTGGTGCTCTCCTTCACATTGTTTAAGGATGCCAGTTAACAGTCCTTGTTTATTTTATTTACCCTTATCAATTAATTACCTATATGAGAGAACCCGGTTTCAGTGAAAGACCGGCTCTGACAATCATAAGTGACGTCACATCCGGCAATTGTAACCAGGAACTATGCGTTCCAGGTACCAGATGTGATGTCACTGACGTCACTTCCACTTTTCCCAATTTAAATTCCCTGCCAACAGGTGGGGAATTTGAATCTGCCCGTGAACAGGCAGATCCGCCTGTTTTTGGACGAACCTGGCCAATGTTCGGTTATCACTATTTGTAAGTTTTGTGACTGAAAAACATGTTTATTACTTTGTGAGTTTAAATTACAAAAGGCCCCCATACACATTTAGATTTCCCTATGATCGATGTCAGATTCGATCGTAAATTTTGATCAATGTTGGTTCGATCGATTGAAGTACAATCGAACTATGTCCCACATGGAGACACTGATATTTGATCAACGTTGGTTAGATTGATTAAAAGCATAATCAAAGAAAGTAAATCGTAAACACAACAAAATGTCTGCCAAAGGATGTATAAGTATGCTTATTATATAAATCTAATCAAAAAACATTCAATAAATATACTCGATCAAAATTTTCCCGACATGTCCAATAATTTTTCGATCAAATTTTTTATCAACTTCGAACGAACTAGGTCGATCAAACCATTTGGACAGGCATCGATTTTTGGTCGATCGACTTTAAAATCGGTTGGTTTAGGTTGATCGAACTGGAAAATCGAAACGTGTATGGGGGGCCTTAGTTATATGTTTATTGAGAAATGTAATAAAAAGATTGGAGCAGAAACAGAAAACATCTGCACACGCCACAGGATTAGATTTCCAGCATTTTTTGTACCTTACAATATTTTTCATGATGCATTTACGTTCATCTATATTTCCCCTCAGTGCTGCAGTATACTATATTCATTGTTTAGTTGTGGCAATTTTCATTAAAACTGATATTTATGGTGATGACCTATTTTATTTTCCTCATTCTATAGCTCCATGCCCCACTCTTGTAATAGCTACCATATACCCTGTGCTGCAATCTATTGCAGTTTTATTCACCTTAGCTCAGCAAGTTGTTTGAATGTCTTCACTTTTATTACACCTTATGTGGTGTGATTTTTTTTACCAGCAGCAGAAGGATTTGTTGAAAATTTTACTGCATCTATAACCAGTCTGTGTTCTGAATACTTTTGCCGTGAGAGAAGTCCCTTCCAGCATTGTCTTGTATATGAATTTTGAAGTTTTACTTTGTCAGCTGCTGAATTTTTCAATGCAGCTTTTTTCTAGGCTTCTTAATGATTATGTTTAGTGTCATTGTGGTAAAAATACCTCTTCTACAATATCATTGTTTTTGCACAGTTGAATAAGGAAGAACAGCAGCATTGGTTTAAAATAGAATAGACCAATAATTCCGAATCTGTGTATTAATTAACTCATATATAAATTGGTGACTGCAATTTTTTACTTATTTCCTATGACCGGTCCTTCATTAAGATGCTTTTTGCCCGGATTAAACAACCCATAGAGGCAGTTTACAATTTTTCATTTTTACAGGATTTTGGCAGAGAATGTTCAGGAAACATGTTTACTGTCTTCAATGCGTTGTCATTAAAACAACACTGGAGGTCCCCATCAATGGCAAGCCACAGTGAAAAAGGGTTTCTAATAAATAGGGTACCTTACCGACAATGCGGTGGTAATTCACCTTAAACCATGGCCAACCTGCCAGCAAACCATTTGAAAATAGTGGGCAATCCGTTGATTGGGCGACTTGAAAACATGTCTGCCACCCTGTGGAAATATACCCAGAGGAGCCACAATAAGGGTTTGTACTATGTGTTGTCTGTTGCAGTATGGAAGATTGAATGTTTGTGCATCTTCCCACCCCACACATGAATGTGTGGCCTAGGATGGCACTGCAGTGCACCCCATAGCATCATACGAAAATGCTCTTTTATTTGGTGTGCAAAAAAGAATTGTGCATGTTGTGCATTGTGGTCTGCATTGGGTACAGCAGCAGACTTTGTCACACACAGTGGGGGGAGAGTGTACCTCTAGTGTGTCTCAGGAGTAAACACAACACCCCCTGCCCCTGGGGGCTACAATCGTTATTTTATCAACAATGAGCAAAGAAAAATGGGTTGTTATTAGGCTTTACATAAAAAAAACTCAAGGACCAATTTATGTTAATTTGTTTTATTTTTATCTTTGGGCTAGGGAGAACTTGCCCTTGAAGTTATTATTTACACATACACACAAAGCTCTTTAGTCAAATGCCAGGCACACTAAAATCTCTTTATCACATTTGCTGTTGCCACTGATCTGTCTGTCAGTGCATTTGAAAACTGCTGCTTCTAAATCACAAACTAAACTAGCTATAGAGCGACCAATCTGAATTTACGGTGCTGAACTCCAGGAAAATGTGCTTTATGAGTGATTGCTTTAGGTTATTGCCCAAACAACTAAAACAAGAATGCTTTGCTGGATAGAAGATTTGTCCTAGAATAATCCCTCATGAAGATTCAAAAACGTGGAGTAGTTGTGTGAATACAAGATTTGGGTGTCACAACTTCAATGGAGCTTGGTTAACTTTTGAATTAATGCCACTTTCTATAATTCTGTTCTTTGACTTTTACACAAATTTTTTTAAAGTTTTCATTACTTAACTGTGGAAAAGGTTTTTCTCACACATAATGAAGGTCATTAGTTATTACGCCTGTTTTTACATATATCTGTCTGAAGGAGGGCAAAGGCAAAATTTCAACATCCGAGTGGATGGTAACTGGCCCAAAGGGGACAGACTGGAGTTTTCCATTACTGATTATGCCAGAGAGTTTTTATAGGATGAATATTTTGTATATGACAGCTTATTGTAAACACTGAAAAAGAACTTTTACTTTAGGTTATATTTTTAAAGAGATTCCATCAATGCTTGATTCAGAAATATAATTTTTCTTCATTGTTTATTTTTTATTTTTTGCTTAGTTATTATCTGTTAATAAAGTATCACTGTTTGTTTTGTTTGATTTTCTTTTTTGTTAATCAATAAGATATGGATCTTATGTTAATATTTAAATTCACCTGCTTCCCTCATTCACATTCTCTGTGCCTTTGGCAATGTTTCTCCTGTAGACTCTCTAATACTGAGGCAGAAATAAAACAGTTTGATCAATGTTTTTGTAAATGATTAATGTTAGTAAAACTAATGTAGCACAAATGATTTAAGGTTGATGTGAGACACAGCATTGCCTGCAAAAAAAAAGGTATTAAGCCAAGAGAACAAACAATTAAAACAAAACTAAACAAGTTCTTCTATCATTTATATATATAAATATATATATATATATATATAAATGATCAGATATATATATAAAGAAGCATGGATTGCCTCTACAGGAATACCAAAACCCATACCAACAAGCATCTAGTGCTAGGGGGATACTTCACCTGGCTTATCGATGGTGTACAGCCTGTGTCAATAGATCCAGGCCAAAAGATCATATGTCTTCTTAACGGTTGAAATAAATAATAAACTTAAAGGACTGAGGACATCTTGTGGCAAAAAGAAGATTAAGATTAGCTTTTGCATGTGCAATGTTTTGTTGTTTGACGTCCCTGCAGGTCTGCTATGCATTTTGTCTGTCTTTGGGATTGTGTTGGCTCACACATGTTACATTGACAATAATGCAATGCAATTTTAGCCCTTTTCATGAATGAATTGGAAATGGAAACACAAGCAAAAATCATGCAGCAGTGCATATTAAAAAAGAGCTAAAATTGCATTGCATTAATGCCAATGTAACATGTGTACTTGCAGATCACACACTACATGGGTTTCTGAAAGTGGGTGACAATGAGCACATTGAAAAGACCTCTAATGCTGAATACTTCAATAGGCTGAATATACAGCATTTATTATGTATTTTGCATTTATTATGTATAAACATAATGTTAAACATTTTAGATCACCCCAATTGTCCCAGTTATTTATCTAAATGTGTGCAGTTAATATCTAGTGAATAACCTGAGAGTAGCATTATCCGCACATTGAAATACAACTATGGATTTGAAACTAAGAATGAAATTTAGAGGGTAAGTATGCTATGGGTATGTTCAATTACCGATCGAATGCTGTACATGTTTGCGACAATCGATCAGGAATTATACACAGCCCACCTTGAGCGATTAATCCTGCTCCAAGGAAAGATCAATCGAACAGGGATCCAACATACTAGTAAGTTCATGTTCGATCTCCATTACCAGGGATCGATTCCCCAAGGTGGTGCGCATCGATTCCATGAACGATCGCTGTGCGATTCTTGTGTAAAAAACGTTGCAATCGATCGCACAAAGATCATGTATGGCTGTCTTTACTGGTATCTTACCAACCCCACAAAACTGTTGGAAGTACTATTTGACAAAATATAAAGGTTGCAGCTAGGGATTTAAAATTTGGACTTTGGGTTATAATCAGTGATGGCTGAACTGTCCTCAAGGCCACGAACATGCAATGTTTGATTTTCTCTCCCGGCGAACAGTATGGGTGTTCCGCCACGTTCACTGCGAGAAGATTATTATTCTTCCGCTGGCCGGACTAGGAGCAGCAAGATCCGACCATTTGAAGAATATGTTCACTAGAGACCAGGTAGAGAACCCTGTCTTCAGTGAAAAAAAAAAAAATCAGCTTAAACCGGAAGTGACGTCATTGACGTCACGTCCGGTAGTCGGAATAAGGAAATGTGCATTTCAGATGTTTTTTTCCGATTCAACTTCCCCGCAAACAAACATGGCCGATGTCATCACTAGTTATAATGAAGTATGAGATCTGGGAGTTCAAAACAGTGTGCATGATGTATCCAGTATTGGTCCTATGACAACTTTTTTTTATCTTTACTACTGGCCCAGGTGTCAGAAAGGTTGGTGACCACAACAAGCAACACATAGTTTATAGATATCTACAATACCAGCCACATATAATTGGCATTTAGATATTTCCAAAGATATTCCAAAATATAATTAAAAACATGAAGATATTATCAACAACAAGCAAATATAATATGAAGGTATTAAAAACAGGCAGGTAGGGAGATGATATTTCAAAAGACAAGCAACAAATAATGACATGCAGGTATTATCAATGGCAGCCACAAATAGTGAAATAGAGGTTGAGAATCTAACTTTCAGTGCAGAGCTTGTGGCACAGGACTTGTAGCCTATCTCTGTTCAAAAAGGTATGTCAAAAGTTAAAAGCAATTAGTTTTTTAGGTCCCAGTGACCACATATATAGGATTTATTAACCATTAAATAGAAATTTTAAGACTGAGGAGACTACCAAAGTCACCTCAATCTGAAACCACCTGCAGGTGTCTGCACATTTACAGCACTGCCTGTACCTTGCCTTAGGTATTTCTCTACTGAGAAATAACATTTAAGATAGATTGAATGGGCTGTCTGACAGGAGCACATCTGCAGCATTTTTGTTAGATAGCATTTGAAGTCCCTGATTGGTTTCACTTGATGTCCATTGTCTTGGTTGCTGAACTACAGCACATGGAGTCTTAAGTACCTTTGCTTCAAGAATCAAAGTGCACAATACAGCAATCAAAAGCCTCAGGCAATCAAAGTAGTGAAACACTGATGTCAAATGAGCCATGTAAAGACTGAAGATTAGGTGATACTGTGTTTCCGTTGCATGGATATTTCTATTTACTTGGATATTTACCAAGAAAATACTTCATTACGTTGATCACACAATCATTTTCCAGATTGTCAAAAACGTTAGATCTGTATTTCCATGTTTTGTCTATGATATATTCACTATGGATACAGACAATTTTCATCATATCAGTTGTCCTAATGCTAGTGACAAGGTAATATGAAGCCTAGCGTGTTTTAACTCCTTATCACACTATGCTACAGAAAAAGTACATCATATAGACTGAGCCATGATTATTATCATTATATACTGTATATTAGTACCCTCGTTATTTTTATTGTGTTATATATTGTGCCTGATCTTTGATCAAATTATATTCTTATGTAAAATAGTGCATACCGTGGTGACTTCTCAGCACAGTCTAAACAAAATCTGGAGCCAAACCTAGATGTGGTTTTCAAATGGGGAGATCCATTCATCCAGAGTATGGTATAGCTAGTTAGTGGCCACATTCAACTGGACTTGATCTGTAAAGCTAAAGACAATTATATATTCACTATCAACAACAAGCTTTTTGTCATCAAAATGATAGAAAAAGTCCTGAATGTGACCAACACAATGACCTAGACCATGGGTGCCCACACTTTGTTGAGCAACTTTATAAATTACTAGGTCATAATAATCTACCACCAGTTAAAGGCCCCTTCATATGAAATGTATAAGAATTATAATTTTATACAATTATTCCATCATATAGTGTTAATATAGGTTTCAGACAACTAAAAGAAACCCATTCCGTTAATATACAGTAGTTATTTAGTTATATAATGTAAATACAGCCTGTAGATTGCACTTTGTGCAGAGGGGTTTATAAATGCCCCTATTTTATCTACATAAAGCAACCAAAAACTGCCCGGGAAACACCCCTTATGTCACATTCCCTGAGCAGCTGCTGCATCAACCACTCATGTAAATTAGGCTTTGTTAATAAACACAAGCTGCTTGATTTAGGGCTTGTTTCCATATTCTATATGTTGGGACCCCCTCCGCTAAGCCTATTGCTTGGCGGGGATCCCGACGGAGCACATAGACCCTACCTGCTCGGCGGATGCTGTCTTTAGAGGCTCAACGCAGTGAAGACACAGCATCCACCAAGCAGGTACGTAAATGTGCTCCGCCGGGATCCCCACCAAGCAATACGCTTAGCGGAGGGGGTCCCGACTTATAGTGGAAACATAGCCTTACTCCCAGTGCCTTCACATTCAACTACCGTAGTAGGTTATAATTGAGTGTGTGGGCACCCCTGATGTTAGGCTTCAAATGATAAAACTGGGCGTTCTGTTGATACATTACTTTTTATGCAGAAAGAGCCAATTAAGTAAAACTTATTATTATTTATTGTATATTTGAACGCTGTAAAAACTGTTTGGAATCATGTATGATTTTTGTTCCACTTCTCACATGTACACCACTTTGTATTGGTCTTTCATGTGGAAATCCAATAAAATTGAGTCATGTTTGTGGCTGTAATGTGACAAAATGTGGAAAAGTTCAAGGGAGCCGAATACTTTTGCAAGCCACTGTATAGTATGACCGTTTTAGACAGATATAGACAAAAACAGTTCCTTACAGTAACATAAAAAGTGAAGTTAATGCTTATAGCAAAGAATGCAGTTTAAACTTGTCATAGCACCAAGTATTTGGATATATCTAGACATTAGCATTCACATAGACTTCAGACACCCCGCCCCCGGATGCTGTGCTCTTTTTAACCCTCATGAAGCCATGTTGATTATCCATTAGAGGATGCCTCAATGGATATATTGGGGACATATCCTCATGTCATTATGACGACCACAGATAGCCTCATATGGTCATAGACTAGTTATTTCCTAGACATATAGCACCAAGTGCCCACTTGATACCTTAGTAAAAAAGAGCCAATGCATTCCATATTTTTTTTCTAATGAATTCAGGCAGACCATATGCACTGCTTCTATTGCCCACATCACACTATTGCATTCACATTTTAAATACACTGTTGTTTTCCCCACCATTCACTCATTTTAGTTTCCAAAGGGGAATGGTTGGCTTGCTAATTTCTTCAAGTGGGCACGGTTCAGTAGCATTAGTTCTCACAGCCACGCAATTCAGTATAGGAGAATTCCCCCATGTTTTATCTGTTTATGAAACCTTTTATGTGCCATAAATGTCTTTTTTTTGCCCCTTGGTGATACCAGTCTATTTTTGGGGAAGCTGGATTGTACTTTTTAGACACAAGAGATCAACAATACCTATTATTAGCATTTCTCAGCTTTACATCCAGGTATCTATTGTGCTGTTCACCCCGTGATGGCACAGTCACTTCCCAACAGTCATTCCTACCACAACCCTTTTGTGCCAAGCCCCAGATCAAACTCTGTACCCAATGGTCTACTGGCACACGTTTCTAGCTTGTTAGATATCAATTTGAGCTACACACAGATTATCTAGTCCTGTAAGGAGTACAAATTATTCCATCTATTTTAATTTGTATCATGTATCATTGTATCATGACTTACTGGTTTTATAGCAGTACATTAAAAGAAATAAAGTCAGTTCAGTTACTAAGTTATGTTAATTAATCAAGGATGGAGCTAAAGCCAGACAAAGGTCACAAAGCACAGCTAGGTAAAGTCATTCTAAACAGCAGCAGACCATGAAGACATTGCAAACTCCTTGTAAAAGCCTTTAATACAATTATTTTAGTATGTCTTAAGCCGGCCACAAATATTTCGTTTTCCTTTCAATTTCCGGGCAGATCGACCGCACATGATGACATCATCACTAGTGATGAGCAGCATAGGCAATATTCACAATATTTTGCGAATAATTCTACTAATATTTAAATCAATATTCGTGAATATTCATGTGTATAGCCATGTATTGCAGAAATATATTTGCAACTATAATCGTCATATGCGGTATTTATTTTTGCATTGCGAATATAAATTTGCAATCCATTGCCATTAGCTTTCCAAGGCACAATATCTAGAATATTTGAGCTCAACACTAGTTATCACACCACCAGTCGTTCCGACAATCAACCGCACACCCTTTGTAAAGACAGATACCTATAGTCTTTACAGGTTCCTATACATTATATACACCTTGTATTTACTGAGTGAAAACAACAAGGGTAAGAGAACGGATTCCAGCTGTTTTGATGAACCGGTATAGTGTATGTTATGTAATCTCTATTATACTTGATATCGTCCTTTTATCAAGTCAAGTTTAGAATTTGAGGGCAACTCTAAGAAATGAGCCCTGCAAGATAAAACATCTTCCCAGAGAAAATATTTCACATATCCTAGACAATAGACAGCTTCCTGATACATTCAAGTGTCAGTGAACCCACAATATATTTTACAGGTTTTCAAATATTATTGACTGTTGCTATGTGCAGGTTTTTACATTTAAAGCCCTTTCTGTAAAGATAAAATACCATCAATCCAAGCATGGCCAGATCACCCCCATCGTTCTCGGTATGTGTAAATTTGTTTTTATTCTTGCTTACTGAGGCCATGCTATTGTGAATGCTTCAGTCCTAAATACAGCAGTTACATCATCGCAAGTTACTCGTCCTGCTAATGTTTAGGTCCTCTGCTTCGCAGAGGGATATAAACTGTCATTCCACAACATATAAAGCTGATAGAGCAAAGATACAGAGACTGGTGTATATGATATACTGTATAACGCTTAATCCATATTTACTTAAGTATGTTTATCTAAAAAAAAAACTGAATGGCTCGATTGAAAACCAAGGGTGGGAAATGCAGCAGTTAAGCACAGAAACACACAGCAAATGTACTTTTGTTTGGGATGTCATTATTTGAGATGGTCGTGAGTTTTAACTAGCTGTTTGTGAGTTTATTGCACAAGCCCTGAACATGGTATCATCATCAAACTTGTCTGAGAGAAGGTTTGTGGAAACATTTTGAACAAAAAGTTTGCTCTAGCACCTAGGTGCCCAACCTGCGGCCCTTTGGGCATTGATGGGCAGCCCCCCTTGCACCTCCACATGCGGCCCCCAAAACCTAACTGTTTTAGGCATAGGGCATAGCAACTCACCTGTGAAGGGGTCACACGCTGACCCATCTTCCTAATACACTTTGGCGGTCCTACATCAGTAAAATTGTCAGTGTTGATCAGGGAAACCAGGTCTACATATGAGCGCTGCACCCAGGGTCAGGAGGTGGGGTGGGTGCTGTCATGTTTTGACTGCCTGTCGGGATCTGGTCCACCGCTTGCTGACATATGTAGGCGGGGGAGGGTCTGGATTGATGCTATTTGCGGCTCTTTAGTGATGCCGAAGTCTGCATTTTTAATTCACTGCTAGTCTGGAGAAACACTTAAGCTGACCACACACGGGTCTATACCCGTTCGATCGACCCGCGATCGTTCATCAATTGATCAGCACCACATGGATGTGGATGTGCACCATTTCCACAGCTCAACCGATTCACGTTCAATACTTTGCATAGGGACCCTGGACCCAAAGTTATGTCGATCGAACAGGGATTTACCTTCATGTCGGTTCCCTGTTTGATCGGCATCTCTTTGAGTGGGATCAATCAAACAAGGGTTTTTGCATGCCATTCCTGAAGTATCGATTAGTGTGAACGCACAGGCGAACAACTGTTTGGGAATTGAACGATAAATCAACCTATGTGTGGCCAGCTTTATACTCTATTGTGTTAAGTTGTGTTTTGCTTGCTGGAATTTTGGTGTACATCAGTTTAAATTTTATGATCGCTTTTACATTATTTAAAGTCTATCTAGGTATGCACGGGTGTAGAATAATTTGGAAAATTTGCAATAAAATTCTTCTTTCAAATCCTACTATAATTTAAATCTAATTGAAGAATGTCTATGATCATGGAATTAAATTACTCATAAATCCTGGCATCCTGTTTGTTAATAGTAATAAGACCTGTGTAAACTATCCTTAAGGCTCCCACTTGTTTTACAAATGAAGAAGGAATTTGTAAAAATGAACAAAAATAACAAAAGTTTTTCGATAAATGAAGGAATCAGAAAAAACTGACTATAACATTGCAAGACAAAGTGAACCAACAATTGTTGCAACACTGTCTCAAGTACTCAAGTGAATGTTGTAAATATAATTAAATGCATCTCCCCAGTAATTTGACTTCCACTAAAAGCAAATGAGATGTTTTGGATTTAAAGCCCAACTAAGGCGCTTATAATGTATTTTGTCTCTGATGGAATATGTTTAGCTAATACCTCTGATTTCAAAGTACTTATTTTAAGACAAGACAAACTGTTATAACGGAGAAAAAAGATTTAGCAGAGATAACATGGATCATGTGAAGTACAGCAAAATACACAATGCATACAAATAAAGCTTCCACCATTCTTCTTTCATTCTTTTTTCTAGAATCATATTTATATTTTTTTTTCATTTTTTTATATTAGCTGCTAGTGCCCTTGTCTCTTAACCTCATAACCTTCTCGGTGTAATTTCCTTCTGTTTTGGCCTTGCATGTATTCTAGCCTCCCGTACATGTCTCCTGTACAAAATGCTGTTTATCGTAATACATTGTAGTTTAACTGTTTCAGAGTATCACGGAGGGTTTTTTGTGTTGTGGCCAGAAATTTATAGAACGTACCGACCCTACAAAAACATATTATTTTCTTCCCTATGTGTACACATCTCAGCCCAGTCCTCCTGTTCTTATTTCTTATTTGAGATGATTACATTTTTCGACTTGCTAACTTTGTGAGCTGATTGCAAAGCCTCTGAACAAGGTGTCATCACCAAAATTGCTGGAGATGTAAAGAAATTTGAAAAAGAAGGCTTTGCTCTAGCAGGTGTAGTTTTTGCATAAATTAAATTAAAAAACAAAGTAAAAATTCCCATTTCGAAATTTTGACTTGATTTGAACTTAATTTGTTCAAAAACTGTTTGTGTTGTAGACATAATTCTTTTTTTGTAGTTTACCCCCAACCCTTCTCTACATCAAGTTTGGTGATGATACCATGTTCAGGGGCTTTGCAATTTACTCAAAAAAGGGAAGGTCTCCTCTGTGTTCTCGGCTGTTCTCATTCTGCCCATCCACCAATCCGATAACACAACTGACCAGAATAAAAAAAAAATAATTTGTTTTGATAGTACCATTTTTTTAAATGTTACTATTAACAAATGCTTTTGTTACTATTTCAAAAGAAGAAATATTTGAAAAGAGTTTTTAAAAATACATGATCCAAACTAATAAAATCAATGTAATTTTCCAATAGGTAAACTAAACAATAAAATCTAAAATTTAAAGTCAATAGTAAGGGGGCGTTTCCACATCTGTCTAGACCCCCTCCGCTAAGCGTATCTTCTCTAGCCTTACCCATGGTATACATGGTGATCAGTTTGTATATTATGTACTCATTTAAGTTCCCCAAAATAATGGGACTGCCAGGGGGGTTTATGAACATAAACACCATTAGAACATGATATGTCCTTTTCAAAATTTTTACATTTAATAATACAGAGATATATTCAAAGGTTCGCACTACATAGTCAATCGGATTTGAACATAAGAGGGGAGCTGGAGAGCACTAAACAACATGGTTGGT
>CM070032.1:45086156-45109653 GCA_036250615.1 Ptychadena robeensis | reverse complement strand
TCCTCCCCGTGTGGACGGTTCTTACCAGTTTACACCAGTTTCCCAGGACGAGGCTTACACCTACAGAAGAAATGACACAGGTTACTGTAGTGGCTTTTTACTTCAGCAGAATAAGTCCTACTCTACTGTCTGTTCAAACTCAACTGAGTCACTTCACTCATCACAGATCTCTCTGTTTGTTCCTGAGGAGCAGACTGACCATTGTCCCTTTAACTGTGCGTTTAAAGCTGCTTAAAACCATAATTGGGTTGCTTTCTGAAAGAAGAAATGTGTAAGAAGTATTTTTCAATGTAACTGAAGTTCATTTTCGAATGCTGGTACACTCGCTCGGGACTCACTGAGATGCCAGGTACTTTATCTCAAAGGAATAGACAGTCAGTTAGTGAAAAAAGATAAGATCATGGTCAGAGGAGGCTGTGGGAAGTATGTCATCTAATCTTATCTCGTATAGAAGAGCTTATTTAGAAGTAATCAATTAAATAGGATTTATGTGGGGAAGAAACGTAAGTAAATGTTTTATCTAGAGGAAATGTAAATCCTTGGTAGGTCAGTAAAAGGAAATGTATTTACTTTCCCTCTTCAGTTAGACTTTGGTAAATGTAAGTTGTTATAGTGTACATGTGGCTAAATGATCAGCAATGTACCTACGATAACTGGAATTATTACTACTCCTGCTGAAAGCTTTTATTGGACTTTCAACAAACCTCAAATCAAGTGAGTTGGTTTTCTATTTGATTTGAGCTAAACTTTATCTTTCATAGCTGATTGGGGGGTATTTTCTTGGGATTAATAGTAATGCCTGCCATACACACGCCGATGTGTGCAGGCAGACTACCCCCGATGTCGCTCCGGGAGGCTAACGTGATGACGTCATCACGTTAGCCTCCCATTGCATTCTGGGGCCCCACAATCGGCCAGGCACCCTTTGTGTGCCGGCCATAAGCACCGATGGAGACGCCGTCTTCATTGCTGCTTATGGCAATCGGCTCCCATCGGCTCAGATTTTCCGACATGTCGGATCTCTGGCCGGCCGAGAAGTGGGGCGACAGGGATCTGTCGCCCCATGTGGGGACATGCCGATAAACGGCCGGATTTTAACCTGACCGACGGCGAGAGCGCGCACGCCCGTCGGTCAGATTAAAATCCGGCCGTTTATCGGTATGTGTATGGCCAGCATAAGGGACTACAAAATCTGTACAGTTTCAATAGGTTTCTAGAAAATAATATATATATATATATATATATATATATATTTAAATACATTTAAAAGCACAGAATGATTACTTGATATAATAAGAAATGGAGATGAGTGAGCATGATCTAGACCAGTGGTTCCCAAACTTTCCTTGCAGGGCCCCCCTTTTCAATTTAGGGACATTATCAACCCTCCCTATTCAAACACATGTTAAGAATGAGGGCCAGTGCCCCCCTGGAATACCTTCATATTGGGAACCACTGGGAACCACTGATCTAGACTGCTGGTTGCTTTTCTGGCTTGTGCCCGCTAATCCTGTCATGGGGTCTAATTTAAATGACCCCTGAGCGCCTGCCCAAGTTTGCAGGCACTCATGACAAGGTTATCTTCCAAGCTGCTGCGGGAATGCCTGGTTGTTCCAGACAGAGTAAATTCAGCCTTAATGTGCCTATAGTAATAGTAATAAGGATATAATATTCTGTTGGACAAAATACTAATAAGGCAGTTTTTACACCCTTGACAGTTGGCAGACGCCCTATAAGTGACTCCTCCTGTGGGGTGCTTGTAAAATATTGAAAAGTGCCCTTATGTTAACCAGATGGGAAAATGCCCAAAAGTTGCATTTGCCAGGCTGCAGTACTCTTCGGGTATCTGAATTGTGTAAAAATGGGATTTCCAGACTCACGTTTGAATGAGCCTAAAGTGTGTTTGTTTATGAAATTATATATACTGTATGTACCTGTGTTGGCACAAATTCATTAATGTGAACTGGTCCTTTAGCAATCCCAGAGAACTTAGGACATTTGGGTGAAGAACATATTCACATTTGGGTGAAGATTAGAAATGGTTGCATTTTTTTTTGACTAGCTGGCTTTGTGAGTTAATTTAAAACCCCTGAACATTATATCATCACCAAAATAGAAAGTATCGTTCTAGCATATGTAGTTTTTGCATAAATTAAGTTCAAATTTAAGTCAAAATTGATGGTAATGTTGCAACAACCCTTCTACCCTTTTATCAGGGGCTTTGCAATTAACATAGAACAGTATCATTAACTTGCAAAAGTAAAATTTTTTAAATAATATTCAACCATCTCTTGTAAAGATACATCAGCCATCCCCTCAAACATCAAGATGTAAGAAATTGTTCTCATCACCAGACCATAAGACACACCCGGCTTCTTCAGGCCTGGGGCATCCTGTATGTGTATGTGAATGTGTATGTGAATCTATGTGAATATAGATTCACATACACATACAGGATGCCCCAGGCCTGAAGAAGCCGAAATCGGCGAAACATGTAGCCTTTATGCATCTATCCATCTTTTAATATATGTATTTACCGCTGCACTTCATGTGTGTTCAAGTGTAGCGAAAATCTTGGCTTTTTTTAAAACGATTGTTGCTTTTTGTTGTATAGACTATTATCTGCTGTGACTGGGTTCACAGAAATAAAGACTGTTCATTCAAGACAATACGTTGTTATCTATATTAATAACAGTCATTGCTACTTTCGCTGTTTCACTGTTCCAACCAAAGTCCCATGAGGGAATCCTATTTGGTTTTTGTGATTATTAGAATTTAATCAGAGTTAAAGGGTCATAGACAGATATTAATAGAACAGAGTTTGGGTCTCGTGGCTTGGCACCCACTGGTGAAGATTAAGCTAGTAAGGATGATTCAGTCAATTTCTGTAGATTTGAGAATTATTACAGCCCTGACCACAAGTGCATTAGGTAGTAGATAAGTCTGCAAGGACTAACACCTGTACCAGTAAACAATGACAAACATGCATAGGGAGTGGGGGGGAGGGACAGACCACATAAAAATAAAATGAAATAAATAAGTGCCCTGTGCAGTAAAGAATGGGGCAGACCTACCGGACAGCTAAAAAAATTGCTCTGGTCGGGCCAAAAGGCCCCTGGGAGGTAGGTGCTACAAAAAGTTGTGCATTGGTGGACAGTGTCGAGTGTGCCACAAAAGGTGGTCCCCCACTAGTGAATTTTATGGCATCCCTGGGTCCCAACCAGGGCCACTGACCACCGAAGGCCCAACCTCCACCCACAAGAGGCAGCTTGCAGAAGGTGTGGGGGCTGGTACTGATACACATTGATCTATTATCAGAATTGTAAACAAATTCATAAAAGTTTAAGAGCCTTTTCACACTATGCGTGTTGTGCTTGGAGTTGTTTTTTTTTGATAACAGATGTGGTAGCTGTATCTGAACTACAGCTGCTAACCGCATCTATTACTGGCAAAAACTTTGCAGTGCACGGCACTTGCATCTTCCAATGCTAGCGTTGCACCTGCAAACATGCGAGCTGCAGGTTGATTGCCAGAAATGTAAACGTGGGTCTAATGTGAAACTATACCGCACTGCAGCTGCAACGTCCTAAATTGCCTACTGTATTTTTCACTCTTTTTCTCTCCAAAATGAGGGGAACAAATCTGTGCATCTTATATTGTGAATGCTCAACTATTTGCCTTAGAATACGGCAGGGTGCAGAAGCATATGAAAGCCTTTATGCCTCCTTTGTGCGTGTTGAAGCATCCTATACAGTAAAGTGTCTTCTAGTCAGCAAAATAGGGTAATGTATTTGCCTGGACAGTGGGTGCATGAAATGGCAAAAAGTTGGATATCAAGGTATATTTTCCTTGATACTACAGTGTGCCTATCAACCAGTGCTATCAATAACCAATGGCAAACACACAATGGTTACACAACTAGAAGCCAATGAATGCCCTCTCCTTTTTCATTCTCCTGAAGTTTGCACTATACAGGGTAAACCTCATATTTACCTCATTGGATCATATTTATGTATATTTATGTGTGTTTTCAGGGAAAATCTTGGTATTCAACCATCACAGATCAATCATTGTTACTTTTACCGCCAGAATTTCTGATAACCATGTGACTTCAATACTTATAACTGTTCCCGAAGTCTTTTGACCAGAAGGTAGTTAGTCTTAAATCAAAGTGGCATAGAAATCAAATTTTATCTGCTTTAACAATATACATGTAAATGTGATAGGGAGGAAGAAGCCTGGGTGAGTAATATCATTGTCACTGTCAAATGGATCCAACATTCTTTACAATATAAAATACCTGGTCTGTGTAGCAGCTATTGGCTATAACTTATTTCTATCTGTATATAAAAACAGTTTCTAGTATTGCTGCAATCTGAGAGGGTATCCAAGTGCACATAATAGCATTGATATGGGGGTCCATAACTTGTGCATGTGTCTTAACATTACTGTCTTGCAGTACCTATTTTATGAGACGTCTGACCAACATATAAATCTTATATAACGGGTCACATTTTACAATTTGGCACTAACCACTTACCCAGGAAGATCAATTTACATATGGGAGGAGGTATGAGTCTGTGTCACATAATATATTTGCTGCAGTGTAGAATGTAAATGTAATTACACTCATACTATCTAAATAGCCTCAATTCACCCAGCAAATACACAGGAGGAGTCACGTTACACATTACATATATTACATAATATATACTCATGGGTAAGTTGTTAGTGGCAGACTGAGAAGTATTTCTTCTTTCCTCGAATTGTGCGGTCATTTTCAAATTGTACACCTTTGTTTTGCAATATTGTTACTTTTCAAATCTCCAGCTTACTTTTTGATATAGCACATTAGCTGATTTTCTGTAAAACAAGTAAGGTGTTTTTTTCACCAAAGTGATCCTTATAAAGGAATCCATGGCATGAAATTAAGAAACAGAGAAAATGCTTCATTTTGCTACAATGATATTTTGCCTAAAATTTTTCCTTTTTGGTAAGAATGATAATGTGGTTGAGTATGAGACATTTTATACAGTAAATGTGCTGTTTGCAGGGTACTGCAGTGCACTACAGGGTAATACTTCATGTGTATGTGTTTTAAATTAAAGGGAATGTGGCGGCTGGTGATACCTAAAGATGGCCATAGACATCATGACCAATCACAGAGATCGATTTTTCACAAATTAATGCATGCAATCAACTGTTGAGATGACGAGAAATTGCACGATAAATTTATTCAGCAGGGATCGGATATGTTTGTAATTTTTAGTCAATCGAAGGGCTTTGTTAGAGACTTGAGATCGTTTCTATTGATGGACCCATGCAGGCCTCATCCCACATCATTTTCTACCGCATTTTTTTGTATAGCCGATCTTTAGTTACGTCACCGATCGATCGATGATAAATTATATCCCAGAAATGGTGCACTTTTCGATCACTGTACGACTTATAATCAAAGGCTCAATTGCATGTCCCGATTACGCTGGATCTGAAAAATCTACACGTCTATGGGCAGCTTAAATAAAAAGAAAGACTCCTACTTTAACAATGACATTTAGAAACCTGCAATACCTATAATTCATATTAAAAATGAAGCAGCACAAAACAGCCTCTAGCAATCCATGGAAGATTCAATATTTACAATACCTCTGCTGACTAAATATACTAAATGAAGAGGGCAAAATGTTTGCTTTGTGAATCGATCAAGCTTAGAGTTATAAAATATACAGTGTTGGTAAATATACAGATTCAGCATTCTTTCTGTATATGTTTCTCCTTTTTAATAGTGGAACTATGTGGTGAAGCTACATTCATGATCGTGTCTCTCAGATTTCTGTGCATTTGTGATACAAAACAGTTGAAACTATTCTTGTAAAATCCAATAATGCTTCACATTTTTATGTGTATCAAAGGACTACGAAAAATCAATTCAACTCCTCGAACTCTAAGTCTGGGATCCATATTTATTGCTAGATCATCGCACTTCGCAGTGATTACAAAGTTTAGGTAAGCCTTTTTATTATCGAGCAATGTTCCATTGTGCGAACATTTCTTTTCAGGAAGATGCAAGACTAATTTAAAGTTATATTCTCCTCACTGGAGAAAATGACTTATAAAGCAATGTAAACCATTTAGGTGATTTTTTTGAACAGAATTCTTTGTCACGGCTACAATTTAGTGATCTATCCACAGACAAATTTTTTTTTATAAAAAATAAATAAAATACATTTTGAAGAAAAAGCTATAGCAATAATTGTATCTGCAGCAATGCAATTTCCAGGTGGAAATATAAAGGTTTAGAGGAGAACTAATAAACTAATAATGAATAAAATGACAAGTGAGGTGATATAGACAGCTTGCACTCCAATATTTACTCTGTTATTAGTGTATTAGTAGTATCATCATATCATGTGCACTTTGCATACATTTTAAATTTTTGTAATATACTGGCTGAATCTCTTGAACTTCACAGAGAAAGCGAAAATAGAAATATCATGTGTCAGAGAATCCAATATGGTCCAAGCTTACAATTCCAAAATAGAAACCAGGTCTGAGTAAAAAGTTACAGCTTTTTTGCTTCTGCAAGGTTATTGTCTATGCCTTGGAACATTTTCAGTGGTGAACGGCATCATTGTTCTCACACACAAAGCCATAAAAATTAAACAAAGCCCTAAACAGATGTGAAGGTCTGATTCGGGCGCTCGCAAACACAAAGTCAAATTAAAATAGAATAAAACATTTATTCTGTCTTCTAATTGATACACATTCAGAACAACCTCCATATCTTCAAAACATTGACTATTTACTATCCAGAACTTCCTTTAAAATCCATATATACTTGTGTATAAGCTGACCCAAATACAAGTCAAGGTACCTCATTTTACCCCCCAAAAATATGGAAAAAGTGAATGACTCGAGTTTAAGCCTAGGGTGGTAAATGCAACAGCTAAGGGAAAAAAACACACAGCGAATGTGCTTTAGTTTCCAGATGTCATTATTTCAACTAGCCCCTTTATGAGTTAAGTGCAACGCCGCTGAACATGATACAATTGCTGGAGATGTAGGGAAGGTTTGTAAGAAAAAAAAGTATTCCTCTAGCTTGTAGTTTTAGCAGTTTAGTTCAGTTCTAAGTCAACTACTAAAAAGTTTCATCTTGACCTGCACCAATAAATTTCTTTAAAAAATGTTGTTACACCCCTTTACATATCCAGCAATTTTGGTGATGGATGATACCATGTTCAGGGTTTTTTCAACTCACTCACAAAGTTGAGTATAATTGGAATTTAATTTAGTACATTTTGGTTGCTGAAAAATTCAGCTTATACTTGAGTATATACAGTATTATATAATATATACAGAAGTGCACATAACCTTTTTAATGAGCTACTCAGATGAGTACCAGGAGATGGTGTTTGGTACTCACCCCAAATGTAGCATGGTTTTAATAAGTGTGTCAGCCACCTGCATGGTAGATTCTGCTGCAGATGGACCTCCCTGTTCCTGATTGATCCTCTGATTAGCTGTCTCCATCCACAGGTCACCAGCTGGCTTTGGGTCACATGTAACTCTCACAGTACAGCATTGTTTTTTGTTTTGTTTTTTGTACAGCATTGTTTGAACCCCCAGATCTCATACCTCAGTAGTGCAAACCTAACATTTTCTGGGTTAGTAAGTAAACCCTGTGATACAGTGAAGGTGTTTGTACAGGTATTAAATGTGTTGGAGCTGCAATACCAGTTTCAGCCACAGCCTCTAGTGAGCAGTCAGCTTTCTTCACACATCTTCACACATCGAGGGAGAGAGGGGGATGAGTGGGAGAGGGAGCTGCGATGTCTGACCGGCTGAGATTTTGAGACTTCTCCTGAAGCATTGATACGCAAATGCATTAGAAAACAAAAATATAGGTCTGCATAGCTGGCTTATTATACATTGGCTTAGCTCCAGATTCTTTTTGCAGAACAACTAGTGAACAATGAATTTATTCTGATGACCAAAAAGATAACTATGACTTAAGATTTTGTCAAGTCGAGTCATCCTCCCTAAAGTCATAGTCGAGTCGACTAATCATTTGATGACATCATCACACAGACGCCAACAAGGAACAATTTTTATAAGTTCTCTGTAACATTAACAGTCAACATGACAATAAAACGAAACATAGACTAATACATTAAATTTTGTAATAAATTTAAGTACAAAACGAAAGTGTGTACAGCTTAAACCGCAGCAGCCAAGACCCAGAATGAGTCAACACTATACACTGTGCTTCACAAAAGTACATATTATCAATATAAATATAAATGTTAAGCTACTAAATGTGCTCTGGATTAGACAACTATATGGCCATGCTGCATCACCTGTGTTAGCTTGTGGATGCCATGTATAATGGTAGAACACTTCAACATGGACTTGCAAATTGTGCAGGTCACTGTCTGCGTGGTCTACCGTAAAGTATTTCCATTCTTGTGATCTGTCACCTACTGCCTCTGCTGCCATGTATCTTGTCTTGTGTTTCAATTCCCGCCCATTTTATGAAGGGACTATAAAAATTAAGTCAAGGAACACATGTCAACGCAACCCAGAGGCAGAGACGACCATAGATCTATGTGATTTGATTGACTTTTCAGTTTTTACATATTTTTATTTAAAAATAAATAAAAAATCATTAAAAAGGCAATAATTATTAATAATACAGATACAAGTGTAAGGTAAAAAAATTAAACCCATTCATGGAACATCATAAGTGATGGTTTCATCACAGGTTCACTTGAATCCAGAAATAAAAGAGGAATTTGCAGACAGCAGCACTCTAGTCTAGTGCATTCTTTAGCAGAGCTCTACATTTTTGGAATCCTACATCTTGTAGAATGTCATCATACCAAACTCTTCCCACTCGCACTTACAGCACAGTTTTAAATCTACCAAAGCTGCGTTTTCTAACTAATTCCCTTCCATCATTTCTCTTTTGCCATTCTCATCTCTCTACATATCTCTTTGCAGCCAGCGTCAGTGTATGTATTAATCATGTTAGAGATCACAAATCAGTCTGTCGCACAGAGCAAGGTTTAGGAAGGAAAGTCGTTTGTCATTTTGTCGTATTAAACTGAAAAGGTCATAAAAGGTACATGATTCTACAGTTTTTTCCACCTGTGATAAGTGGAGCTGTACACTGATCTGACCAACATGAGGGCCACTGGATCATTTTTTAACGTTTCAAGATTAATTGTTGACATATTGGAATGTGTGAATATTAACTGTCAAAATGCAGCATACAATTACATTTAATGGTCATCATTCTAAAGATGCAGTGGCAGGCAGACCTTCATTATAATCAGAGGAGAATTAAAGCAGTTGTTGGATTTAAATAAAAAAATCCCTCCAATATCGAAATATTCTAACATATTCATCCACATTCACTGCTGGTCTATACAATGCAGATTGCTGCGATCCTTGGGCAATTTTTGCGGCCGATCGACCGCCATGTGCCTTTGCGCCAATTGCTCAGCTCCAAAATGGATGCACCCACCTGAAAAGATCAACCAGGATCACACCGCAAGTCGTAAAGCATGATGATCCAAGTTGATGGTAGGTTCCTGGCCGATCCCACCAGCTTCCCCATCCAAAGTAATGTCTGGCACCAAAGGTGTGATAGATCCACTGTAACAAATGCTTTGTGTAGTAGCCACACTGGAATGTTAAAAACCATTTTCTTTATTAAACGCTTATAAGCAAATTACCCTCCAGGGTGACCCCCTCTGACCCCCTCTGATGCGTTTCACTTATTGAAAGCTTATTCATAGTGTGCTAAGATCCTCTGAGCCCCAGGTACCCAACCTTTGGGTGTTCCTTTTCCTTTTACTTGTGGCCCCTAAAACCTATTAACCTATTAATGCATAGGGAATAGGAACACACCTGTTCGTCGTCCCCCCGCTGACGAGTCTTTGTTTGGAATACTCTTAGAGTGGGAAGAGGAGGAGAGGCCAGGGACTTGTTCAGGCACCATCTGGGTCACTAATTGGCTTTCATGTATGCCAATCGGTCTGTCCAGCTGGAGCAGTCGGCAGACAGGTGAGTGCCTATGCTCCCATTATTTCACCAACGAACAGGGGATCATTGTTTAATATATATATATAGCACATAACCCCAGTATAGGGACACATAACCTTTCAATCAAAGGTTATGTGCCCCATAGATATAATAAAGGCTTTGATGATATCTATGAGGCACAAAACCTTTGATGATGTATATGATAATATCATACTACAGTGTGTCCCTAATGCTTGAAGTATCATTTAAAATTACAAATTAAAAACGATGTCTTCTAGCTATGCCTGCTGTAATTATTTCCTTACAAAATGCTTATACAAATCATTATAGATTGAAAATGTTATGTGATGCCGAGGGCCTCACATGTGGCCCTCCATATCCACTCAGTTGCCCACCACTGCTCTGAGCGACCGGCTGCAATCGGCTGCTCAAGAATCGGATGGGGATTGTAACATGTATGGCTACCTTAAGACTGCTATAACTATTTATTTTAAATGGAATTAATTTAACCAAATCCCTTTACATAACCCTTACACTTATATACTTCTAAAAAAGTGTTTTACTCATTGTTGCTTCCTATCATTTTTCTTAATGTTTCTGTTCTTGTTTTATAAACTGATTATATCTGTTTAGTGCACAAAAAAGGGACTGCGCTGTAACAGCACTCAAACACAATGTTTTTTTCTATAACAATTGAGCAATGTTCAGCTGGAATCATAAGCAGCTGATTTTTCTATAAAATTCTGTTGCTGAAATTTTCCCTTGAATTTGCTCCTACAAAAGTAGATTAATGGAAGACAATTAGGCAGCAGGGTTTCCAAAAGAAAACCATCCCTATGGTGGTTGCAGTATCATACATTGGGGTTCTTTGTCCGAAACTGCGGCTTTAGTTAAGGTGGAGCACTTTCTAATCAGTTAAAAATACCAGTTACACTTTCAACATGTCAATGACCCCCAACATAAATATCATCAAATGAATAGGATCAAGAGATGAATTTAAGTTTTGGAATGGTTCAATTAGACCCCTAACCTAATTCCAATAGAAAATCTATGGGTTGACCTAAAGATGGAAGAGATGTCTACACAATCTGACTTGATTTGCAATGCCTATGCAAGTAAGAGTGGGTAAATATTGAGTGAAGACAATGCTGATATAACCTCATATATACCTCAAACCCCAAAATAAAAATAATTGAATGAAAGGGGGTTCAACAAAGTATACATTTAAGATGGCAACACTTTTGCAACCAGCTTATTGTAAGATTTTATGAAAAAATTGTACTATTGTTTTAATTATTTTGTCACATTTTTGGTGGGAAAGGTTAACAAATAAATATTATTTTGTTGTTCTTAATTTTTTTCCCAGAAGAGATGTATACACTTTCATATGCACTGTATACATGGGTGTAAAATCTGTTTCTTTGTTGGTTGCATGCTGTAAAAAATAAAAAACCAGGATGTACTATGACAATAAATTATGATATACACTGCCTAATAATATAATTATATATTCCTGTAATGCTACAACACATACTTTTATTTTTTAAAGACTGACCTGCTTGTCCATGGGTGCATGGTTGTCCTTAAACTTCATTCCTATATCTCTAAAACTGTTGCATTTTTCATTGAGTAGAGAATGTAAAATTTTTATTTTTCTGTTAAAATATATTCAGTTTAAAATATGAATTTATATGTTTAATTACTAGTCAAATCTTAAATATACAAAGAATATCCCCTACATTACAACTAAAAGTATAGGGGTGTGCAAAAGTTTTGACTCACAGGCCATATTGGCTCCTTAACCACCTTAGCGCACCACCTGTACTGCGCCGTTTTAAACGTTTAAAAGCGTGGTATGGGCAATCGCAGCAGTGTACAAAGTACACTGCCTGCCATTTCCTCCCCCCTCCCCTCTCCACACAGCCGGTGTCATTTATGACACCGGCTGTGAGGGCAGGAAAGCAGACGCCCCTCCATTAACATGGAGGTCTATGCCCCCTTCCACGTCACCGTGACGCGATCAGTGATGCCGCACAACCCCGGAAATGCTGCGGCTGGAAGCAGCATTGCCGTAGCTTTCCAGCTTTCATGGGAGCCCAGCTCATCCAGAGTTTGTTCTTCACACAAACTTTGGACAAGCTGGACTCGTCATGACCGCTAAGGAGGTTAAATTTAATAAAGGGACCGGACCAAGAGCTTGTAATGGCCAACCCACCATAGGTGTGGCAATTCCATGCATCGCCGGCATGGTGGTGATGTGTAATAGACAACATATGACAGGGACGTTGTTAGTTGTTTTAATTTTCTGCACTTGCATTGCAATGAGCAGATATTATTCCTAGAGACTGTTGTTGCCATGAGGATGCGCCCACAGGGTCATGATCACAACAATGCATGGCACCCAAGGCAACATTTGGACAACTCTAGGCATAAGTGGAGGAGAGCATTTTTTCAACCAGGTGACATAGGGCCAGAAAACAAAAGATAAAGGCCTGGCTCTGGCAAAATAAATGTAATTATTTAAAAAAGAAAAGAGTAAATATATTAATTAAATAAGATAAAGAACATACTTACAATGTCCCCCACTGTACGCTCAGCGCTGGATGGGTACCAGACCTGTAGTTCATTTGTGTAGTACACATTCCAGTGTAATTTTTACATATAAACATGGATTTTTTAAATTTTTTACATAGAAAATGAAACTTCAAATCAAAATTCTGCTAGGTGGTAGAAATTTTGCAGTAGAAATGAAATTCAACCAAATTTGTTTTCGAACTTGAAAAATGTTACCTTTTGACAAAATATCATTGCTACTGATGCTAGGGTATTCTCATTAAAATGAAAGCTTGCACAAGAGCTAATGGTATTTCTTGCTATGGGGACTACTGTGCAAGGGACCAATATTAGGTTTTTTTACCTCTCCCACAAAACTAAAAATATGATGCTATACAGCATCATATTTTAATTCTTTTCTTTGAAATGACATAATTGCATTCAATTACTGTGATGTTTGTTGTGATGCCATAGCACCTCTATTTCAAAAATAAAACTAAAGAAATCTCATTCTCTTAATGTTTGCCATCCTAAAGCTTATAAGAACATTCAGTCACTTACACCTATAAACAAAATAGAATTCATGTAGTTCATTATTAGTATAGACCTTTCATAAATCCTCTTATATACTTCTCTGCTTGAAGTAAGTCTGATACAATAAATCTCTAACAGTAAAGAATAAATCATGTAAATTATAATTTATTCACATCCTGGAAAGCATTTTCATTGCAATGCAGGAGAACTTTTATGAAGGCAGTGTGTTTTATTAGGGAAATTTTGAATCGGTAATACACTCCTTTTAAAAATATTGTGATCATTCTGCTGGAGTTTGCTAGAACTGTTTGACATTTGCAGATGAGAAACACAACCAAAGACACATTAAACGAGAGTTGGTAGAGCTTCTTTCTAATTCTCCATCTGCAGATGCAAAGAAGTGATTTATTGCAATTAAGTCCATTAAAGAATGTTAGTGGATGTAACTGTGAGGATGTCAGAATAAATAAAAGGTTCAGGAAGACCTTTCTTTCCAAAAACTCTATTGCAACAAAATAATGAAGACATTGCAAAACTTTGAAAATGTAACTGATTATGAATATTATAAAAGTAAGTTTTGATCCGGGGTAACTTAGAAGGCTGTGGGCGTTACTCCCCCTCCTAAGTTAGTAGGGAAAGTAACGCCCCCTCCCTCCTAAAGCCGGACATACACGGCTCGATAAAGAACATGGAAATACAGTGCTTTCTCATTCTGAATACCAAAGTGGTGACAATGGCGTCACTTTCTGTCAGTTTTCCCTTATTCAAAAAGTAAAAGATTGAAAAGAATGGTATCTCCACAAAATAAATAATGGTGTCTTCACTCAGGGCTCCTGATAAAGTTAGAGGGACAGAGCTGTAGCAGCAGATACCAGAGGGCACACAAAGAGTCAGGCCCAATAGGCTTTCTGTAAGCTAAAGGGAAGAGTTTTGTTGCCATTACACTGCTTTTTTATTTGAATTCTGTTTTATTTTCTTGAATAATTGCAAAGGTAGAGGACTGCCACTTTCACAGTCTGTTGTGTCCTGTTTGTCAGGTTTATAACAGTCATGAGTAGCAGGCACTTACTCATACATTCACTGGCCACTTTATTAGGTACACCTGTCCAACTGCTCTTTGACGCAAATTACTGATCAGCCAATCACATGGTGGCAACTCAATGCATTTAGGCATGTTGACATGGTCAAGATGAACGGCTGCATTTCAAACTGAGCTTCAGAATGGGGAAGAAAAGACTTTAAACGTGGTATAATTGTTGGGACCAGTCGGGTTGGTCTGAGTATTTCAGAAACTGCTTATCTTCTAGGATTGTCACACACAACCATCTCTAGAGTTAACAGGAGAGGTCCAAAAAGTTGTTGATGCCAGAGGGCAGAGGAGAATGGCCAGAGCTGATATAATGGCAACAGTAACCAAATAACCACTTGTTACAACCAAGGTATGCAGAAGAGCATCTTTGAACGCACAACACATCGAACCTTGAGGCAGATGGGCTACAGCAGCAGAAGACCACACCGAGTTCCACTCCTGTCAGCTAAGAACAGGAAACTGAGGCTACAATTATCACAGGCTCACCGACATTGGACAATAGAGGATTGGAAAAATGTTGCCTGGTCTAATGAGTCGATTTCTGCTGCGACATTCTGTAGTAGGGTAAGATTTTGGCATCAACAACATGAAAGCATGGATCCATCCTGTCTTGTATCAACAGTTCAGGCTTGTGGGGGTGGTGTAATGGTGTGGGGGACATTTTGGGCCCCTCAGAAGTAATTGATCATCGTTGTAACACCACAGCCTACCTGAGCATTGTTGATGTCCATCTCTTTATGACCACAGTGTACTCATCTTCTGATGCCTTCTTCCAGCAGGATAATGCTCAATGTCATAAAGCTTGAATTATCTCAGACTGGTTTCTTGAACATTACAATGAGTTTGGTGTACTCAAATGGTCTCCACAGTCACCAGATCTCAATCCAATAGAGCACCTTTGGGATGTGGTGGAACGGGAGATTTGCATCATGAATGTGCAGCCGACAAATCTTCAACAAATGCGTGATGCTATCATGTCGATATGGACCAATATCTCTGAGGAATGTTTCCAGTACCTTGTTAAATCTATGCCACAAAGGATTAAGGTAGTTCTGAAGGCAAAAGGGGATCCAACCCAGTACTAGCAAGTTGTGCCTAATAAAGTGGCCGGTGAGTGTATATATATATAAATATATACCCTTTAATATATCTATTCTGTCCTGACCATAATGCCCCTCACCATTAATTCTGCACTGTATGAACCAAACTCTTGTTCATTCTTGCCTCTGTCATACTCTCTAGACTTACTACCAGTACACATCTGTCCCCCCCCACTCCTGTCCTGTACATACTGCTCACATTATAAACCTTGCAACCCATTGCTGTACATATTTCCTTTGTTATACACTCACTGTCCTGTGCCCCTAATTTACCCTCCTCGTGCTCTTGTACTGCAAACTGCCCCTGTCATTCCTTCTTTATCCCTCTCCTGCATATACCTCCCTGTTATTCTCACCTTACTCCTATCCTGTCTGTATTTCATTTTCCCATACCATCCCCAATTCTTTTCCCAACACACTGCTCTGATTATATACTACTTACTTATTTCTGGTACATAATGCCTCACTTGTAGGGTATGGCCAATGCATGGTAACAATTGTTCAAAAAGTGCACATTATATACCATGGATCTGTTCAAAGGATAATGTGACCGAAACGTGGCAAAATCATAGTGGTCACGTTCTTGGTACGCATCCCATTCATTATGAATGGGTGTGTACCTGTGATGTGCATGTGATTTTTAGCACATAGTTTACTGTGTGCACATATTGTGGACATGTGCCCAGTGAGCACATTGTAGACATACTGTATGCCCATTTAAAGTGAATGGAGTGCACACAGAAGAAGCACACTTTACAGCATTTCGGCAAATTGCAGTGGAGCCCTTGGCCTTAAGTACATATGTAAAATCAGGCTTTAATCATACTAGACAGAAGGGTACATTTTAAGGTATTACTACTTACTTTTTTTTATAAAGAACAGAAAAAATACAAAACAAATTACAATTCTAATGCAATTGTATTTCTGTTTTAGGAAATTGGTAGTTATCTGGTTGTAATCTTTAAATGTAACTTCCATTATTTATAACTGTAATATTTCCAGGCAATATGGAAGTGCAATAACATAATAATGCTTCTCAACAGAGTAGCTGAAAAGATCAGCGAAAAGTTCAGCTCAGCAAGTTGCAGCTCTTGCCCTTTTCGTGAATTCCAGAGGGGCTGTATTAAATTAAGGACAGACGCCAGCCCAGCTCCATGGGCGCAGTGACCTTGTACCTCTTGTCACTGGTAAGCAAATTGAACAATTTCTGCTAGATTTGATATAGGTTACACATTTTACAGGGGTGGCTTTTATGGGCTGCTGCCTTATTTAATTGTTTCTGGCAGACCTTCAAAAACAATGTTCATTAAACTAAATGTGACAAACACACAGGAGACATGAGACAAAATGTAATGCTGCGGATCTGATGCCGTTTCATAAAATGGACAGGAGGAACTCGGCGGGAATGTGATGATAACAGATGGAAAAGAGGGATCATGGTATCACTTAAGATTACCCAATACATGTTATAGGAGAAAATGCTAATGTGCCTTTGATTAAGTATTGACATCTAATGCAGAGAGATCTGGGAATTGAGTCTATACCAAAAGTAGAGGGAATCGATTGCAGATGGAGATCAGTAGGAGTCAAAGGAGATCAGTAGAAGTATAAGGGTCGGCTTAGTGTGTTATATTGATTACACTAATGACATAGCCAATATCCCTACTTCAATGTCTCATTCATTTTACACTTGGAAACTGTTTGAGCCTATACAGCAAACTAATAAACAGTGATGTATACACACCAAAAGAGCTATTTATCAACTTACATACATGTGTAATCCAGCCTCTGTTTTCATAAAAGATAAACCTAAAGCCTAAAACCAACCTATAAATGTGAACATTCAATTCAACAGAAATACATATTTAGAAGCTGTCATATCTGCTAAGGTTTTGGTTTTTTTATTGTCAAATTCATTCCAGCAATTCCTGCAATACAGCACAGCCAGGTACGTGAGTGAACTATTACAATGCAGTCAAATATCAAGCAAGGTTATCTCTCTAGCCTGTAAGTGGACAATGAGGACGCAATAGATAACAAATCACCTTATTTTCCTATCGCTATTCTGCTTTGCTTCCTTGCTAATGTAGCGAGTCTCCCTGCCACTAAAGCAGCACTCTACCCTCTCACAGTTTTGCTGTAGTTCAGGTATCATTTATTTACTTTCAAATAGAGAACTACAATAAAAGTACCCAATGTCCTTAATTTTTTCCCTGGGTTTGGGCCACTTTGATTGCAGGGAAAAATACTTGGGGGGGAGGGTAATCCTTATGACCCCAGTTAAGGGAGGGTAATGCAGCAATTATGTGGACATTGAAAACCAATTGGCATTACGTGACCAATACACACACAAAAAACAATGGGTGCACATTGACATGTGATGTGCCAGTGCACACGCTATGACGCACCTGTGTGTACAGGCATGCCATTGCCCAGTTGACATTTTGTGCAGGTCTTCAAATTAACCATGAGATTAACATTACATTAACCAACCCTTACTAACATTGCTAAATTTAGCTTGGGCTTCGAAGTACATGTATGTAAAATAAAGAACAGCATATAGGTCATGAAATAAGAATACAGAACCATACATAAGAATACAGGAGAGACTTTACAGGTCACTCCCCATGCCAATGCTTGGGTCTGCCCATAGCATTGGGCAGACAACTAAAGTAAAGGGATATTAGTCACTTGACCATAACAAAACTGCTTAACAAAAGGAAAGTATGCTACTAAGAAATATAGTTGTTTAGAGTAAGTTTACTTTTTTGGGCACGCAATTTACCCATATGGCAAGGAGGCAGGTGGGTTTACTAAAACTTTAAACCTGTAATATGTACCCTATGCATAGGCTGTCTTCCTGCAATGCCACAGTAAATGTCTACCTGCAATGCCACAAAGGATTACGCCACAAACCCTTTTCATCTATTGATAATTTTCTATGGAAGGTGCCCAAGATATGTCCAAAATACATAATATTTTAGTGTATTTAGTGACCCCATGATTATCCTGGCAGCTCATTAATATTTTACAAATTATGCAGGACATATTGTGGACCATTGGCACCAGCAACTTTAATGTATTACTACCTACAGATAAACATGCATATTGTTTATGAATAATATTTATTATGACTATAATATAAGCCTTTTTATGTAATTTAACTATACTCCTTGCTATAGAATTAAAATTTGATCTGTTTTACTATCCTGACTATACAAAGAATATAATCTCTAAACAGCAGACGGCAATCTGCTTTATTTCTTCAGTATTTGCAGCTAAAGTTCCAGCATCTGCTTCCTGTGTCGCTTGTTAATGTGCAATACGCATTCAGGCATGCAGGTACATATGAGAGAACAGTGAAATGTCAACATTGAGACGAGCTGGCAATAGAAACAGATGGCTCATTCACTTAAACATGGTGTCTTGTCAACTTTGGTGGAACAAATGGTACTTATGAAATTCCCCTTTCCTACATAAAATGTGTTCTCCTAAAAATGAACATAGAAATGGTCATATCTGCTTTAATTTTTATTGTAGCTTTTTAATTATGCTCACACCTGAATGTTACTGCCTGGTGCATATGATACATTAATTACTTATTTTAAATAAGACACTGTTGGCAAATTTGCATATGTCAGCATCTAGTAATTTGCAGGATACGACATTTGCAGAGCCCCTTGGGGCATCTCACTGCTTTGGTAACGTAACAATTAGTTTCAACATTAAAATTTGACAGATTTCCATGAAATAACACAGAATTACATTAGTGTTTATTCTAACTATGAAGGAAGAAGACTTGATGAAAGATGATAAAATCCCAAGGAAAGCTACATCCATACTTTTGAGTTTGCACATTGTCAGGAATATCCTTGGGAAATTTGATGTTGTCTACTATTAGTCTTTGAAGTCCTTTCTTGAAGTAAATAGTCCTGATTAGTGTTGAGGTCGAATATTCGATTTTCGAATATTTAGCTCGAATATCGCTATTTCGCGAATATATCATCGGATATCAGACGCGATCACGATTTTTCGCGATTTATTGCGCTTTTATCATCGCGATCCATTGCAATGAATGGGATCGCGATTATATAATCGCAATGCGATTTTTTAAAACGGAAATGACGGATATTCTCCCAGTCGAATATCCGAGCTCCATTGACTTGCATGCATTGCGCATATTGGATCGCAATTGCGCTTTCTCGGATAATCGCAATTTCGGATTCCGCCATTCTCTATTGACTTCAATGTATTGCGCATATTTGGTCGCATTGCGCTTTCTCGGATAATCGCAATTTCGGATTCCGCCATTCTCCATTGACTTCAATGTATTGCGCATATGTGGTCGCATTGCGATTTCTCGGATAATCGCGATTTCGGATTCCGCCATTCTCCATTGAGAATGCATGCATTGCGCATATCGGAGCGCAATTGCGATGTTTAGATCGCAATTCATGTCGTAAGTGCGGATATTCGAGATTACGAATATGGAATAGAATATTATGGCGGATATTCGCGAAATTACGCAAATTCGAATATTGCCTAGTCGCTCATCACCTGTCCTGATCAGGGTCTGGATATGGACTCAGCAGTAGGTTCCCCATCCCACTGCAAAAGTTACATGTCTTTTTAGGTCTCCAGGGGACCTGTACATGATCCTGTCTTCCACTGCCAAATTCCTCTTCCTTGGATATCTTTTTTTGCCCTGAAGCCTTTTTTGCTCATAGTTCATATGTTTATCAGCCACACTGTAACAGCAACCATACCATTCTGTGTAGTAGTTGTCACTATGATCTGCAAACAATTTCAAATCTCCTATTTGAAGTGACAGCCAATGTTTGTGTAGTGTGACATGTGGCAGCTAGAAAACCGCAAACTTGTTTGTCTGAATCTGGGACCCTTTCACCCAGTATCTTTCACTGGCTTTTCCCTCAAGTGCAAACTACTCACTGAAGGGCTTGCTGGGACCTGTAGTTTTAACACAAAACGTCATCCTGGACTCTTAGGCCACTCCTGCTGCTTTTTTTATTAGACTGGTGAGGAAGGTGAACAATGCTGGGCCTCACGCTGACTTACTGCAGTACCCCCTGAACCACCACTTCCCAAACTCTAAGTTACACCAGTATTCCTGCTTCATTGTTGCAGCATCCCCCCGGTCACTAAGGCCATAACATGGCAAAACCACAATGGTTGGTTGGTTTTTGGCATGCCCCTAGCTCAGAGAGAAGAAATAAAATATAGGAGAGTTGCCTGTGTCAAGTATGCAAGTAACATGTGTCTCAAAAGTTAATGTGGATATTATTGAATATGTCTTTAATGAAATGATGATGTGACTGTGACCAAGCCACAGAGTCACAGAGGGTGGTGCACATGTTACAAAATCACCCACATTTCAGTCTCTGGCCTGTGACTAGGCCTGTTCCCCACAGGGGATTCCTGGCTATTCCTAGCTCTCTCTTGGCCCTGCTATTAATCATATTTATACCTCTCATATATCACAACACTTCGCCTGTACTGGGCTGGACTAGTACCATATCATTTACAGTCCAGGACCCTACAGTTGTATTTGCCTGTACATGCCTGGGGTACATTTTAAGCAATAAAAGTTAGTTTGTGATTTTTTAAATGCGTTCTTCTTTCCTCAGATATGTAGTCTAATGATTTCTAACTGTGCTGTCAGTAACATGCAGATTTTGCCTTGCTCTGTAAATGAAGTGTCAAAGCCCACATCATAATCTCTAACCAAGTGACAACTGATCTTTTCCTTTCTTTCATTAAACAAAACACTGTTGCTGGATCATCATTGGCATACTTTGTCCCAACTTGTACCTTTCAGACAGCTTTGTTCTGCTTCTTATGTTGGAGAAAGAAATACACAGAGGGATATACTGATATTTCATGGGCTCACTGCATGCTACTCCTTCCAGTTGCATTGAATAGTGTGACTGGGCTGCAGAGCATCTTTCCTCCTGGTAATTCTTTTGTTATCGTCTTCTTTCCTTTATTATTTTCTGCCTCAGTCATTTCCTTTGCAGCAATATCCTGCTGTGTATTATTTTACTTCTGATCTAGTTATAGATTTTAATTTAATCAAAGGTCTTTCAGTAAGCTATATATCTGTAGGTTAGGTGGTCAGCATGTGACCTTGGTTAGTGTCCACACTATGTATAGTGTGCACTTATGAGAATTATACCAGAACTAAGCCAATTTCCTATCCTGCACATCTAACAATCTTTTACCTCGGCAAAGATCCCTCTGTGAAGACAAGGTTCTCCAGCTGCTACTCTGAAATGTTCAGTTCTTTTACATTTAAGCAATAAAATACATGGTACAGCCTATTTTTCACCATTAACAAAGTATAAATAATTTTTCTAATTCCTCCATTACAGTTTGATAACCCGCTGATCCTGCCAGTTAGCCTCTTTGCTTAACCTGGTTTTAGCAGACTGAACAGAACAGAAAGGAACAGGGCTAAGAAAAACCAATTACTACTCACATAGGGGGGTTTCATGATCAACTTCTCTTTGTCCAAGCAAATATAAGTGATCGCAAAAAGAGAAACATACAGCTGTAGGTTTACAACATTATAAATATAACATCTAGGTAGAAATGTATCAAAAATGACAGGAGAGAATTGTCAATGCAACATAAAATTTTCAGAAAGACTGTCATCAAAAAAACAAAAGGTTTAAATAATACTAGAAAAGACTTAGGAACATAAGAGACGGGAGGTAAGAAAAGAGGGAAAAGAGAAGATATGTGAGCAAAAGAGTAGGGACATGGTGGCTCCATATAATGAGATCAGGCAGAAACAGAGGCCGAAGAAAAGACACTCACACTGAATACCTAGGACTAAGATAAATTCCAGGAAGCAAAACCTCCATCTGAAGGATGCTGAAAGACTTCTCAGGGATGAAGTAAGATCTTCCCCAATTTTGATGCCAATAATATTATTTTGGACCCATTGAGATACCACTGGATGTTTACATTTCCAGAATATAATGAACTTCAGTTTTTATTGTTGTTGAAAAACCATTATCCCAAAGCCCAAAAAAATCATTCGAACTTTTAAAAAATGGGATTTAGACTTTGTTAGTCCTTATGCAAAGCTCACCTAAATCTAATACTCCCCTCACCACTGACTGACCAGGGTGGCTTCATTTCTCATTCATAGATACTGAGCTATGGGACCTTATTAAAAATCATCAGTGTCACTGTATGGATCAGCAGGTAGAAATAAACTGAAGCTAGCCATAAAAACTATTTTTGGCCAGTTTTTGGTATGAGCAATTTAGATATTGACTGTTAATATAATGTCTATCTGTCCTTCTGCCACAAAAGGTGTCCCCATAGTACTTCAGAAACATATAGGTCAAAATAGTACTTCATAAAACTTAGAGCTGATTTACAGCATAAATATAGGGTATAAATATTAAAAATATCAACAAATATAAGAGAGAAGAACAAGAATAGAAAAATATATAAGTGGGATAAAAATAATTTGATATTAAGGTACTCAGTAGAGTGCTTAAAGTTTAACCAGTAGTATCATATCTTAAGGAATCATTGTTCCGTATGATACATGGCTTCCGTGTAGTGGTGGTGTAACAGGCTCTTTCCAAATCAATAGAATACACTAGCTGCATTTATAAGGTGAAAGAGCAAAGTGCTCCCAGAAAATGTGGAGAAGGGTGCCTTCTAAATTTGTTACAGTGCCAGCACATGGAGACACATGGGAACTTATGGAAGTCATTGGATATCTTGTACTTATATTTTAATATCTTATACTGAGATTCCTGGAATCTGATGGAAATCAATGTCTTGTGAGCAAACCTTAAGTATGTTCTCTCCGCAGGACGGTAAAGGTCTTAATTAGACATGAATTCCATTTTAGTAGAAACAGTGAAACGTCTGGGGGGTGAGATCAAGAGTTGATATGATAATGAGAACAAACTTTTTAGAGGTCCCTGTGCACAACGGTGGGACTCCAAAAGAGAAGCAGTCTATCCCCTGATCTCATTAAATCACTTTAAAAAGTCAATGAGGTGATGTAAAAACCTGGAGGTTGGCAATTAAGTGGACTGGTTGTCCTGTCAAGAAGTGGCATAGACAAAATTATTTCATGAGTTGTGGTTTGTGGGATGGTTGATAGCGAGGTCCAAAAATTCCATAC
>CM070032.1:45050722-45083190 GCA_036250615.1 Ptychadena robeensis | reverse complement strand
TGAAGAACATTCTTTCCTTATGTCTCGTAGAAGGAGATAACCAAATATTTTTACTACCAGAGAAGGAATTGTGTAGTATACAAATTGTGTAATATAGAAACATTTTGTAGGTAAAGTACAAATCTCCACATAGAGGATTTGTCTCAAAGCAAAATGTCTCCAGGGAGAACAAAGGTCTCTGAAAAATAATAAAGCTTTTTTTTATGTGCAGTTTCTTTATCGTGCGTTACTCATTCACATATCTTCCTTCCATCTGAGCAGGATTCCATCATTCTTCTTACAAGCAATAATATCTTTGAGACATACATAACATTCAGAATTATATTAAAAGACTTTTATCATAACCATGTACAGAAGTGTATACATTATGATACATTCTTCCCATATATTGCTTTTTCATGGTCAGGATATATACAATATTTAATTCAGCAATGATTCAATGTTACATCATTTGTTTCAATACAAAAAGAAAAAAACAGCACCCAAACAGAAAATATGTCAGGTAGGCTAATGGACCATAAACTCAATTTCTGTTACATTCTCAGAGGATATATTCCATAGACCATGGCAAACAACCAAGCCTCAGTCACATGAGATCAGAACTGTCACATCATGATGGCATTCAGGAAGCAGAAACTTACATTGTGCTCTTCTCTTGAGTGAGCTGCTCATACAGACTGAATGAACAGAAAGCAACTTGGTGACCTTAAAAATGGTTTATAAATTTGTGGTTGTATGTGACCATCACCTAGGTGCATTTTCTATATGGTTATTGTATAGAAACCTCATTGTGATGACAATAAGTTTCTTGAAAATGTCAGATTAATCCAAATATCAATATCAAAGTACACTTCCAAGTGTATCCTTATTTCTTAGAAGCTAAACATCTACTGGTGAATTGATACTTAAAAATGTGAACATCAACCAATTTATGGATTGTTTAAAGAACTGAAGTCCTTAGTTCCTTTGAAAATTGTTGATTGTAATGTAACCTCCTGGGCAGTTGAGACACAGCTCATCCAATTTAGAATTGCAAAATTTGCCCTGCATGAACTGGGTCTGTCCACCACTGATTGGAGTTTTGAAGTGCCATCTTACCTTCTCCAGCATCCGTGGTGGTTCCGATCTCCCCTTTAGCTAATAGCTTTAATTCCACATGTTTCTATGCAATCTTTTTATTCACCACAGTGAATTAACGCCCCAAGCGGTCAGACACTCTACTCACTGCACTCTGCTCTGTAATCTCATCAATGACCTTGGTGATGTGTGCTTGGAAGAAGTCTATGGTGCCCTCCTAAAGGGGCGGTGCTGGGACCGATCTACGGGTCCGCTGCAATTCAGAATCGTGGCAAGCTCGCCATGCATACCCAGTTTGCCCGGAGTTTTGGCTCGTCTCAAGCTAAAAGTCTGCCGTTCTGAGCTGTTTAATTTAAAATTCTACTAACAAAAAACTGAGGTAGGCCAAATAGACCTTAGACTTAGAAAGCACCAGGGTCAATGCTGAATAAGTCCCAATCAAGGGACTTTTACTGGCACAAAGTACATCAAAAGATATTTATTTATACAGAGTACATAAAGAATGACAGTGTAATAACATAAAGGTAGAGCCCCTATCAGGGCTAATATTACTATTCGTCGCTCTCGACGCGTTTCGCGACCAGACGTCGCTTTATTAGGAGACTTGTACGATAGTAGTTTCTGGCTGTAATGTTAGGAAAAAGAATTGGCAATTATAGCATAGGTATTTATAGTGGGTATAACACATGTGTCAAGCAGAGAATAGTAAGAGCCACCTACTGTGTAGGTAGTATGGATCCCAGTATTTCCTATGGACCTCAAGGAGGAGGGAGGATCTCTCCCGACCCAGGGGCACCACCAGAGGCGTGTTGGGACGAGGGGTTCCGACCCGAGGCAGGTCGCCTCCGGGGAACAGAGAGCCTGGTTCCCTCCTAGCCCAGCGTCACCTGTCGTCCTCTCTGAGTGTATCGTAGATGTATGGAACCCAGAGATAACCCTGGTGGGGTGGAATAATAATATATATATGGATGTAAATCCGGGTCTCAATAGTATCATAAGGATACCACCACCGGTCAAAGTTATGTATCAAGGTAAGTTTTAATTGAAAGATGGATATTGTATGCAGAGAGTTCATAGATACCCTTATAGACCTTCAGGAAGCAACATTTTAAAGACAAAAGATAGAGAATAGAAAGACATGTGATTTTAAAGGTGTAACCAAAGAAATCCTAAAAGGAATAGAAAAATGACAAACATACAGAAGAAAAGGGGAAAAAAGAAAAAGTGAACCCAAGTAAAAGAAGTGGGGGGTTGTAGGTGATATTGTGTATGTCTAATGTTATAAATAAGTGAAAATCGTGCTTAAAGTGTCAGGAAGTTACTGTGTATGACTATGTGGTGAATATGTGACATGAATGTGTGCATACTGATAGAATATCCCAGTAGGAATATCGTTTCCCGTAACCCATAACTTCCTCTATGCTCCATGACCACCATGTTATGTGCATGTCTGAGTTATGTATTCGTATAAATCTATACATTGTGAAGATATATGTGTGTATGTGTATGTGTGTGATAATATGTGATTGCTGTGTAATAACGTGGAAAACAACATCATACAAGTGATGGAGCTATCATGGAGGAGCCAAAAACCAAACCAACGTGAAAAAAAGGGGGGTTGTGCTGGGGATGGGTGCCACATGCATATACCTCAAAGGGTGAAATTACATTTAAAAGGTCTAGTGGTGCCCAGTGAACCCAGGTGAAACATATATCCCTTTCCCATGTCCATGTAATAGTTACCCAGTTAAAACGTATTAGGCATCATGCTCAATATCCACAGTACAAGGATGTTTATGAGAAGTAGCCCGAGATTAATGCACACTGCAAGCCAAGGGAACGAATATATAAAATGCAAGTACAAAAAATAAGTAATATGTGGTAACCTAGTGTGTACTATACCTTATGAGAGGATTTAGGGCACAACCGCTGCAGGCAGGATATGGGATCCTACTGGGGCGCCTAAGCCTCCCAGTTTTATGGCTCTCTGCTGCCGGAAGCGCAGCGCACGTCACCCCAGGTAAGGGCAAAGATCATGCCCTTCGGAGCGCATGCGCCGCGTATGGTCGCGCTTCCTACTCACCGCCGGGCTGTAGACCACACCCCGAACAGAGCAAGAGCATCCTCTGCCATCTTGAATGATGGCAGGCTTCATGCTCCGCGTCTGACTCCTCCCCACAGTGTGTAATCACACCCCTCCCCAGTCAATATGACCAGAGAGGAGGGAGTGGGGAGGGAGCCTCCGCCCAGGCCACCCCCGCCCGCATTACCCGGCCGGCGGGGGCGGGATGGGCCCTGGGGGGCGGCCATTGCCGACGGCGTCCCCGTCGCCCGGGCAACACAACAGGCAGGACAGGACATAGCGGAGGCACAGATCCTCTCCAGGGGGGCACCCCGCGAGGAGGGGACATCCCCCAGGACCCAGCCATCCATCCCTAGCACCCCATCCCCTTGCCAACACATCACCCCCAGGCCTCCACTGGTGCGAATCATAATGACCCACACCAGGGAGGAAATTCCAGTGGGCGACACGTCGGCAAGGGGGGGCCCCGTGGATGGGGGCAGAGCAGGGGTAGCCTTAATACCCTTAATTTAAAATTCACTGTGGTACAGAACCAAAATTTGAAAACTAGAATGGTCTCTGTCCAAATATTTATGGACCTAACTGTATATGTTAAGCTAATTAGATTTGTAAAAAAAATTTTTTCCCACTTATTTTCTTTTTACACCCACAACCAACGTTTGCAGCTGATTAACTGAACTCATTTGTATTGGAGGCAAACATCTAGTTAAAACTTGTGAGTGAAGGCATCCATGTGAACGGAAAGCTGGATTAGTAGCTATGTTGCCTCCAGCAGCATAACTATAGGCAATTTGCAATGCAGCACTATAAAAAATGATTTTATATCTATGTAAATGGCCATAAAAATCTAATTATTCTAATTGCAGTTAACAAATGTTCTTTTTTACACCCTAAACAGCAAACGCTTACAGCTGATTAACTGACTGCGCTGGTATTCAGGCAGGCATCGTCTAGCTGTATAGTTAAGTTCCCCCTTTCTGATTTTGTGTCATTATCCTGATCTCTGGCAGTATTCACAACATGGCAATGAGAATGGGGATACGCAGCGTCTTCTGCAGCTGCTTCTAAATGTCACACAGCGAGCTGCCTGGCAGTAGGGCCGGCCAACCGTTTGGCAATCTCCCCATAGACCATGTGTCACTTGGACTCCAAACCAAGACCCGGGATACAAATTTCTGTGTCAGTTTAGAAACAGCTTTGTAAATCCAATATGTTATGCAGCAAACAAAACCATGTACAGCAGTATGTTTACTTTATTTAAACATTTAATTTAATGTAGAAAAAGATTTTAGAAAGAAACATAACTAGTTCTGATCTTGTGACATTGGCAAGAAAGGTCGTTTTGTTAGGAAATCATTATTAGATGACAATGGCGGGATCATCCACTACAACAGACAGAGCAGCTGCACTGAACTGTAGCTGCAAATTAGAAAAGGAGAGATATCAGTAACAGGCCGTCACCCAGCGCCATGCCTGGACTGTCTCATGTCATTTGTACTATTCATTACATTTATGGCTTTCATAAAGCATTACATGGAAAGAGAGGGACAATCACGCTTTTCTGCCAAATTCAAATCTGTGCAGCCAAATAATCTAAGTAGGTTGTTTGAAAAGTTGTAGAACATATTATTGCAAATAAAGTCAAGGTCAGAGCTACTAATATTGTTCATTCAGAATTTTTGACACTAGCTGTGGTGTGTGCTCAGCACGGCTAGCAGTAACACAAGGAAACTTGTGTACGTTTTACACTAGCCCCGCGCTTGTGTGTTTCTGGTAAAACGCAATCCCTGGTGTTACAGGGAATGCACTGCAGTATGCAATTTTACAGGCGTAGCGCAAGCAAGTGTATGGGTGATGCTAGCATTGTTTTAGAGATGGTCGAATTTTTTTTCAAAAATTCGACCATTTCGCCGGTTTCGACTTAATTGCAAAGCCCCTGAGCATGGTATCATCACCAAACTTGCTGGAGATGTAGAGAAGGGTTGGGGGTATACTCCAAAAAAGAAAGTATGTCTCTAACACAAATTTTTTCACAAATTAAGTTCAAAGTCAAGTAAAAATTTCGAAAATCTGAATTTCGACTTTAACTTTGAACTTAATTTATACAAAAACGACATGTGCTAGAGCCATACTTTTTTCTTTCAAATGTTTCCCCAACTCTTCTCTACATCTCCAGCAATTTTGGTGATGATACCGTTTTCAGGGGCTTTGCAATCAGCTCACAAAGTTAGCAAGTCGAAAAATTCGACCATCTCTACATTGTTTGCTAAGAACCACAGGGTTTGCAGGGATAGCATCCGCGATGGCGTTGCAGCTAGCGCGTCCGTTACTGGCCTTAGATTGCTGCATCAGCTGCAGTGTGAAAGGGTCCTACACACAGTACAAATGAGTTTTTGTTGGTTTGATGATAAAAAAAAAGTATTGGGTCAGAGCATATGATGTGTAATTTGGTTGCATGTAGTATATAGTTGGGTATGTTTATTAGCAGTATGTGAGCTTCAATTATACTTAATATAGCATAGGATAAGCTCTACACACATCTTTGTTCTGATTCATCAGCCAGTGGTAATAAGAAGGAGTAGAGCCCAGGATCATTCATGTACAATGTAAATTGAAGGCAAGACAAGCATATAACATTGTGCGCTTCTGGGCAGCATAGATATTATCATTGATGTCTTTAATTTGTATGCAAAGGAGAGCAATATACTACACAAGACTGGGAAGCCATTGGGAACCACTCATGTCACAACGTACACAAGGCGCATTACAGCAGATTACATCTCTCCTTCTCTCCTCTTAGAGGAAGTGGATACACAGCAGTTCTCATATATCAGGTTCAGTTAATCTTTTATCAAGGTTAAAGATGCAGCATTAAATAATGCAGGAGAAGTAAATTAACTTTATCAGGCTTCTATCTGTTCCATTCCCTTGTACAAGTCGACACAATCAATAACTGGAGCAGTGTCACAGAAACATAAATCAGAACAGGTTTGAGTAATTGTTTCGTATGGTAGCTGCTTAGATTTTACACATCTAAGAAAATCTAACTGAAAATCATATTAGGAATCATTTGAAATGTATTTATTAGAAAACAAACTGTGCATGCTTCAGTCCAGCATGTGGAAACAAAGGATTTTATCAAAGGCCACAGAAGCATTAGCGCAATCACGTCTGTTGCAGTACAAAAAACCTACCGCAGTGTGGCTAGTGTGAAATTGCCCTTAAACGTTATTTTTGAAATTCAACATTAATTAAAATACAATTATACAGAAACATCAACCATATAGAGACAAACAGACATGCACACATTACATGCAAACAGACATGCACACTCTACCTTCTGTCTGCGACTAGTTCCCCCATGGTTGTCTTGGTGTTTTCCCATCTCTCAGGTTTGTCTGATTGGCTGATAGTAGTAGGGAAGGGTGGGTGGACTGTGTGCAATCCACAGAGCGAGAAGAGAATTGACAGCGCAATTCTGACATAGAGGGCTCCCAGTGCCACCTCGTACAGCCATGGTCTCGAAACTGGCCATTAATGAAGCAATGACGCTGCTATGGTGGTAAAAACGCAGCAAGTTCCTCTTAAGTCCTGTGGCGTTTTTGAGCTTCTTGCTTTCTACTCATTCCTGTATGGGGCAAAATTTTTAAAGTTTTAACAATTTTAGAGCCATTTCACACTGCCGTGCTGCTGCTTTAGGATTTTTCTCCAATCTCCAATTGTGTAAACGAAAACCTCAGTATTCAGATTAAATTGCTGTATTGGCACTTTAAGATTAAAAAAAAGTGGTTATTTGTTTCCGTATGGGCACTTGGCCTCCAAAAGGTTTGCCATCACTGCCCTAGGTCAATTGTCTTCACTTAATGGGTGAGGGAGAAAGGCTTTAGGACAGCGGAAGGATTTATAACTATAGCATATGGAAAATCTATGAGAAGATTTGCCAGCATTGCTCACCTTAATACTGTAAGATGACAGTAGGGACAATCTGCCTGATAAAGACTCAACTAGCACAACACATGAAGGCAATAGAGTTCTGTGTAAACTTGGGACTATACCATTCACTGGGGGAGGCAGGGGGCTAAGCCTGTGCTGCAGATGTCACATTGAAATTGAGATGAGATTCTTGAGCCATGTATACAAAGGCAATTAGCTAATGTTTTCTTCTCCTATAACCATGCTTCTTGTCAGTAACTTAAGTGTTAGTTTCTGATACTGCTTCTTCCTTTGCCACTCTGTGTATCTTTGTACTATGTTCTGCAATATACTTATACCAGGTCTCATTCAGATACCTGCACTGTCTGTACTTTAAGCGATGAATTGGTAAGTATACAACTGCTTTTGTTTCCTATATCTGCCTACAATTCAGCTTTACACACAGCCTCAATGCAAGTATTGATTGAAATATACCTTTAAGAACTGGGCTTGCTGCCTTTTCTTTCTAAACTAATCAACTTAAATCCCAGATGCTTTTACTGGATAGGATTCAAATGCCTTCTAAGTTAAGTGAACATCTATATATGGCAGTTTGATGAAAAGAAAAATGATAATAGATAGACTTCCCTGTATAACAGGATTCCTGCCTGCTGTTGAAGTTTAAATGTCCCAGATGGCAATAGTTAAGCTAAAATGCAGCCATAGATGAGATAAATGTATTCTATAAGATGACAGTCAAAGCGGAATTTTATAAATTTACATAATTATTCTGCCATGTCTAGTAAAACGACATAATTAATGCGACCATTTTCAGTCATAAATGTCACAAGTGAGATATTACCAGCGCACACTTTCTAAAAATCTCAATATTTACATGATAATAGAGACTGACCAAAGGAAATAGGGCTGTGACGGTAATATTTAAATGACAGAGCAAAGGATACGATACTAATCCAATTATTCTATATTTATGTTATTAAGAGAAATTGTAATAAAAGCCAAATGATTTCATGAATATTCTGCTACTTATCACCATTTATGTAAATAGGTTTTGACAAATAGGCTGTCATTCCGTGAGGAGTTCTCATCATGTTTATTTGTAATAATTATCGTCTTCTTAGTATCAGAGCTTTCCTACAGGACAGTATTCCTCTCTATCAATTAGATGTGGTCAGGTGCTGTGTGGGTGTCTCCCAGTAATAAGGAAGTAGCCCAAAAAGAGTAGAAGTATGTGGGGGGGGGGGGGGGGCTAGGAGCACATAGGAGCGCATAGGTAGGAAGAAGCAGATAGGAGGACGTTACACTTAAGTTTTTTGGTTGCTCGTTAGTGGTGCTCCAATTATTGGGGGACCGCTAGTGCCAACAACCTTTTAGGATGTGTAGGCTTGTGGAGATATGAAGTCACTATCTCCACGCAGTGCTTGTCTCATCTGCGCTCTGGTCGCTCCTAGTTAAGCTTGTGGGAGACCGGCATGCAGAGTCAGCAGGATCTGTATTTCCGGTGATGTGTCTAGTATCCAAGGGAGGGGGGGGGGGGGGGGGGGGGGGGGGTACCCACGAAAAACAAAGCTTAAATCGAGGAGCCCGTTTATAATTTCAGCTTTAATCCAATTTCAAAATAAAATTAGTTACTGATTGGGCGCTTTGATCTAAGCTTTTTTTTAAGGCCCCCCCCATCCCCCTTGGATACTATCAATTATATGTACAGTATATGGTCAACCTGCACTAAAATATCCACACATAAAGCTTGGTACACACGGGTCAGGCAAACGGTAATCAATATGCACCAGAGTGCACATCAATTGCCATTCAATGAGGACCGGGGACACATGCAGAAAATGCAGTTCTCAGCCTGTGTTGTGAGCATGGCCCCCCTCTCCTTGTACAGACAGCCGTAACAGGCACCGCCCCATTGCCACCACCGGCACTTGAGTTGATCACAGCTTGTAGGATGTTCTGCCACTCTGTGCTTTCATTACTTCGAAAGGGAAATCAAGGACCCCCTCTGAAGTAATGGACATCAGCCATGATTTACGGTCATGTGTGATATCCCTGTTTTATTACTTTATATCAAATGTGGTAATACCTGTTTTCGAGCGGGACCAATCAATCCCGCTTGGGAACAGGGATTGCCACATTTGATATAGCCATATCTACACATGTGCAGCCAGCTTGATCATCATCAGATAATGGGTGGCCAAGTCCATTCAATGACAAATACATTTACCACTAAATACATAAATATATCAGTTATAGGTAAAAAATTCGTAAAAAAATGTTCTATCAAAGTTTAAGATTTTTTTTGTGCTATTCTCCTGCCATGAGAGAAAGAATAATAATACAGTCAGGTCCATAAATATTGGGACATCAACACAATTCTAACATTTATGGCTCTATACACCACCACAATTGGAATGAAACAAACACAATGTGCTTTAACTGCAGACTGTCTGCTTTAATTTGAGGGTATGTACATCCAAATCTGGTGAACTGTGTAGGAATTACAACAGTTTGTGCCACTTGTTAAGGGCTTGTTTCCACTTGTGCGGATCCATGCTGATGGCCTGCGGTGCTATCCGGGTGGCTGCAGCCGCTATTGACCGCACCCCATGCGGATGCATGCAGACATCCGTTCGTTCGGATGTGGACAGGCCGCTTGTCCAGGGATGCAGTCGGGAACGGCATCCGCACGAAAACAGGGTAGACTACCGTGCCTGAGTGCATCCGCCCGCACAAGTGGAGCCTGGACGATGCTTTGTCTATGGGTGCGGTCGGGAGCGGCTGCAGCCACACGATAGCACCGCAGCCATCCGCACGGATCAGCACAGATCTGCACAAGTGGAAACAAGCCCTAAGGGACCAAAAGTCATAAGATAGTTGGTTTCTCAGCTGTTCCATGGCCAGGTGTAGGATATTCCCTCATTATCCCAATTTCAATGTAAATAAAAGGTCCAGAGTTAATTTCAAGTGTGCTATTTGCATTTGTAATCTGTTACTGTCAACTCTGAAGATGAGATCCAAAGAGCTGTCACTATCAGTGAAGCAAACCATCATTAGGCTGAAAAAACAAAACAAACCCATCAGAGAGATAGCAAACACATGTTTGGAACATTCTTAAAAAGAAAAAATGCACCAGTGAGCTCAGCAACACCAAAAGACCCGGAAAACAACTGTGGTGGATGACCGAAGAATTCTTTCCCTGGTAAAGAAAACCCTTCGAATGGGTATATACCGAGACCCAAAAAGTAATGACCACAGTCCCAATTAAATCATTTTTTCCCCAGAACACCTTATCCACGGATCCTACACCCAAGGACATCACATTAAGGGTAAGCATACACACTTACCCATAGATATTTCCATTTCAAATATTATGATTGGCCCCGCTAACCTCAAATCATTATGCTTCTCCCCAGAATTAAAACGTTATCTGTCACTCCTCCTGAAGAAGTGGCGTAACGCCACGAAACGCGTTGAGGCAATTACACAGAAAAGGCGATTGTATTGTTTGTGAGAGAATATTCAAAATATAGATGTCTGTACTGGATCTTGTCTCGAAAAAAAATAAGTTGTGTGAAAGAAGTAAAAACGTTTATATTTTTCATTTATACTCTATATAATTCTTATTGACCAGTAAAAAAGTCCCTGGGTTATCTGCCAGTATACACTGACAGATTGGTGCCACCATTTGAGGTTGAGCTTAGACCCAACCCCATACATTTTTTCAAAGAAAATCCTTCACAACATTTGGCCAGATCAAGGAGGTGGGTGTATGTGTGTCAAAGTCAACAATCAAGAGAAGACTTCACCAGAAAGAATACAGAGGGTTCACCACAAGATGTAAACCATTGGTGAGCCTCAAAAACAGGCAGGCCAGATTAGAGTTTGCCAAACAACATCTAAAGAAGCCTTCACAGTTCTGGAACAACATCCTATGGACTTGTACCAGAGTGATGGGAAGAGAAGATGATGGAGAAGGAAAGGAACTGCACATGATCCTAAGCATACCACCTCATCAGTTAGGGTCATTGCTTGGGCATGTATGGCTGCCAATGGAACTGGTGTGCTTGAATTATTGATGATGTGATGGCTGACAAAAGCAGCGGGATGAATTCTGAAGTGATTCGGGCAATAATATCTGATTCTCATATTCAGCCAAATGCTTCAGAACTCATCGGATGGCGCTTCACAGTGCAGATGGACAATGACCCAAAGCATACTGCAAAAGCAACCAAAGAGTTTTTGAAGGGGAATGTTATGAATTGGCCAAATGACACCTGACCTGAATCTCATTGAGCATGCATTTCACTTGCTGAAGACAAAACTGAAGGGAAAATGGCCCAGGAACAAGTAGCAACTGAAGACAGTTGCAGTAGAGGCCTGGCAGAGCATTACCAGGGATGAACCCCAATTACTGGTGATGTCTATGCGTTCCAGACTTTAGGCTGTCATTGACTGCAAATGATTTGCAACCAAGTATTAAAAAGGGAAAGTTTAATTTATGATTGTTATTTTGTTCCATTACTTTTGGTCCTTTGGTCCAAGTGGGAGGCACAAATACAAATTGGATACCCTCAAATTAAAGCTGTCTGCAGTTAAAGCACATTGTGTTTATTCCATTCCAAATCCATTGTGGCGATGTATAGAGCCAAAAAAAATTTATTGTGACAATTATGGACCTGACTGTAGGTCTCTATGGCATTTTACTGAGGATATCGGATTCTGTTCACTTACCTCTGATACAGCTGTGACCCTACAAATGACTTGAATACCTCCCTCAGCTTGTTGATTGAGTTCATCCTTTTGTTCGCTCTGCTTTATCCACCTCCCTGTATGTTCTCTGCCAGCACAGCTGCCTGGTAATGGCGTGCAATCTCACACACTGTAATAAAATTAGATGGTTAAATTAGGTTTTAAAAATAAGTCCAGTGACACTTTTACATCTGTTTGCAAATGTCTTCTGCTTAAAGTGCTGTGCCGAGACACTAAAATAAAATAGTTCAGATAACTCTATAGCTGGGCATAGACGTGTAGTTTTGCTGCAGATTTCGACCGTGCATGATGATGTCACCACGCACAGCCGCTAGTACAGAAAATGGCCCGGGCATCCTTTGTGTGCTGGCAATTATTATTATTTTTTTTTTATCTCGCTGACATATTACGCATCTCTTTGCAAACAGTACAAAAGATAGCCCACCTGCCAAGATCAATCAGGAATCTCCCGCATGTAGGATCGCATGGTGATTGCTAAATTCTCGGCCCATCCTATTACTTTGAATGGGGACGGCAGTCCCCATCCAAGGTAATGTCCGGCACACAAAGGGTGCCAGCTGATCCTGTGGGGGTCCAGCTGCAGCGTGATGACATCCCTCATCTATAAAGGGATTATCTAAACATGTATGGCTACCTATAGTCGTATCACTAACTGTCTCTCAGGTGAGCTCACAAACTAAAGTCCCTCTCACAGTCTGATCAGTCTTTGGATGAGAGAAGACCTGTGGAGTGAGTTCTCCGGAGATAGGCCTAGTCAGCCTGGGGAGATGCCTGGGTCCTGGGCAGACTCAGGTGGAAGCTCCCCTGACTCTGATGATGAGCCGCATGGTCCCATTGAGGATCTATCTGCAGGTCCTGGAGATGGGGAGGCGACAGATTATTTAGTGGGGAAAGTTGTGGAGTGTTTCTACCCCATTAAGACTGAGAAGAGGAAATTGGTGACACTGCTTACTTTTCTAAAAAATAAGAGAGCTGTACACGACCGTGTCCATGGCATATAGAGAAAATCTATGAAAAGTGAACTACAACCCCTGGAAATGCAAGTGAGAGACAAGAAATGGTTACTTAAAAAATTGAAGGATAAAAGTGGCCATTTCACTGAGCTGTTCCTGGAGGAGAGTGTCCAGCCACCAGGAGGGTGCATTATGGCCAGCGGGAGTAAAGTATCCAAGGAGTATTGTAAGGACAGCACTACAAGCCAGACAGGAGACATGGTGAGGGGCATGGAGGGGTTTTACCCATTGCGCATGGAGGATCAGGCTACTCCTCCTGTATCTTGTTTGTCTGAGGATGGGGTGGCTGCCATTGTGAAGAGTGAGTTCTGGAACACAAACACAATATGGATGTGTTTTCCATAGGGAAAGAATTGGACACATCAAAAACACATGGGCATGTTTATTTGATGCGTTAATAATGCATGCTTCCACTTCTTCAATTAATAACTAAACTTGTATGTGCAGTGTTATAATTGTATTCGCCCTAATTGAAAAAGAATGTATGGGGTTGCCCCCAAAACTTTATCCGGACCTTACTGTATTTGGCCTGTTATGCCTGGAAAATAAAATCCCCCCCCCCCCCCCCCCCCCCCCCCGCCTCCAGAGCATAGCAGATCCATGCATGGCATAGCTTGGAGAGTGTGGGGGTACCAGAGAGAATACAGAGGGTTCACACACCTCATGGCTTTAAAAGTAACACAGAAGGATCATAGGATCAAGCAGTGGACACATAGCCGTAACCTCACTCAAATTACATGTATTATAATGACATTGTTAAAGAGGACGGTTCTGTGTCCAGCTACTGCTAATAAATAACATCCTAAGCCAGAACTAATAATTTCATTTGTGTGTAAATATGAAAAATGTGAAAACTGACTCAAGTTTCAAGACAAAAAAAAAAGTGTTGCTATGAAATCTACCAAATCTTGCATAGGGTTCCATAACAAGCCGCATGAAACACATTACAGACAAGTGCAGGCTTACAAATTCTCAGAATCACAAGACAAATGTATTAGTATTTCATCTCTGTTAATATTTTATCTACCTGAACTTATTTTAATATATTACATATTATAGGGGCCCTGAACCCCAATACAGAGGAGATTTATTAAACTGCATGACTTGGGCAGGGATGAGATATAGAGGCAAACAGAAACAATGACCCTATTAACTCCCTCTTACTACTAACCATACTATGCCTCCTAGGTCCAAGACAGTGTGTCCCAGTTCCAGATCACCAACCGCCTGCAACAGTACATTGTACAGCGCCTGTAATTCTGTGACATTGACTCCTTCCATTAAACTTTAACCATTTAATGTTATCAAAAACCATGCGGGTCATTGACCTTTGTAAGAGCTCAATGTTTTACCCCAACCTGGTGACTTACCAGAAAGTCACCCCATGATGTTAATCCTTCCAAATCTTCCTGAACACTGGATCCCCAAACCTTCCTCAACACTGCTGTGACAATGAGGTGAAAAAATTGCATATCCCCAAACCCGTCGTCTACATGCCAAGCTCCCCTATAAAACAACGAGAGGGAAGGCAGAGTCTTCCGGCTTATGTAATCTTCCATACCGCCCCATTCATGCACCCCTGCACTCAAGGTGCCCTGGCTGGGGGTCGGGATTCTAGAACTATCCCCTTCAAAAATAAAGACAGACATACTGTAGAGTAAAAGACCAGTAATCAATCTTGCCTTTGTCTCCAGCTTTGTAGATGCTCTGCTTCATCATTTTTACTAAGAAGAACATCGAGGTGCAGCAACGCCACTCCAGATGTCTCATTATTGGTAGTCGTTGGCCACATTGCCTTATATCTCACACATCAAAATATAAGGCAAATATATAAAACACAGCTATAAGGTTGCAAGCAAAGCAGTGGCTAGATATACACATCTAATAAGAGGGACATTACTATTTTTCATGAACGATTCTAGATGAAAATTCTATATATTTTAGGGTAATGCTTAAACTAACCATAGACGGCTCGATTTTTCATGCGATTTCGGAGAGATTGGCCGTTGCAATAGATTGTTCACAAATCGATGCATGCATAAAGTGAGCGATCAATAAAAATGGCAAGAAATTGTATGAAAAATTGATGGTGCAGGGATCAGACCTGTCTGAAAATTTTAGTCAACCCATGGAGGCCCTATCCCACTTCCATCAATTCCAATCATATTTTCTGTGCAGCCTATCTTTAGTTGATCAGTGATAAATCAGCAATTGTTCGGATCCCAAAAATGGAGCACTTTTCAATCGATGTATGACTTATGATCGAAGACTCAATTGCATGCCACGATCGAACTTGGGGAAATCAAGACGTCTATTGCCAGCTGTTGGAATAACTGATGTCCTAGCAACATAATATTATATGTTATTTATCATATGTATTTATATAGTGCCATCATATTACACATTGGTTTACAGTATAAGCAGTTTGGAGAGATGTCATTATTGTTAACCTTTATTTTTAAAGCACCAAAATATTACACACACAAATGTATGTATACTATGTATGTATGTATATTAAATGACAGTTGAAAGGTTTAAAACTAAGTCATACAAATGTATACCTTGTAGTGGGGCTATTGCATGGTTTAAGTACTCAGCATTAAAAAAAACTGTTTTTACTGAGTGGTACCTCATGGAACAAGTTTGGGGTTCGCTGGGACCTCTGGAGGTTCCTTTGATGGGGGTATAGAAGGTTCATTTAGCCCCTCCAGGGGTGTGATTGATACCCAGGGAACGCTTGGTAGGTTTGGGATTTTGCAGTGTGTTCCTGGTTAGCGATGACGCACTATGGATGCGTGCGGGGGGGTTGGCGCACCAGCGTGCGAGGGGCGTAGGGCAACACAGTCTACAAAGGTTGTTGTGTTAGATACTGTTTTGAGTGTCTTGAGTTTATCTTTCTTTCTTTTCTCTTTTTTCTTCCTTTCTGGCTCTCATGACGGTTCTCCCGTTACCTACCGGCCAGCTGAATCTGGTGGGGATCCTCTGGGGCTCAGCCCGAGAGGGGGGGGGGGGCTGTGGGAGTTGTTGTTTTTTCCTTATGTTGTTTTGGTTTCTCATAAAAATATGTGAAAAAAATGCTTGTATTGAGAAGAATGTGACGATGCCTTGCATATGATCCTGCTTTGTACTGTTCATGATATTTTTTTTCTCAATAAAATATATAAAAAAAAACAAAAAAAAAATTTTTTTTTGTCTAAGGGTATATAACACTCTCTTCCCTCATTGTCCCAGCAAGCAATGCTCTTCCCTTGGATGAAATTCTGTAGGCATGTCTACATCTTCTTCACATGCAGGATCACAGCCCAACCATTATAAATTAAATGGATGTTTTCTCCTTTCTTTTAGAAAAAAAAGTCCTAGTAATTTTCTTTACTGAGGAAGCCCTGTAAAATAGGGAGAAAACGCGTCAAGAGACTTTGGACTTTTATAGTTGTAGATCTAATGAATAAGTATGGACCCACAAGCTATAGACTGTTGCTGTCTCTGGGTGGTAACAGACCTCTGAATGTATATTGAAAACTCTGGCTGTAATGTGTATTTATATATTTTGATGTGCTGTGTAAAGAAATGTATCCTTTTTTAATATATTTATTGTATGGTCACAAAAATAAAGACCTTTTTAACTGAAAAAAATGCAGATTTGTAGTCCCATACTTTCTGATGCTCCTCTTTTAGAGTGTTTTTGGTTTCCAATGTCTACATCATCTTCACTTACAATTCAGGTGTATTAACCTTGTACCATGGAAGATGATGTCAGGTGTATTGACCTTGTACCATGGAAGATGATGTCAGGTCTATTGACCTTGTACAATGGAAGATGATGTCAGAGATTGCAAGCTGCTGAAGATAAAGGTGACATGGAGGTTTATTATGGAGGGTTTGGGTGATGGCCAATGTGCTTCCATATAATATATATATATAATTCCATATAATGTATTTACCTGTTGCACCAAGCAGTCCCTGATTATGCTGAACGACATTACTAAGAATCGTGATGTCTTGTTGGACTTTTCTGTCTAACTTATACTCGCTCCTCCATAACTTTAAACATTTCTACTGTGTTTGCTGAAAGATAGTTTGTAAATTGTGGCTTTGTGTATGATTGCCACCTAACATCTAGCTTTAGGCTGAAGTTTTTGTTTGCTACCAGCAGTATCACTAAACATTGGTTTCATTGTATTTCTAGCATTGTTCGCATTGTATGTGTTTCCTATAGTGATTGTATAGTATATGCTGTCACTAGCTTAACAATGATACTAAAAATGATAGAATGGCCACAATGAAAGTGTTACAAGATAGTACAAAGGAGCATGTTTTGTTTTGTTGGAGGGGGCGAGCCTTCATAGCTGTGTTAGCAATGCACATTGTGTTCTAAACATATGTTTCTGGCTTCCTGTTCATTCACGGGTACCTTTATGTTCCTACAAATGTTCTTCATATATTACATTGGATTTTAGTATTTTTAAACCTCTAACTAAAGCATTATTCCTGCAAGAATTACATTTCAGGGCGAATGTGCTTTAAATAACACTGATTTCTCTATAAAACAAAGAAATTGCCAGGGTGTGTAAATGACTTATTCTAGATATGGATTAGCTGTTATACAGCAGACTAATGAATTCTGCCTTTTCATGAAATATTGTAGGAAGAGTCAAGTAAATGTTGTAAATTAACAAGCAATTTAATTGTGGTAGGTCTACGCTGGCTGTTAGAGACCTAAAGTATTGTTTTTGAAAATACAAAACTATCTGGTGAGCGAATTAAACCCAAAGTGAAATATAACAATGTAGTGTCAAACGAGTGCAAAGTGTGTTGGTACTCACGACACCAGGTTATTTAAGTTTGGATGTCCTCTGTCCACTCTCTATGGCTGTGCTCACTCCCCAATAAGCGAAGGTCCACGCAAGCAGTAGGGGGCTATTTACAGTTTATGCTCCTACTCCCGAGGGCAGAGAAGGGAAACATGGGAAATGCATTACTGTGCCGCGACCGTGGTGCTAAAACCATTCGGCTGGGTGTTTGTACGGACTGTCCGCTGGGTCCAAGGCTGAAGCTGTGGTACTCCAGGGAGATGTTGATTTGCAGATGACAGAAGCCAGAGAGCAAGAGAGCCCACAACATTCTGAGGTTTGCCTATTTATGTCCTCAGACATGGGCTGGCATAAGGCCTGTTACTGGGCAGGACTAACTCTGCTCCGTTTAGAGGGAAAACATGGTAGTAAACACCTGGCCATGACTCATGGTTTGAGCAGCACGTACACAGCAGGTGTAACCCTTACTGGGACACACTAAGTAATAAGCATATATTACAGCACATATAAACATATTATGTGGCCCTTTCTCGGGTCACTACAACAATAACTTCTATCAGGTGGGGTCCAGCCATCTAAGAAGTCTGCAGTTTCAGAGGGGACAGAAGTTTATATATCCAGGAAACAAATATTGATCTTTAAGCCTGGGTTCACACTGTGAGTTTCAATGTGGCTGCAATGACCCTGGAGCCATTACTGTGCCGCTCTATGAGGATATCAACCACCACCAACCATCCCTATTGGATAGTCTATGGTGCTGCTGAACCTCAGTGGGAGGGGGGGGGGTCGATAGGTCACATCAGTTGCGGTTCCCGGGTAGATGGGAGCTGTCACAGAGCAGCTCCCAACTTGGCCTTAGTATGGTATGATCTTGGCCTTAGTATATAAGGTTATGCTGTTTTGAATGTAACCATCCTTGTTCATAATCGGATATTATTTGTAAGGTTTACATGTACGGAAATGAATAAAAATGCAAATACAACTACCACTACATTATAGTTATATCCATTTATAATTTCTAAACTCAACATTTATAACAAAATATTAATAACATATGATTCATTATATTGTGATGATTAATATGGTGGAGGATCTTTACTTTTTGTATAAAAAAAAAACAGTTACTGGACATGGTCCCTTATGTGACCAGATGACTTAGATCGGATATGTCCAAAGTCCAGCCTGGGGACCAAATGCATCCCATGTTGACGTTCTCACAATCATCAAATCAATGATATGCAGAGGTAAGACCCATTGGAATATCACCAAACTTTTCAACCAACGCTTTTAATTATAAACCACTAAATGACTTGCTTCAAGTGCATAAACCACCTTTGCAATGTCAGTGTGACAGCACAGTTTTTGGCTTATGTGCTGGGACCTACAAAAAGCAGATGATTCCATCAGTATACGGCATTTAGGTTGACAGTGTTGGGGAATCTTAGCACTGATTCTACATATGCCATAGGCCCATAGCTAGAGGAATGGTCAGGAGGTGGCTGGACAGCTGTCCCTGCAGCCTAATCGTGTTATGGGGGCTTTCCAATAAAGTCAAGCATTTGTGAAGGAAGAGATCTGCCTGGTAGAGTTAATTTGCATTTAATGTTAACGGTTCAAAGAATGTCATACTGAATCACTTGAGCATGCCGCACTCTTTATTAACCTCCTGGGCGTTCTGCATGAGTTATCTCGGGATGAGCGTCTCGGCTGATAAAACTCACCCAAGATAACTACTTAAAAACTCACCTGTCCGCCAAATTCCCTCAGTGATTCTGAGCATCTGCATGCACACCGATGACGTCAGGTATGGCGCTGGAGGGGCGGGGGTAGGCGGCGCCAATGACCTCCATGTTTAAAGAGGGATGTCCCTTTTTAAGAGCACATTAGGATGTGTTCGGGACTTGCAGGAGGGCATGGAATCGCGGCAGCATTTAATGTGCTCTGCTGCGATTGCCATGGTGTGCTTTTTAGAAAAGGAGGTTAAACTGTCTCATATGTTATTGCTCCTTTACTCTTTAATCCCAGGCTGAGGCAGGGAGAAGACCATGGTGGCTGTGCTATAGGGCTTTGGAAATATCAGACTGAAGAGAGATAAGGAAGAGAGCTCCCTTAATATTTTCAGCTCAGTATATCTGTTTGTCTGGAGTTTAGTTCTATTGCCCATTACTGTAGTAACCTTAGGAGCCTTCTATATTGTGACTGCACTAGTGGAGGCATTATGCGACCTCCTATGCTCAAGAAGGCTTACTGGGGATATTCATTCATTTGCAGATTCATTTGCACAATAATGTGCGAGGTATCTTGTGGATGGGAAATGACTACACCTCAGTAAGTGTAATGACAGAATGTAATCAGCTACAATGACACTGGCACAGTAGTAGGCCTCCAAACACCGGACAGAATGCTTCCAAAGAAATTACCAACCCTGCTGAATTTGAACAAGGTTTTTGTGCTTCCAAAGAGTGATGTACAATAAATTGAAACCTGCAAAACCAAAAATGGGATTCTGTTTACAAATACGGCACCACAACTGTCCTTAAAATAACCCAACACAAATAAACCGTGACTACAAATCATTCGGCAATGTTATCAGGTTGCATATTGTAACCTCTATATAGTGATGGTATATACAGGACATTACATAAAATATTCTTTTCTAGCTTTCCTCTTAGATCTAACAGTAAGCGTTTTCTAAGATCCTGACAAGAAATGTAAAACATGTTTGTTGATCAGAGGCCCCACCTGTTCTACAAAAGGGAGCATATGGTGACTTACCAGATGTACAGTAGTTAATCGAGAAATGAGGGCAAAGATTGTCAATTTAAGAGCTCATTATACATTATAACGAACCCCAAGTGACAGAAGAAGTGTACATTACAAGATAACCTTAACAGACAATTAAAAAACTATTATGAAACGGAAGAAATGAATTCAACGAGGAACATGGTACAGTGCCAGAAAATAAAACGAAAACTTTAAATGATATTAAAAAAAAATAGTAATGATCAATAAAATGTAACATTCAGATGTAAGAACATCTGCTAAGAAATCAGCTTGTTATATTTAAAAGAAAACCTATAATATATATGTGGATTTTCAATCACTTCCTGTTGTACCCTCAGAGATACCATGTAAAGTAACCTAATACTAATGTTGGGTATATCTGTCCCATAAGAGCAGAATGTCTTCCTATTTGTTACAGTATCTAGCTAAACATTTGCAACCCACATCATCAACAACATTACAGGAAAATATATTACAAAAATGTCTGCCTTTAAAAAACATTGTTTGTTAGTTTGCAGACATGCTCCTTTTATCCTGGTCATCCAATGCAAGGAAGAACATTTTTTAGCCCCAAAAATGTGCTGAAAAACTTTATTGAGGGTGTGGCACTAAGATTCACCTGTTTGATTTATTCCTAGCTGCAATAGTGCTTTCTCTATGTTTTTCCTATTTAGAAAACTGACTGACTGTATTTCCCACCCTCGGCTTATACTTGAGTCAATAAGTTTTCCCAGTTGAACCAAAATTTAACCCAAATTTAAGGAAGAAACAGAGAAGCAGCACAAGGACCCAATGAAATGGAACAGAACAGGGTGTCATGGACACTTCGGATTGCCTGTGAACTGCATGTTTTAGGATGGGTTACTGCCTGGTGTTATTGCATCCTATTTATTCAAATGAAAAAAGTGCAGGAAAGCGGTGCCCTAAATTCTCCAATGCACTTTGATAATTCAGAAGTGGATACCATATAAATTAAATGAATGGGGCGTGTTGTGTTGGCAGTGTACCCAGAAACACATTGGCTATTCCTTCATTTTAATTTACTCATTACCCTCCTGGGCATTCTGCCCGAGTAATCTCGGGGTGAGTTTCTCAGCTGAGAGCCAACTCGCTAAAAACTCACCTGTCTGCCGGTGGTTCTGATCATCGGCATACTGGCCGATGCCTCAGTGCCCGTCCTGACTTCATCACCTGTGACATCGTAGGGACGGGCAGTGGGTGGCATCATTGACCTCCATGTAATAGAGCAGGTGTCACTTTTTTCAAGCACACCTTCAGCGTCACAGGGGTGTTCAGGTCCTCCCATGTGGCCAGTAAATCGTGACGGAACATATTGTGCTCAGCTGCTATTGCTTATGGCGTGCTTTTTTTTTAAAAAAGCGTGCCACCTGCAGAAAAGTCTAGTCCAAGGTTTTATTAACCTCCTGGGTGGTTCCCAGGAGGTTAATAAAACCTTGGGACTAGACTTTTTTAAACACTTTTGGTTGGCACTTCTAAATTCTGAATCTTCTTTACAAAACGCACCTTTGAGTTCCAGCAAGGGCCATAGGACTAAAGACTGCCTTATCCTAAGCATTGGGGTGCTATGGAGTTTTGACCCCACTACCCAGTTTCCATTAGCCAACTGCTATTGGTACTAAAGGGATAGGGGAGGATCCACAACATTTAGCACAGCTTTTTATAAATGACTTTTTTTTCTGTGTGTGATAGGTGTATAATTTTAAGTACGACGGGACACCAGAGACATCAGAGGAGGATAGGAAAGAGACTGACCATCAAAGACGTTAAGGTAATGTGAAATGTGTACATGTTATATACAAGTTATTGTTTACAAAGTACAATATAAATTTCATCTTACAAGAGTTTGAATAGTTTGATTTATTTTGATCATCCAGTTTGATGTTTTCTTACTTTATTAAATAAACCTTTATTATTTTATTTAATGTATTTTAATACAGTGCATAATGAGTTGTTAATCTGAAAATGAAATGTGAACGCAGGAATTCTCCATAAGAGATTTGGACTCATAGAATTGGATTTTATACATTTTAATATGCATTTACTGTTCTTTCTGCAAAATAATTTGTGGAACTGGAACTGCGCATAGATAGCAGGAAGTCCTTACGCTTCCTTCAGATACCCAAATTTAGTGAGCCAAAATATCAAACAAGATGTAGATGTGTTGCTATGTCTCAAAAAGGTGTCACTCGTCTTTATCTATCTATAAACCTTAAGTCTACTATATCTGACTTTTCCTAACCACTGTTCTTCTCCCCAGTTGTACTTCCTTTATGTTACAATAGTTTTTATTGAATTTTCAAATTGTACTTCCTTTAAATGACAGAGCAATCACCATCTTGTATCGGTTCAATTTCTCCAACAAAGTAAATGGTTTATAAAATTGTATGAAAAATATTACATAAAAAAAAATCCCCAAAGCACCAGTACAATAATGCACAGCAACCAATTACATTTGATTTTACTACATTCAGATCAATACAAGGTCATCTGTGATTGGATGCCTCGGGTCATGGCACTCTACACATCATTCGTCTTAAATAAAGAAAGTCTGTTTGAGTGAAATCGGTGCGTAAAGTTTGTTTTAACAATTTATTTCTAGATGTAATGATCCTTCCACAAAAACAAATGGAAGATCGCTTGTGTCAGGTCTCTACATTAATTTCTCTTTAATGAATTACGCTACTAGAACTCAGTGAAATAATTTTAATTAGAATGGAACAAGGAACTACTACGTATTCCTTCTTTGTAATCACTTAGCTTGTCCTTGGGGAAAAATTAACTTTTGATTTTTTTTTTCTGTAATTAGAAGAGCAGTACGATGCCCAGGCAATAAATCCCAGCCTTCCCCGAAAAAGCAAACATGGGGAAATAGTCTGTTATCGTCACCTCTGGAAGGAAGCGGTGAACAAAGCATTTTATCTGATAACTAACGTTTAATGCTGATTGCTTTTTATTTTATTGCTTCTCATAGAATTGCAGCCAAGATTTATGTGTCAGAAGATTTATACCAGATTTGGCATTGCATTATCATGGAGGAAATTGGCTTCTCTAGATACATTAAAAAAGGATTTACATACATGGAGTTTGTTTCAGAAAAAGAATTAATATTCATTGGGATATCTTGTGATTTATTTCCATGTAGCATCTCAGCTGAAAGATGTATGATCATAAAAAAAGATAAAGTAGAACATTCCAACAAAAACTTTTGCCAGCATGCTTAAGCTGAACTCCAACCATACCTATACTCTATATCAGGGGTGCCCAAACTTTTTACAAAGAGGGACAGGTTTGGTGATGTGAAAATGTATGGGGGCTAATCATTGACCCTGACATTCTTTGAATAGTAATGGGCGACTAGGCAATATTCAAATTCGCGAAATTTCGATAATACCAATGATATTTGCAATGATATTCGATTCGATATGCGTAATCTCGAATATCCGAGTTTGTGGACATAGATCGCAATCTAAAAATCACAATGCGATCAAATATACGCAATGCATGCAAGTCAATGGAGCTCAGGTAGAAGAAAATTTGACTGGGAGAAAATTTGTCATTTCTGTTAAAAAAAAATCACATCAATCATTCCCATGAATGGGATCGCAAAAACTTGCAATGAATCACAAGAAGTCACAATCACAGCGGATATCCTATGATCTATTTGCGAAATGTGATATTCTAGCTAAATATTCGAAATTCAAATATTCAAGCTCAATTCTATATTTGAACCATTAACATTAAATGCCAAAGAACCATAACATGGGTCAGATCTCTTCCTTCACACATACTTGCCATTATTATTATAACGCATTAGCCATTCACTACCATAACACTGATAGTGCTGCCCCTATGCATGCAAGGATTGTAGTCCTCCCAGCTGTTTAGCCTTATTTCATCTAACCCCAGAAGTGCTGACCATTTCCCTAGCTATAACATATGGAGAATCAGTGAAAAGCACTGGTCACCTTATTGCTGCATCCTGATAGTAGGGATAATCGGCATGATGAAGCCTCAGCCAGTCTCTTTTAGCCATGCATACAAAAAATCTAGACTAAATATCAATATCAATTAGATCATTAGTAAAATTCACCCTTTTGCCGATATCACAAGGATATTGTGATATCATCACAATAAGGATGATTGGAGCAAATTACCTGAAACCATGACTAAACTCAAATGAAGTTTTTTCACTGTATAATATTCTTGGCTCTCTATGGGCAGCTCTCCCAAAGTCCTCCCATCCTTCATGTTCCCTAATCCTTCTCCTGTCTCATACTCTCTGCATTCAAAATGGATTCTTTCACTTAGCATATGCACCTCAATGGACCAAGGGTTTTCATCTGCAGAATGCTGTGAGTTCTATTAGAGCATTAATGACAAACTCTTTTAATGCTAGATCACAGAATCATTAATACATCATCACATTTAGTTTGATTTTAGTACACGCAGTATTCATAGTTTTCATTAAGTTTGCTATTAGTGTGATATCCTCTAACTCAAGTCTAATGTTTGATGCTGCAAGGTAATTGAGCTCTGAGATGAACTTATCAATGTGTCCTGACCATTCAGGAGGCAGGGGAAATAGACTTCCCTCACAATATGTTCTGATGCTGTCTAAAGAACACTGTAAATTCAACATAATCTAGAAAGCACAAAAAATATTTGTCTATACAGTGAGGGAAATAAGTAAATTGCAAACCCAGCTCACAAATTGATGAATTGAGATTGCTGTTCATTACAATGAGGGAATAAATATTTGATCCCTTCTAAACAGATGACTTTTGGCAAGACCCTTTTTGGCAATCAATAGATCAGATCAGGTCAGATGTCTCTTGTAGTGACACTCCAGGTCTGCAACATCTCAGGAGGGATTTTGTACCACTGCTCTTTGCAGATCCTATCAGTAAGTCAGTAAGGTTTTGATGCTGATGTTTGGCAACTCAGCCTTCACCTCCATCCACAGATTTACTATAATATTGAGGTCTGGAGACTGGCTAGGCAATTCTAGGACCTTCATGCACTTCTTCTAGACCAGGGGTGGGTCAACTTTTTGACTTGTGGGCCACATTGGCTTCTTAAATTTGATAAAAGGGAAAGACCAAGAGCCTGTAGTGGCCAACCTGCCATAGGTATGGCAAATCCATGTGTCACCGGCATCACTAATGATGGCGGAGATGTGTAATAGGCAACATGTGACAGGGATGTTATTATCTTTATAAATTTCCTGCACCTAAATAAAATGCTCATTCATTGCAATGAGCAGAGATAATTCATAGAGACTGCCTGATGTCGCCATGAGGAAGAGACCACAGGGTCATGTTTACACCATTGTATCCTCCCCAAGGCAACGTTTGGACACCTCTAGGCGTTATGTGCACTCATTGCAGAGAACAAGGGGTGGGGACCATCTATTTAACAAGGTGACAAAGGGCTGAAAAATAAAGCTTCACAGGATTGATCTGGCTCCCGGGCCTTAGTGTGCCCATCCCTGTTCTAGAGCAACTCTTTTGTTGCCTACCTATCTTTCTCTCACTGTGAGATATATATATATATATATATATATATATAGAGAGAGATATAGAGATATATATATATAGATATATATATATACATTACTCCATAATATAAATACAAAACTTTTCTATAGATTTAATGTAAGAAATATTGTCAATATATCTATACACAGATGTAAACTCAAGGCTGGAATATTTTGAAGCCAGTAGGCACACAGAGTTTGGTGCCCAGTTAAAACCTCTTTACTCGGATCATATATATATAGATATATACACAGTATATTACATATTTTATTATGTGACTTGTTCTATCCCTACTTAGTATTTGGCAACTGTTAATCTCTTCTTTTCAAAACATGCCAGGTCATGCTCAAGCATGACCTGGCAGAATGGTAAATCCGGCCCCATCTATCAACAATGATTGTCATGTTTTTCAGCTTTGTTACCAAAATAGTCCCCATTAACATCTATGTGGTGATGGTATGACAACTTCCTAATGCCAACAGTGTTAGAATATTAATAATGATTGTCATCACTATTCTCATATAACTTCCAATGAAAGCAGGCAACAGGGTGACTGTAAAGGAGAATAATTCGGAGATAGGGACGGAGTGTTCTGATCCCAAAGCAGGAAGTGCCTGCAGCAGTAATATTTTTATGAAAGTTGGAGATGTAAAAAGATTAAAAATGACTTTTGAATTTAAATGTTAAAAATGCTATGAGATTTTTGTGATTAAGTTTACATCTGCTTAAACTATGAAAATCCAACAAGAACCAGAACATAAAAACACAATTATAACGTGGAAAACTTTTGAAAGCAATTCAGTTTTCTAGAAGGAAAACAAAGAGCTCGCTGTTCTCTTCTGTTGTTTGTTAAATAGGAATTACTTGCGTATGAAATTATCCTTTAGCTGTTCTGCAAATCCGGCCTATTTACCCGAGCCTCCGCCATGAGCTGCCTTCATTATTTCACAGTCACACTGTATGATGTTGATTTGAGCCCTGGGTAATGTCAGTGTAATTTAAATTAGAATTTAGGACATAATCGTGTTTTGATTTTCATAATGAACACAATTATTTTATAATATCATTTGTTAATGGAAAACTGTAAAAAAAACTAATGCAATTGTTGAGATAAAAAGACTAAAAGAATGACTTAGTGAAATAGGCATTTATGCTAGGATGCAATAGTAATTTACTTAGGAAAAAAATAGAATAACATGAAAAGATAATGAGCATTGTAAAAATAAAATACGTTATAAAGATATCTGCGCTTAGAGGAAAAAAAGATTCTACAAATCAGAAAGCAAATGAGCTGCTTTTATATCTACAATTGGGGCCTATATATGGATTAACAAGAAACTCTTTGAACCATCTGATATTACCAGGTTCTTTTGGGCTTAATTATTTCTTATGTTTTGACAGAACACATTGTATCAACAACTGGCATGATATCAGGCTCCAACCATCACTTTCCTATAGTGAGACGGATGAGTACTAGCTGTCAATCTGGCCGGCATGTATATATAGAGAAAGAGAACCTGCGGACATGAAAGTGAAAAGTGTGTTGCAGTCATAAACCAATAAATGGAATTGGGAATGGTAATTTTGGGACATTTGTCTTCGTTTTCTGTCCTTAACATCCCTGGTGGTACAGGAATTCCCTATTTTTTGTTCAAAACGTGGTACGGTTAATATAAACAGATTTTCATATCATCTGTTCATATTACCCACCCCCCTGAACATTCCCGCCATCATCAATGAGATGTGAGGTCTTTTGACACTTCTGCCTGACCTTGGGGAGGCGAAACTAGGAATAAGAGACAGTATGAAGCAATTAAGATTCCCCCACAGTGTAGCTCATGGTTACATTATTACATAAAATCAACCCAAAGCTATACACTGGGTAACTGCTGAGAAGGTTAAGAAGCATAAGGAGGCAATCTTTGAAAGTGAGGTGAATCTCATCTTGGACACCTGAAACAGAAACAAGTGTAAGAACTTTAAAATGTTGATATTTGTATCTTTTGTTCTTCCTGACAATGGTCACCAATATGATAATGGAGATACTGAATATTCCAAGCAGGGACACATATAGCATCTTAACCAATCATCTAAACCAGAGATGTCAAACACACAGTGGGCCAAACTAATTGTGGGCTAACCTTGTTAGTTTTTGGAAAAGTTCTACAACTGAGGAAGTTTTTCTTCATCACATATAACGCTTTACCTTTTTATATGGAAACATTGTTTAACCTCTCTAGCACTCTTGTGAGGTCCAGATTTCTGTACCAAAAGTGCACTATAGACTTTAATTGTATTTTGTTTTATGTTGTAGGTAGACATCCTGAATGTAATAATGTTTGAAACAAACAATTATGTAATAAAAATGATATTTAAAAAAAAATACATAAATAAAAAAATATTTGAATGATAAAATCTCTAAAATACTTATATTGTATGAAAGATTTCAAAACAGTATGTATTTATATTTGTTTTTGTTAACAATAAAAATTTTCATTCAATTAGAAATGTGGTTTTTTTTTACTTTAAATTGTATTGGATACAGTTATCACTGTATCCAGTACAATTCCCTTTGGCACCCTCTCTCCCCTGGTGTGATGGACATGGTAACATCACACCAGGCGAGAGAGGGTTAACTTCAAAGGTGCACATCAGGGGAATCACACTGAGAACAGTTCTCTCCATCTCTTTCATGCAATTTTCTTTCAAATTTCCCGCCACCGCCCCCATGTGACGTCACATGGGGAGGGAGGGGGACAGAGGGATCCACACTCCAGCAGCCTCTTCAGTTTATCAGAGCTAGTGGAGCCCCGTGGAATGGCGAGTTTGAAGTGCCAGGGCTCCAATTTCAGCCACCCAGCTCCTCCAGTGCTATTCAAACAGGTCAGCACTGGATGGTCTGGGTTCGGCAGGAACTCTAGGGGAGGTTAAACACTGAATTTAGAACAAGCAAAGTGTAATACTATAGCACATGTGGCATCAAATATGGTATTAATTTTAAATAACAATTAAATGACAAACTCACTGGCCAAATATAATTATAGTGCAAAATAATTACAGAGTTTGACACCCCTGTTCTAAACCTTCACCTCAAAATAATAAACTATTATTCTAGCTTAAACATGAATTTACTACTAGTGTTGAGCTCAAATATTCGAATTTCGAATATTTTCGGCGAATATCGACTATTCGAGAATTCGGTAATTTTGTGAATATGGTGGCGGATATTCGCGAATATATATTCTCTAGATATTCTCTAGATTCACAATTCGCGAATATATTCGCGAATTGTGAATCTAGATCATGGGCGATTGCGAATATTCGCGAATATAGAGTCGAATATAAGTAGAATTATTCGCGAAATATCGTGAATTCGAATATGGCCTATGCCGCTCATCACCATTTACTACTAACATAACTGCAAAACTAAACCCTAGCAGGAACACCAAGTATGCTGTATACATCTTGTGTTGTATTGGTAACCTCTGTAATTAAAGCAGGCAAATCCCATGTTAAAATCATATACTTAGATCCTGACATCAGAATAACCTGATCCATACTTTGCAGCAACTTTTATTCAACTTTTAGTTTTTTGGAGTTTTTTTTTTACTTGATCTTTTTCATGAAGATTTTTTTGTATTTATTGATTTATTCTGGGCACGATTCCCATGAATAGTTTTGGGACCTCATTAGCTACGTGTCGTACGTGCATAGTCAACCTGTAGACATGGCAGAGTTAGATGTACAAATAGATTTTGGTAAACTTGACATAAATGACCAACACAAACTAAATCCTTTCAAATATTTTATTCGATTTTTGAAATAAAGGTTTTAACTATATGAATAAAAGATGCCTCGTGTTAACTGACTTCTTTTCACTGTTGTTTGTCCGTTAAGAAGACCAAAAACAGGCCACGGAGCTATGTTCTGGGAACATAAAGCAAAACAGAAACTGAACTGAACAGACTACACCAGGGGTGCCCAAACGTTTTTGGTTTACATGCAACTTTTAAGTAGTGATGAGTGGCATAGGCAATATTTGAATTTGTGATATTTTGCAAATAACTCTACTAATATTTGATTCTATATTCGCTAGATTCACAATTATAATCACCTCACAATTACCTTTAAAATGAATGGTCACAATCCATGCCCATAAGCATCCCAATGGCAAATATCGCAAATATTCGAAATTGAGAATATTCGCCGCCATACTCGCGAAATTTGCGAATTCTCGAATAGCCAATATTCGCCGAATATATTCGCAATTTGAATATTCAAGCTCAGCACTACTTTTAAGATGAATAAGTCAAAATGATCTACCAAAAATAAAAATAGTGAACAGTAAGTAAAGTCGGTTGTAAGTCAAGACTATTTTTCCCATAATAAATAATGAAAGTACCCATAATGTGTGCTTAACCTCCCAAATCACTGCAACCCCTTCATAAATGTGACGCCACCAATAACTGTATTTACACAAATATAAGCTGACATTTTCAGCACCTGAAATGTGACCAAGAGGGGATTGCAAAGCCCCTGAACATGGTATCATCACCACATTTGCTGGAGATGTAGAGAAAGGTTGAAGGAACATTAAAATATATATATTGCACTAGTGCAGTGATGGCAAACCTTTTGGACACCAAGTGCCCAAACTGTACCCAAACCCCACATATTTATCTCAATGTGCCGGTATGGCAATATAACCTGAATTAAAGTGCAGTCAGAAGAAAGGGGAAAAGAACTGACAGAATTGAGAACCAATAGGCTGCAGTTCTTTCCTCTGTGCTGGAGAGAGGGCTCAGAGTGCCTCCTCTGACACCCGTGCCACAGGTTCGCCATCACTGCTCTAGCATATGTAGTTTTTTAATAAATTAGGTTCAAAGTCAAAAAAACTCCATAAGCTAGACGAATACTATTTACTATATGTCACCACAACCCTTCTCTGCATCTCTGACAATTTGGGTGATTATATCATGTTCAGGGGCTTTGTAATTAACTTGCAAATCAGCTAGTTGAAATAAAAACATCTCAATACAAAAGCATATTTACTGTGTGTTTCTGTGCCTAACCCCCCGGCTTATAGTTCAGTTTTTCATTCGTTTATACGCTAAGGTGACGTGTTTTTAACCCACCCAGTGGTTAAGATGAACTCAGCTTGTCCAGCGCAGAAATGCAAAAAATTGCAGCAAAATGAGCTGGGTTCCTACACCCATGGTCGGAGCCCCGCAGTGCCATCTTACCTTCTCTGGCATCTGCGGTGGCTCTGATCGCCTCTCTGATGCTTCCTATAAGGAAGTGGATCCCCCAGTGTTGATGATGTCAAACAGGGGCGGCAGGAATTGCGATTGCAAAATGCATTAAACACGGTTTTCTGCATTGAAAACTGTATTCAATAGAATTTCATTTAAAATACTCACCTGATAAAACGTTCTGGTACCCCAGATGTCCTTTTTGATGATCCTCTCTCTCCTGGTGTGATGAACGTGCTCCATCTTGTGAATTTTCTGCAAATTTTTATGGTGGGGGTTAATTTTGAAAATTCCATTACCTGACCGTACGAGTTAATTACAAAGCCCCTGAACAGGGTATCATGCCCCAAATTGCTGGAGATGTAGAGAAGGGTTGGAGAAATATTGAAAGATATAGAAAGTATTGGCTTAGCGCTTATAGTTAATTCATGAAAAAGTTCAAAGAAAAAGTTAAGTTGAAACTTACACTTCAATTTAATTCATGCAAAAACTGCTCATGCTAGAGCAATACTTTCTTTTTTTTTTTTGTGTTTCCCCGAACCTTCTCTAAAACTCTTTTGGTCATTTTGGAAATTTTGGTGAGGATACAAATATAATTTAATTAATTATTATACATTTGTTTTTACATAATTGTGTGTTTCAAACATTATTATATTCAGGATGTCTACTAGACCCTTGTACGGACAGATTTTGGTAAGCTACAGGCCTACAACATAAAATTTTTTTCCACCAAAGTCTATGGTGCGCTTTTGGTACAGAATTCTAGACCTCAGCAGCGCACTAGGGAGGTTAAGAATAGAGGATTAAATGAAATGTGGTTATTGCCTGAAAGGAGAGTTCACTTCCATAAAAACATCAGGAATCTGAGCAAGTCCTTTCTCTCTTTCAAGAGTCTGTAGCCTTTTGTAAATTGCTGAGAAGTTCCATTTTGACAGTGGCTCCCAAACTGGGGGGTGGGCCCCCCTGGGGGGGGCGCAAAGGTATTTCAGGGGGGCGCTGGACCTCGTTCTTTACCTGTGTTTGAATGGGGAAGGGTGGCTCGATAATGTCCCTAAATAGAAAAGGGGGGCCCTGCAAGGAAAATTTGGGAACCACTGCATTATGACATGGAGTACTTATATCACATGTATTTCAAAAATTGAGGGGAGTTGAGAACCAAAAGGTCCCGTCTCCTCTCGTTGGAT
>CM070032.1:45038309-45048477 GCA_036250615.1 Ptychadena robeensis | reverse complement strand
CTCTTTCCTGAATAATGTGGTACTCAGCCGGTTGTCTTCTTCTTTGATGATAGTTAGGTCTAGAAACGTTAAGCGGTGCTGATCCATGCTGAGGGTAAATTTAAGGTTATAGCTGTTGATCTGTAGTAATTCTACAAACCTCATCAGTTTATCCTTTGAGCCATCCCATAGCAAAAAAATGTCGTCAATATAACGTAGCCAGACATTGATATGTTGCGTATATGGTTCTAGTTGTTCCGATGAGAGGAGTTCTCGTTCCCATGCCCCCAGGTACAGGTTGGCGTAACTGGGGGCACATGTGGTCCCCATAGCCACTCCCTGTACCTGGAGGTATATCTCATCTCCAAAGAGGAAATAGTTGTTCATTAATACGAAGTTGAGCAGTTCAAGTATGAATTCTGTGTATAACGCTTGATCAATGCTCCTTTCATTAAGAAAAGAGCGAATCGAATTAATTCCTTTATCGTGTGGAATGGAGCTATACAAAGCTTCTACATCCAGGCCCACGAGTAAGGTGTCCCGATTAATCTCCATTCCTTCCAGCATTTGTAATAGATGTTTAGTATCTTTGATGTAGGATGGGAGCCCTAGTACATGGGGTCTGAGGTAGTTATCAATCAAGGTGCTTGAGTGTTCCGTGAAACTACCGTTACCTGATATAATCGGACGCCCCGGAGGGCACGTGGAGTTCTTATGAATTTTTGGTAAACTATAGAATGTCGGAATTCTATAGTCTTTAATCGATAGGTATTGGAACGTTGAACGATCAATGATGTCTTTCTCATATGCTGATGTTATCACTTTCTGTAGCAGTCTGATAGAACGTGTTATTTTGAGTTTGTTGGAGCGTTGATACCATGTTGAATTATTGAGGATTTTCCGACACATCTTTTCATAGTCCTCATTATTCATGATTACAATGTTGCCTCCTTTGTCAGACATTTTGATTGTTATGGTGTGGTCATTTTGAAGTTCTACTAGAGCCTGTTGTAGATGTTTGGGTAAATTTGATCCATATGGATTGGTGGTCATTTTATCAATTTCTCTAGAGACAACGTCTTTCAATTTCATTCATGCAAAAAAACGCTGTCTTTGTAGTGCTAGAGCAATACTTCTTTTTTTTTTTGGGTTTCCCGAACCTTCTAAAAACTCTTTTGGTCATTTTGGAAAATTTTGGTGAGGATACCAAAGATAATTTAATTAATTATTATACAGTTGTTTTACATAATGTGTTGTTCAAACATTCTATATTCAGGATGTCTACTATTTTTTTTTGACCCTTTACTGAAAGATTTTCTGGTAAGCTACAGGCTCACATAAAAATTTTTTTCCACCAAAGGCTATGTGCGCTTTGGTACGACTTCTAGACCTCAGGCAGCGCATCAGGGAGGTTAAGAATAGAGGATTAAAGAAAGTGGTTATTGCCTGAAAGGACGAGTTCACTTCCATTAAAAAACATCAGGATCTGAGCACTCACCCCCCCTCGTCCTTTCTCTCTTTCAAGGAGTTGTCGCCTTTTGTAAATGCTGAGAAGTTCCATTTTTGACAGTGGACTCCCAAACTGGGGGGTGGGGCCCTCCCTGGGGGGGGCGCCCAAGGTATTTCAGGGGGGCGCTGGACCTGTTCTTTACCTGGTTTGAATGGGGAAGGGTTGGCCGATAATTGTCCCCCCTATAATAGAAAAGGGGGGCCCTGCAAGGAGAAAAATTTGGGAACCACTGCATTATGACATGGGAGTACTTTATCAAATGTATTTCAAAAATGAGGGGAGTTGAGAACCAAAAGGTGCCCGTCTCCTCTCGTTGGTTCCCCCTGGGAAACCCAGGAGCAGGGGGGACTTTAAAGGCCAGGACGGGTTTCAAGGTAGTCAATTCTCATACAGTAAATCAACAATTTAATGACTGTCACATGTTAAAAAACAAGACCAGTGTCCCAGATTGATTAGATTGCATGAACATACGATATTCAATCGTGATTTACCAGAGTATAATATGATACAGAATAAAAATAGTAACAAGCAGGTTAATCTAGCACAACAGGAAGGTTGAGATACGGTTCCGACACAGCGGACTTGCCCCAACGCGCGTGCGTATTTATGATTCACTTCATCAGGGGGAAATTATCTTTACCACCAATGACTTCTGATAATGTGAAACAAGCATCAACTGGGAAAAACCAGAGAAACACAGGGAGGCTGTCTGAATTAATATATGAGATTCCACCTTATTAACGTATCCAAGGGGATCCAGTGAACAGACTTCTATCTGGGTAGATACGGTCAGTATCTGGGAAGAAGGCGGAAGGACGGTCGGTCCACCACGGTCCCGGCAACGACAATGACAAAGAACGGGGGCCAAGAGGTGACACCCGGGAGGTAAGCGCCACCAGGCTGGCTGGACCTAATAATGAACGTATGATGGTCCAATAATAATGTCCTATGATCATGACTAGTGATAGATAAGGAAGGGACCCACATGAAAGTAAGTACCAAAATATGTGGAGGATAAAAGTGATTTAAAAGAATCCCAGGTGAAGAGGTGAGGGATGGTGATATAAGTTTGCACCCACCAATACATAGGAAGTTGAGCAAAAAAAATTTTTTTTTTTTTTTTTTTTGTCCTGAAGTGAGGCAAAAAATGGGCCAATAAAACAGTGCATTAAAAGGTTGCTTAACAATAAATAAAAATAAATAAAGTGAGGAAATGGAGGTCAAGAAGGGTGAGTAGTGGGGGATAAGGTCGTGGTATTCGGACCCAATTATCCTTGGGAAATAAGTGAGGGGGGATGGGGGTCAAGTTCCCCCTAAAGCCAAGTGTCGTGATGAAGGGATTAGTTTTAATTATACAGGGCGATTGTGTGATTAGAGTGTGTAGAATAGCATATGTAATAGCCATAAGGTATATATATGGATAGTGAAATAAGGGTGTATGTAGTGAGATGTGAGTAAAATTTGGAAACCGATAGTGGTGGGATAAAGAGTTAGTTGCTTGTAATGGTATTTTATAAATAGGACCTTTTATGAGGTTTGGAGTACACTACTTATGATGTAGAAAAGTTCAAATACCGCATATATTAAAGGAGGCAAAATGTGAAGAACTGAAAAGATTACAAATATGTTCTCAAGCCAGTAACAACAGTGCATAAACTTATTCAAAAAAGTCTAAGTAAATGGCAGGGGGGTATATTTGAATCGTGAAAAAATGCCATGAACTTACTGATATTTGAAGGCAGTCAGTAGGTCGTCAGTAGGTGAGCGTTCGGTCTTTTTTAATGTAGGTTCCAGATGCCGTCTGAGTCTGGCGATAAAAACGGTGCCCTTCATATGGCCCCCGTCGTAGCCTGGGCGCGCGCCCCGCCGGGCGCGCGCCCGCGCTCATCACGCCAGGGGCGAAGCTATGGACGTAAAGCGTACAGGCACCCGCCCGACGCGGCGACGGACGGCATACGGACATCAGAGGGTCTCCGTCACCACGGCAACCGTGACCCCCCGCGCAGCCCATACCTGAAGGGAGCATCAGAGAGGCGGGGGAGATCACTGTCCAATCAGGCGGCCCCCCTCGGCAGAACGTAGCAGTCAAGTCACATACATTGCCGCCAATAACAGAGCCCCTCCAAAGTCTCCACACCTCCCCGCCTAAATAACGTAGGGAAGAATCGTGGAAAAGACCGGCCCGCATAAACGGCCGATGGTTTGGGGTTGCAGCAAACTGTCTGCCGCCGCAAAATGGGGCCCCGGAAAAGACACGCACTTGAACATAATCGACATCATATGTGTACATCCTTAAAGGAAAGATTGGTTCCAAAAAAATAATTTTTTTCAGTTAAAAAGAGGGGTTACGCCCTATATATTGCTGGTATCCCAAACCTTGTGATCTCTGTCAATAAATTCAACCTGGTGTAATAAAGATATTTCTGCATCCCTGTAAATCTCTATGTTAAACGGGGGTCCCTTTATAACAACATGAGTCCATGTTAGTAGATTACAGATTTACCTCACTCACCCCCCCCAACTATACATATTATTTATAGATATAATATTGACATAGGGTATAATTAATTATCTCGTTCCCCCGATTACAAGTGATTCCTAAGATAGTAAGTGAATCAATGATCAATGTGAATGAAGAATATCGCGGCCGATGTTGTCGATGACACATTTGCCTATGATTCAGATATGCGGATCAAGGACATAGATGTCTAAAAAAATTGTTTCGAATAGTGCTTTTTGGAGGTTTTTGATCTGTTCATGGGGGGGACAGAGCCTATAAGGAGTGGGAAAGGGAAAATAATTGGCATTGGAGAGGGAAGGGGAGGGGAGGGAGGGGGGGAGGGGGGAAAAAAAGGGGGGGGGGAAGGGGAAGGAAAACGCTTCATGTCTTATTTGGGTCTTATGCGGGTCCTCTGTTGTTGAACCGAGGTCTTTTCTTCCATGTTATAAGAAACATTTATAACTTGCTTATCATTCAAAGCCAGGGCGTAGTTGCTCTCTGTCAAAAAATCCTCTTGCCTCTTTCTGAAGAGGAAATTTCTATCTCGGTACCTCCCGTAGGTTCGGATGTACTCTATAGAGAAATATGGACAGAGAGCAACTACTGTAGTTCTGGTGTTTTAGAGCAATGTGTCGGTCCCGGACAGGTGTGTCGAAAGATCACCATCAATTCCGGTTTTAAATGGTTCACCGACTCGTGGGTGGTTTTGTAACATTCGTTTTGATTTACCATATAAAATGCCCCACCATGTGACATAATAGCATATAAATCACTCCTGCGGTCCTTACCATCGGCATAATGGTGTGGTATATACCTCATGACTTTGGTAGAGTCAGATTGACATTGGAATTGAGTGGCGACCAGCAATTGCATTTCCCATTGTAAATTTAAATGTTACCTTTGTTTTTGCAATTTGTCACCTCTGCGTGTGTCCCGAAGGAATGACTTGTGTTAGCCGTCTTCAGTGATTTAGATCTTTTATATGTCAACTTGGGGGTAATCCCCAACGAATTGCTTGATCTTCGAGTCATAGCAAGAATTGGCCAATATTTGGCTAAACGTCTTCTTGACAGCTGTGGTTGATGGGTATAAGTTGTGATGATTCTCGTTGTATGTCCTTGATTTGGGGTAGGTCTGTCATATAAAAGAACATTCTATTTTTGATTTAGCTTTCTTTGGGCTTTCTTAGCGATTTCTTGCTAAATTTTTTTTCCCTAGTTTGAGGGTAACGTTCTTTTAGCTTTTGGGCCTCCTCTTGAAGGTTCCAAGGTGGAACAATTACGGAGTAAGCCGTATATTTACTGAGCTATACGGAAATGCTGTTTATAAGTGCCTTAGATGGGGGCTGGAATAGGGGCTGGAAGCATGTAGTAGGTACTTCCCGCTGTCTCTTTCTGAAGAATGTGGTACTCAGACGGTTGTCCTTCTTTCTTTGATGATAGTTAGGTCTAGAAGAAAACGTTAAGCAGTGCTGATCCATGCTGAGGTAAATTTTTAAGGGCTGATAGCTGTTGATCGTAGTAATTCTACAAACACTCATCAGTTATCCTTTGAGCAATTCCAATAGCAAAAAAATGTCGCAAGGTAACGTAGCCGACGTTGATATGATACATTGCGTATATGGTTCTAGTTGTTCCGATGAGAGGAGTTATCGTTCCCAGCCCCCCAGGTACAGGTTGGCCGAATGGGGGCACCATGTGGTCCCCATAGGCCAATCCCTGTACCTGGAGGTATATATCCATATCCAAAAGAGGAACATAGTTAGTTGTTCATTAATACGAAGTTAAGCAGTGCAAGTAGAATTCTGTGTATAACGCTTGATCAATGCTCCTTTTCATTAAGCAAGAGCGAATCGAATCAAAACTTCCTTTATCGTGTGGAATGGAGAGATACAAAAGCTTCTACATCCAGGCCCACGAGTAAGGGGTTGATGTCCCGATAATCTCCCATTCCTTCAGCATTTGTAATAGATGTTTAGTATCTTTGATGTAGGATTGGAGCCCTAGTACATGGGGTCGAGGTTAGGTATCAATCAAGGTGCTTGAGTGTTCCGTGAAACTACCGTTACATGATATATCGGACCGCCCCGGAGGGCAGTGGAGTTCTTATGAATTTTGGTTAAACTATAGATGTGGGAATCTAAGTCTTAATCGATAGGTATTGGAACGTTGACGATCAATGAGTATTTCTCATATCTGGATGTTATCACTTCTGTTGACAGTCTGATCGACGTGGTAATTGTGAGTTTGTTGGAGCGTTGATACCATGTTTGAAATTATGAGGATTTCAGACACATCTTTTCATAGTCCTAATTATTCATGTTCAAGTTGCTCTCCTTTGCAGACATTTGATTGTTATGGTGTGGTCATTTTGAAGTTTTACTAAGCGCCTGTTGTAGATGTTTGGGAAATTTGATCCATATGGATGGTGTCATTTAGCAAGTTCTCTAGTCGACAATCTACCAAAGGCTGTACTGCCGTACATTGTGGAGGGCTGGGAAGTCATTGCTTTTTAACTTGGGTAGTGAGAAGTCTATTGGTGCATCTTCACTAACAGAGACATCTAAAGTGTGATTTATCGGTTTGGCTTCTAGATGTACTCCAATTCGGATTGCTCTCCTCCCAGAGCTCCATTAAGATTTTTAAAGCCGGAAGTCAGTTTGTGAAAGGCATCTATAATGGGTTAACTGTAAAACTGAGGATCTACTTGTGATGTAATGATTTGTTTTGTAAGGATAACCTTCTTGCGAAAAGGTTGTAGATCCTTCACTAACTCAAATTTATCGACTTGCTTGTGGGACAGAAGTTAGGCCTAGAGACAGAACAGATTTTTCAGTGTCCGAGAGGTGGCCTTAGATGATAATTATTGATAGGGTAAGTGTTGGGTTACTTCTTCTGGCTGAAAGGATAGCTGGGTTTCTTGGTGTCTTTATGTGTTCTGTTTTTTGGCTTGGGAATATTACCGGCCTTTGTATGTGGTTCTTTGGGTTCTCTGGCTTGACTCTAACAACGGTTGTATAGAATGGTGTCAGAGAGGTCTTCTTATCTGTGTCTCATTTCATCCATCCTGTGACCATGAGGCCGAAGCATCTCTATCCGGTGTGAGTCTTTTTTGGGGTTGGTTATCGATTATCCGAGATCGCTGGTGTCGGCGTTTCCGAAGTAGTGAGGGATCCTCTAATGAGATGATTGAGATGAGACTGAGATTGTGATGGCCATTTACGTAGGTCATTTTGAGGGTTTGGGTGTTTTTGTCTCAAGTGCCCGAGGTTGGATTGATAGGTCCTCCAAATGAGAAGCCCAGTCTTTTGAAAAGTGGTTTTGTCACGGGCACAAATTCTTTTTCTTTACTTTTCATAAGCTCCATTAATTGTTTCTTTTGAGTGTCTTCTCTTGGATTTTTTTTCTTCCGTCCGTATGGTGGTTTCGAGGTTAGGTTGATGTTCGTATTGTGAGTTCCAAATTATCCCGGTTCTACATCTATGTTAGCCCTCCATATCTTTGATATTCCCGATTAGGAGTTCATGAGCTTATTGGACATTCATTTAAGATTTGTTCCATCTAGTCTAAAGAGGGGATCCACTGTTGGCCCTTGGGGGAAAGAGTTGAATCTTAACACCCAGAGATTGATGTTATTATCCACATATTTTTTGAAGTATTTCTTAGCCATGACATGATAAAAGTTTCTCTCCAACAGGCGTTTAGTTCAAAAATGTATACTTTGGTATCCGTTGAGTTTTGTTTTGTACTTGAGTAATAGTTGGACTCATGGTCTGACAAACAGGTGTCCCCAATTGTATCCGGCATATTTTGACATGTTGGTACTGGTTATCGTGAAAAACAGGGCGGGGGTACGGGTAGGGGGGTCTAAGGAAGGAGAGGGGGGGGGCAAGGAAAACACTTGATGGTTGTAGGGAAAGAGAAATAACGCCAATCAAGGACTGAACTAGCCAAAAAATGGAAAAATGGGCTTGAGGTTGTCGAAAATGGAAATAATCGTGTGAGAAAAATCACAGTCCTAGGTGGGGGCCAACATCCCAAAACACTATATTCAAAAAATTGATGGGAGTTGATAACCAAAAGGTCCCGTCTCCTCGACTGGATTCTCCTGGGAAAACCTCCAGGAGCAAGTGTACTTTAAAGGCCATGGGTTGCAAAGGTAGTCATTTCCTCATACACAATCAACACTTTTTAATGAGACGGTCACATGATTAAAACAAGACCAGTGTCCAGATGCATTTAAGATTTCAATGAACTAACTATTTCAACGTGATATTACAGATATTAAATGATTACAGAAGCAAATATGTACAAGCAGGTTAATCTAGCCACAACAGAAGGTTTGAGATACGGTTCCTGACACAGTCAGGGACTTGCACCAACGAGCGTTCTTATGATCACTTCATCAGGGGACATATCTTTTATCCACAATGACTTCTGATAATGTGAACAAGCATTCAAATGGGAATAAAACCAGAGACCACAGGGGGCTGCAATTAATAGTATGAGATCCACCATAGTTAAAGTAGCCAAGGGGATCCAGTGAAAGACTACTATCTTGGATACGGTTCATTAATCTGGGAGAAGGCGGAAGGACGTCGGTCCACCAAGGGGTCCCGCAACGACAAGGACAAAGAAAGGGGGGGGGGGGGCCCCCAAGGTGCCACCGGGAGTTAAGCGCCACCAGGCTGGCACTGACAATCCTTAATAATGAACGTTATGTGGTCCAAATTAATGTCATATGTATGAATAGTGATAGATAAGGAAGACCCACATGAAAGTACGTCACCAAAATAGTGGTGGGATAAAAGTGATAAAAGAATCCCAGGTGAAGAGGTGAGGGATGGGATAAGGTTGCAGCACCAAACAGAGGAAGTGAGGCAATCGAGTGGAGGACAAACATGGGCCCATTAAAACGTGCATTAAAGGTGCTTAACAATAAGAAATAAAACATAAAGTGAGGAATGGAGGTTCAAAGTGTGAGTTGAGTAGTGGGGTGGGATAAGAGTCGATGGTATCGCGGACCCAAATTATAATTTGGGAAATAAGTGAGGGGGGCTGAGGGTCAAGGTTCCCTAAGCCAAGACGAGTGTGTGATGCAGGATTAGTTTTAATTATACAGGGGGATAGCGTGATTAGAGTGTGTATATAGCATATGTAATAGCCTAAACGTATATATATGGGGATAGGACATAAAGTGTGTATGTAGTGAGTGTGAGTAAAATTTGAAAAAGATAGTGGTGGGATAAAGAGTTTAGTTGCTTGAATTGTATTTTATAAATAGGTACCTTCTTTAGAGAGTTTGGAGGTACACTACTTAGGAGTAGAAAAAAGTTCAATTACCTGCATATATAAAGGATGCAACTGCTGAATGAACTTGGAAAAAAATTAAACAAGATATGTCTCAGCAGAACACCGTGCTATAAACTTATTAAAAAGTCTAATTAGTAAAGTAGGGTATATTTGAATCGTGAAACAATGTCATGAACTACTGATAAGTGGATAGGAGTCAGATAGGTCGTCAGTAGGTTGAAGCGTTCGGGTCTTTAATGGTAGGTTACAGGGTTGTCACCTGGCCCCCCGTTTTTTATAAGGTCGTTGAGGGAGAATTGGTTTTGACTGTTCCGACCGTTCCTTCCGCCTTATCCCAGAGATAATGACCGTCATATACTCACAGATAGTAGTCTTTCACTGGATCCCACTTGGCATACTTTAATATGGGTGGATCTCATAATATATTCGCCTCCCTGTGTTCTATGTTTATTCCCAGTTGATGCTTGTTCACATTATCAGAATCATTGTGGGATATAAAGAATGCCCCTCCTGAATTGACAGTTGATCATACGAAAACGGCGCGTTGGGGCAAGTCCTGACGTGCAGGAACCGTATCTAAACTTTGTTGTGCAATAGATTAACCTGCTGTACACTATTTTTTATTCTGTAATCATATTAATATCTGTAATATCACGTTGTGTAAATCGTATGTTCATGGCCAATCTTAACAATCTGCGGACATGGTCTTGTTGTTAATAAGGTGACATGTTCATTAAAATTGGTGATTTACTGTATGAGAATTGGACTACCTTTGAACCTCCTGGCCTTTAAAGTCCCATTGTGCTTCCTGGGTTTTCCCAGGGGGATCAAACGAGCGGAGACGGGGACCTTTTGGTTCTCAAACTC
>CM070032.1:45012229-45038284 GCA_036250615.1 Ptychadena robeensis | reverse complement strand
AATTTTTGAAATATATTGTTTGGGATGTTGGCCACCTAGGACTGTGATTTTCTTGCACATACTTATATCACATGATTGACACTCTTATATTTCTTTATAATTTTCTTTTCCTTTTAAATTGTGCATCTATTTTAGGGCCATTTGGTGCACTGTATGAGCCAGTTGTAGCCCAAGGGTCCACTAATCCACGAGTCCACTCTGTCTAATCTGACTCCTTGAAGTTCTGTCTAAAGCTGGGCATAGACGTGCCGATTCCTACCCGACCCGCCGATCGGATGCCGTGCACGTTCCCGCATCCGATCGGGATTGGGTCGGCAAGGAATCGGGTGCGCCAACTTGCAAGATTGGACTAAAATGCTGCCGTTATGTTGGATAGCACAGTGATCTGACATGACGGATAATTTTGATCCGCCCACTAGGTCGGGTTGGGAATCAACGGGAAATTGCCCCATCTATGCCCAGCTTATGTCACCTGTCATGCAGATGAGAAGAGGTGACAACACTGCTCCGCAACACAGTAAAATGAGTGAGCATTGTCATTCCAGGGCAGGAAGTGTGTTTCTGGTAAAGATAAAAATAGAAAAAGACTGAGAATAGAAGCATATCCATTCACCACAAAATTCTAATAAACTTCTATTTATCAAAGTTTGGGGGTTTAAATATGCTTAAAAGAGTTATTGTGCACTGAGCACAGAATGTCGAAATGTTCCTTTCACCCTTATTGTTTTGAACTTTACTTTGACATTAAAATAAAGCAAAAGCTGCAGTAAGAATTGCTGATCTGTGTCGAATTATTGTTTGTTTCAGCTTAGCTATTTAGTTTCACCTTTTGTAATAGTCAAACACACTTAATTATCTGTGAATATGTTACCTTCCTATTACGCTGGATCAAATAAAAACATTCATTAAAGCTGAGCTTTTGGTGATGTGAAAATGTGTGTTTTAACCTTGTTTCTTCTGAAGGACAATGCAAAGTAATAAAATGCACCTATTATGAATCTGCTGGAAACATGCAGGAAAGAACATTTTAAAGAGCATGTGATGTGCTGCTTTAATTACTTTTTGCTATGGAAATACTAAGTTTTATAATGTAAAGCATTCTTGCATTCAAGGATATAAATGTGTTTCTAAAGATTGAAGAGCCATTGTATTAAGAGAAAAAATAAAGTATAACTATTCACAAAACTTTGTTCATTTCAATTCAAACCCACAGTGCTGGAGGAACACATGGGAAGGTGCAGACAGAAATTTTGGTCATGCTGGACTGAATGGCATCGCATTATGCATGGAATGCATGTGTATCTGTACCTGGATATATGTGAATGTGGGCTAAATCTCTGATTTCTCCTGAATGCATTGTGAATGAATGAATTAAAATTTACTAAATCCATATAATCTCAACAAAAATAGAAGAGACATATTTCAATTTGTCCAGGAGGAAAATACCATTCAATTTAAAGATAACCTCTTACAACCTATTTAGCCTATAGGAAAGAAAATAAAGGGAAATCTGCCCAATGGCATATATAAGAAAAACCTAGAGCAACTATACCAGTGATGGCGAACCTATGGCACGTGTGCCAGATGTGGCAGTTGGAGCCCTCTCTATAGGCACGTGAGCTGTCATCCAGCACAGAGGAAAGAACAGCAGCCTATTGTCTCTCAATGCTGTCAGTTCTCTTCCCCTCTCTTCTGATTGCACACAGCTCCCCATATTCTCTCCTATTTTATCTAATAAGTAATTAGAGTGTGTGTGTTTCCATTTTTTGTGTGTGTGTATATATATGAGTTGTGCAATTCAGGAAAAATTGCCATGCCGGCACCATGCCAGATATATATACTGTCCTAAAATGCTTTATATATACTATAAATAAATACTGCAATATCAGACAATACTTTCTCAGGTCTGTTTCCAGCCATGTACAATGAGCTAAGAAAGATATGTTTAGCCTGCACCTTGATGCAGTGACTTCTGACCTGTAAAACAAACCGAGGACATGCACACTGTAAATTACATTTGGATGGACTGGAAGGTATAACATCATTTAAAGAATGTAATTTTGTTTTTATTATTCTGCCAAAATGGAGCTAGCACATTGCAATGTGAATGATGGATGGGCAGCGTGACAGTGACAAGGGCCAGAGGTTGCCTTATAGAGAATGACACAAGAAATTCTATTTCATTGTTCTGATACAGACTAATGGCAATGAAGTTTTACATGACACTTTATTTATATCAGAGTTTGTACCAGGCATGGTTCCCCTGATCCCAATGACATTTCACATATGTTCTGGACCATAAAACAATATCCTCCTTCTGTCAAGTTCAGCCATGTGTTTCATTAAAGTGTTATGGGACCTGACCCCTCATCCCATATGTTTGGGGGGAATTGCCGGAGAGGACTAAAAGAACATATGACAAACACTTCATGCATATATACATACAGGTAATGAAGGCGTGTTGCTTCTTAGGCTATGTTCTCACTTAGGCAATTAATCATCTGCGGAATCGCCGGTGGTTCATCGCCAGGCAATTGACCAGGCAATTTTCACCTGCGATTTTATTTAAAAAACACCCCCATTATAAAAAAAAATCACCTCCATGGAGAGTCACAAATTGACTCCATTCATGTCAATGGGCACGATCAGAGGAAAATAATCGCAGTTGCCGGCGATCAGTAGGCAGAGAGCCACGAATTGATCGCCACCCATCCAAAATAGTGTAGGTGATTGATTACGATTCCACAGGCGATTGAAAATCATGAGCGCCAGGCGATTAATCGCATAAGTGGAAACATAGCCTTAACCTCCCTAGCGCTCTTATGAGGTCCAGATTTCCATACTAAAAGTGCACCATAGACAATGGATGTTGTAGGCCTGTGACTTAAATATGTGCGTACAAGGGTGTAGTAGACATTCTGAATATAATAATGTTTGAAACACACAATTATGTAAACGAAATTATGTTTAAAAAAATAATAAATGAATAAAAGGTATCATTTGAATGATAAAATCTCTTATAAAATCTTACTTATTTTGCATGATAGATTTCTAGATAGATCTATGTTTTTAATAAAAAAATATTCAATTGAAAATGTGTTTTGTGTTTTTGTTTTTTTTAACTATGGATTGTATTGGATACAGTTATCACTGTATCCAGTACAATTCCCTTTGGCACCCTCTCACACCAGGAAAAGAGGGTTAATTGCAAAGGGAGTTTTCCACCGCCACCCCCATGTGACGTCATCACATCACTCCACAGGGGGTGGTGGCACTGGCCCTCTCCTGCAGAAGCCTCCTTTTTACATCGGAGCCACCGGGACAGAGCAAAACGGTAAGTATCCATACATACAATTAATGTATTATGTGGAATGAATTAGATAACAGCTATATGTTTTTAAATGAATTCCACAAAATTCAATCATTAGTACCCTGTGCCTAAAAAGTCCCCTTTGTCCATCAAGTGTGAGAAGTAAAAGACAATGGAGAGAGGGATTATTCCCAAAACTGTATGTCGGACGCGGCACGCAATTACAAACGTGGTAGGGTAGCATTCAAAACCACATACTAAATCGTGGCAACGCGATCGCTTAAATGGAAACTAAGCAATTATATTTAATGGGAGCGATTGGATATGGCGGTGTGATAAAAAATGCGTCTATCCATGGCCGATCACTCTAGTGGAAACAAGCCCTAAGACAGCACATCACAGTGTTTCAGAGCTCATGTGTTAATAATTAGTGATGAGCGGCATAGACAACATTCGTATTCGCGGCATGCCACGAATTTTATGGAAAACATTCGGAAAATATTCGAATTCGGCAATATTCAGGGTTTTTTTTTATTGCGAATATCGGCACTTTATTGCGAATTGTGCGCGCGCAATATATGTTTAACATGGTGAAAATTTTTATGCGAATTATTAAAGTGCTGATTTTCGCAATATTCACATCACCCCAATATTCATTTAAAAAACTGTTGATGGTCGCAGGGAGTGTTGCTAAGCTCTTGTTGCAGCCTTCCCATTCGTCCACTTGCATTGAGAGGCATGTGTAATGGATAAAAAATACCGAATATCCGGAATTGCGAATATTCTGCAATATATTTACCATCTTCGCGAATTTACAAATTGCCGATCATCACTATTAATAATGAGACAGCAGAGAGACAAAACAATGACAGACATGGTTTGTGGCTGCTTCTTCATTCATGGTCCAGTCTGGGGAAGGATTAGAATTTAACTTCATTGGAGAAAATGCATGTCTCATATTTTCAATACTGGATGCACTGAGGTTCAGATATTTTTGCAAGACAAAGCCTGCCAATATACCATATATACTTCTGTATAAGCCAAGTTTTTCAGCCCAAAAAAATAGGCAGAAAATGCTCCCCTCAGCTTATACTCGAGTCAGCCAGGGTCTACTCACCTCAGCTGAATAACCATGCTGAATTTCAGGCAGGGACAGCTTGCCTGTTCAGCTGCATATCTTTACTCAGCTCGGAGATTCCCGTCACACAGCTGATCGATGTAAATAAACTCCATACTGCCACCTGGTGGCTGGTTACTAGTTTAAATTCAATTCAAATAATAATAATCCTGTGTTCTCTTAAATTTATTGATGATGTGGCACTAAGAATAATCCTGTTTGATTAATTCCTAGGGGCAATGGTGCTTTCTCTATATTTTTCTTATTTAGAAAACTCCACTATCTGACTTCGCATTTCCCACCCTCGGCTCGAGTCAATTCGTTTTTCCAGTTTTAAATAAAATTAGGTACCACTGCTTATACTTGGGTCAGCTTATACTCGAGTATATATACGGTGTGTGTGTGTGTGTGTGTGTATATATATATATATATATATATATATATTTTTTATCTCTGCCAGAAGTTCAGCTGTCACACATTATTTAATTGAATTTTTCAATAGTGGTATATTGTAAGGATCTAAAGTGTTTGGAGCAGTACTCACAGTACTCAAATACCATAGGTTGGTGATAGAGGTCAGTGATAATTACATACAGCAATAACTCTACACTATTGTAACCTGAATATATATCTGTATTGCCACGCACTATACTAGCAGTCACAGTGAAATCATCTGTACTAATGATTTGTTGACTTCTTAAGACTACAGGAAGGCACTTGAGGGACTGGAGGGGGTCATTATAGAATATCAGCAGTGCTAAAACTAATTATCGCTGATGTTTTATAAGGAAAAGCAGGAAATGTGATGTAGTTGCGTTATCCAAAAAAAAAACAATAAATACTGAATATCATACAAGTGAAGGAACCATCGATGAAATTTACATTTGAAATGCTGATGGGTCATGTATTGAGCAATAACACCATCCTAGTTTATTATACAGAATAAATAGGGGATTTTCTAGGACCTGTAAATGAATCCCAAACAAATGATTACATGATAATATTACTTTACCTGGTCTTCTTTTAATTATATATACCGTATTTTCAGGCATATAAGACGAATTCCAAACCCAGGAAAATCTTCGGAAAGGAGGGGGAATGGGAAGTGTCCTCTATGCATCTTTTTCCACTCTGTGGGCGCGCATCCACAGCGGGGAAAAAGACGAAGTGGAGACAAGCACTTAGGGTTAGTTTCCACTACGTCAAAATCCGTATGTCAGACGGAGGGATTTTGACGTAGCCCATTATATCAAATGAGCCTGTCCCAACATCCGTCAGTGCAATCTGTTTGGTCTCTGTTGCATTAAAATTGACGTAGATCACTACGTCTATTTTGAAGCTACGGAGGGGTGTAATCTGTCACTGACGGATGCACTGAAGGAAAACATTTCCTGTATGTCCTGACGGATGCACTGACAGATGCCTGACGGATGCACCCTTCCATTGACGGAGGGACCTTGACAGATTGAAAAACGCAGTGGAAACAAGCCCTTACTCTGATGCTACTGCATACTGTCAGCTTCTCAGAGTTAGTATATTAGAAGAGTTTTTTACTCATTTGTTTGTAGATTTGGTGTTTTGGGGATCTTATTTTATTTTAGTCAAGCTAAGGACCTGATAGAGATTCTAACTTCTATTTGTAAAAAAATTACAAAATAATTGTGTTTACTAGAGATAACACTTTAACTTAAATCCAGCAACATGTAATATATGAAGCAGCCACCAAACATACATTAATCGTAAAATGCTATATATATATATATTTAATGAAAGCATCTTAACTGTGAGGTTTCCATGCAGCAAACTTCTACGCCAATGTTCATTTTCTGTACTCCAAGACAAATCACCCTTTTTGAACATAATAAATGGGAGCATATATTGGCTGGCCCAGCAGGATATTTGTTTGTCTGCTGAACACAAAATATCTATTACAAGGCAAATAGACTAATGTTCCACTTCTCTATAAAGCGCATTACATTTCTCTGGAGCAGCAGAGGATGAAAACCACGTCAATTTCATTTTCATTTAATATCAAGAATGCACTTCTCTGCAAAGAAAAAAGAACACGTTTTAGAATCATCAGTATAACCCTAATTTTGTGATAAAACAAATTGTACAAAATACAATAGTACATGATTACTTGCAGAATACAGGACAATGAGTTTAAATATGTAAACAGCATAGTGTTTTATTGGGTATATTGGGTATAAGGAGTATATAGAAAAGTGCTGTACCTGCCTGTAAATGTCCAGAAATGAAGCTAATGATGTCAGGAGCCACTTCTATGTAGACTGCTGTGAGACAATGGGGATGATAAACCAATAGAACATGTTCACATTGCTCACTTTGCAGCCCGTCCTGCTTAAATAGAGCACAACAAGAAGATTTTTGGCTGCTACTGAGCCGATATATTATAAGGGTAAAAATAAATGATGTGTCAGTGCAATGTTTTAAAAAACAGTTATCAATGCATTACAACTAGAAAAGTTGTGTAAATTAGGCCTCACTCACAACTATCCATGTATGCTGCCCAAACATACAGTGCATCGGAATAATATTATGTTACAGCCTGTTCCAAAATGGATTAAATTATTTTCCCCTTAGAATTCTACACACAACACTCCATAATGAAAACATGGAAAAGTTTACTTGAGGTTTTTTCAAATTTATTCAAAATAAAAAAAATTGAGCAAACACCTCTGGAGCTGGAGCTCAACAGAATGACCATTGGGTTCTGCCCAGCCAGCTCTAGAGTCCTGATGATTTTGAACTTTTTCCAAATACAGATTGTGGAGGTCACTGTACTATACATAACTATTTACAGCCTTTACCATCAAGTTCAAAATTTTGCTCAGGTTCATCATGTTTCCCCTGATCAGCCTTGAGATGCTTCTGCAACTAAATTAGAATCCACCTGTGGTAAATTCAGTAGATTGGACATGATTTGGAATGGTACATACAGTACCTGTCTATATAAGGTCCCACAGTTGACAGTTCATGTCAGAGCACAAACCAAGCAATCCAGATGCCACTCATTAGTAAAAGGCACATGTCAGCCAGTCTGGTGTTTGCTAAAAGGCACTTAAAGGATTCTCAGACCATGAGACAAAGCTCACCAGGCCAATACCATCCCAACAGTGAAACATGTTGGTGGCAGCATCATGCTGTGGGGGTTTTTCAGAGGCAGGAACTGGGAGACTAGCCAAGATAAATGGAAAGATGACTGGATGAAAACCTGCTCCAGATCACACTGGAACTTGGCGATGGTTCATCTTTCATCAGGACAACAACCCTTAGCACACAGCCAAGATATCAAAGAAGTGGCTTCAGGACAGTGTGCATGCCCTTGAGTGGCCCAACAAGAGCCCAGACTTGAATCTTATTGAACATTTCTGGATTGAGGCAGAGTAGATTAAACTTTAATTCAATTAGTCAGCCATACAACATGTGCAGTCTTCTCAGAAGATACATAACAGGAACAGCAACTTACATATACAACATAGAGCCATGACGGCGTACCTATGGCACGGTAAACCCCACAAATAGTCTCAAATTTATTGTGGGGAAGGTAGCAGATAGCTCAGAGTGGCTTAATATCACCATGGTCAGTTTAAAGGGGGAAATATTGTTGGACATGTCAATTCAGAATAACAGAATGGTAGTTGATAAAATAAAAATTGTTTGAAGGAAATAACTGATGTTAAAAGAGATAGTAGAGAAAATATAAAGATTGGTTTGGGACCCCACTCCCATGTAGCTTATTGGGCACTGAATTGGACCAAGGCTTCGGTGAATATACTTTTTTCAGGACACACTCTGGATATATGCTGTGTCTCTAGGAGTTTGAACACATGGCTAAACTGAAGGCACTCAATGCCAAATCCTTGTACCAATGGAGTAACACAATTTAATTTTGTGTTAAGATGCAAGAAGATTTTTTAAACTGTTTATAACGGTCCTTAATCAGCAGGACATCATTCTCCAAATCTGCTGGTCAAGACCTTCAAATTGAAAATTCCTATAAAATCATCCATCAACATATGTTGCGTTGTGACATCAAATCACACAAACTCCTTGGTCATGTATATGCACATATGTCACTAAATCCTCGTTTAAGGTATTTATTGCAGCAGCCATTTTGTTCCCCTTCGCCAGCCACCAGATCCTGATTATATGCAGCTTCTGAGTGTTATACTAGGAATCCAGTTCTTCTCTATAAATGCCCTGTGGAGGTTCATCATGAGACACCCTATGGTTATGGGCATCCTTACATCATGCCACCATTGCAGAATACACTAATCTATGTTATGCTCTCCACAGCTTAGACTCCCAGGGTAAAATATGATACAAATTACTGGCACGATTTTACTTTATGTCTGAATAAGTGAAGATTAGTTTAGGAAATGTTCACATTATTGGTCCAGGGTAGAACAAACAATATGAACAATGCTTCATCACACAGTGCAGATTTTAGAAAACCTGTCCCCCTCTGTCTGTTCAAATCACTAAAGTGCACTTCAAGTTGCAAATTGATTCATGGTCCAGCTTTTCAATCTAGGATCTGGGGAAGTAACAGTAAACAGAGCTGGTAATTTCCACTGTTGTGACTGACAAGATCACAAAGGGCTGAAATTGTTTTCTTGTTGTGTTGGCGATAATAGCAGGAAGGCTAAAATTAAAGTTCTTATTGACTTTTACAGACAGTTCCTTCATGTGCCAAATATTCTCGCAATGTTTGCAGTCAATTTCGATTCACTTAACCCTTCATATGGCAAAATGTTAAATAAAATAAAGGCTGTGGAATAATGCTGTCTGCTGATTCTATGTTATTGCCACTGCACAAAACACAGCAACCACAGATGATGGATTTCTGCGGTCATCACAATTATGATAACACATGATAATCACAGGATATGTAGAAGTGAAAATCTTAGTGGTTCAAATGTGGCTGTATGAGGATCTACTGTGCCCTGCTTTATTCTTTAAATAAGATGTCTGGAAGATAATGCTCCAGATTTATACACATTTTCTTTGTATTTATAACATTCATGAGGGGCATTACCTGTGCTTGGTGTGCTAAAAGCTGGGAGTGACCTGAAAACATACCCAAAGAGATTTCTTTTTATTCGATGACTGGATCATCCATGTGCTATGATAAATTGTCTCTGAGTTTTTTTTATCCGGCCCCATAAAGGTTGTACATGGCCTGGTACCCAGATATGCCTTCAAGACGCAGCTTGGCATCAGTGACAGTCTATGGAAGCATGCATAACAGCCCCATTGTATCCTATATCATGATAATTGTAAAATAAAACATACGTACGGCTCTTCTCAGTTATACTCTATTCCAGTGATGGTGAACCTATAGCACGCGTGCCAAAGGTGGCTCTCGGAGCCCTCTCTGTGGGAACGCGAGCTGTCAGCCAGCACAGAGGAAAGATCTGCAGCCTATTGGCTTAATTGCTGTCAGTTCTCTTCCCCTCTCTTCTGATTGCACACAGCGTCTAATATACTCTCCGGTCTATCTTAGTAAAGTGTGTGTTTACATGTTTCATGTGTGTATATGAGTTGTGAATGTTGTGAGGGATTAGCTGTAGAGCGACAAGGTACGGGACCCCATGGATGGATCCCCAGCAGGCGAAGGAGGCACAGCAAACAAGATTTTCAGGTGAACACACACGGGTGGTTTATTGTGCAAGGTCCTATATATAATATGTACATCAGGCAAAGTCCAAAGCAATCAGTAGTCCACAGAATAAAGGCTTTATAGCTCAACAGATAGAGTTCTTGCCACACAGGTACAACAGCTCCCCAGTCATACACAGGACTGGTTCAGTGTGGAGCCATCTGACTGAGCAGGTGAGGGGGTTTTATAGAGCGAAAACCAACTCTAATGAGGCAACAGGACACAGCTGGTCTTACCCTGCACCAGGCCTAGCGATTCCAGCTCCCTCTGCTGGTCAGATAGTAAAGTACTCTGCATACTGTCGGTATCTGGCACACACATATCTCCCATACTGGATACAACCAGAGGATTTAACAGGCTTCCTGTCACAAGGTGTAATTCACATTAAATTGCCATCCTGGCACTTTGAGATAAATAAGTGGGGTTTGGGTTTCAATTTGGGCACTCGGTCTCTATACTATCTTAAATCTTAAAACTGGCAGCATCACATATCAATCAATAAATAGCATATCTATAAGTATCAAACAAGTTTACATTATGTGCAAATACTACAATTAGAATATATCTATGTACATGTTTTTTTTGCTAAAGCTGAATACAGGTTTGGAACTAAAGCTGGCCATACACCTATAGATCTCTCTGTCAGATATACTTTAGATCTACCAACAACTATGTAGTGCCGGGTCCTCTGCGACGGAACACAGGTAGACTTGATTGTTTAGAAAGTCCCTCATATTACATGGTTTTGGTAAAACAAAAGGAGATCTAAAGGAAATCCGATTTTTGCCCAATTGCCATGCAACCCTAAAAAAAATTTAATCGACCAAAAATTGGATGGAACCTTGATCCAACACGTCGTTTTTTTTTGGCCGATCGTTTGCCAATTGAAGTAAGTTGGAGGAGAGCATTGATCACTTTCTGTGAGATTGACCAATAGCACCCTATGCTGCAGCTATGCTGCAACCTTTTTAGCAACTGGCTCCTGTCAAAATTTACCCTACATCAGTTTCCCAAGGTGGTGTGCCATCGACTTGTATGGCTACCTTAAGGCTAGATACCCAGAGCTGGTTTTCTCATATTGCCTGATTTATAACCCGATAAATTTATATGTATTGGATTAAAAATCAGCCGACAGATTGCCAGTTTTTTCCAAGGTGATGTAGATAGATCGTTTGTATTTTTAATATTAATGAATTCATCTTTATTTAATTTATTGTTACATGGTGATCCAGCAAGTTACACATATCCTGCCTTCAAAATCCGCTCTATATATGGAGAAGTATGTAGCCACTTGAATTCAAATTCTGTTGAAAAGTAAGATTTAGATGGACTTTGTAACTTTTTACATTAATCAATCGACCCAAAGTGATGGAAATGGAACATAAAAGCGATCTAGCCATGATGGGACATGTTGGTAAATTGCAGTAGATCACTCAAGTATCTGACAGGTTTTCCAGGTATTTGGATGGATTTGTATCTTATAACGGAAATTGAATGTTTTGAATCTATCACACTGTGCGGTGGGATTAATTAATCAATCGGTGTTGGTCAATAGTCAATATTTCAATCGCAAAACCCAATCAAATCCAAGATCAATCAAGCAAAAATTGATGAATGTATGAACAGCTTTAGGAAGACTTTACCTAACAAATTTTATACAGTTAAAACTGTGTAGTTTATTCTTTTGAGATAGTTAAGTTTGATTTGTCTCACTCTTGTTACTCTGTTGAAAACTAACACCAACAGTACCCTGGTATGCAAAATTGTACAGGAGGAGAGATACACAAAGCTTTTCCCCTCCTTCCCCTTCTCTCTGATAAAAAGAAACGAAACGTGCATGTGTTGTGCTCTCTAGTGACATCCAGTGGCTGAAACTGATATTGCAGATTGAGTTGAGATTACAGCTATATTGTTAAACATATACAACGTATGTCACTTGGATAACCGCAGGGAAACTTTAGTAACTATAAAAGGTTACAATTAGGATTGTTAAATTGGGAATATAAATTACTAATTAAAAAAAAGATTGGACTTGGAGTGTTGGAGATCTGGGGGACAAAAATCAGAGTAGGCAAATGTAGGGTAAAATCTTACAAAAGGAAAGTTGCACTACTGAGATATATACTGAGATCTGGGGGTTTAAATGGTTTTGTACTGTGAGAGTTTCATTTGACCCCAAAGCCAGATATTGATGTGTGGATGGAAACAGCTAATCGGAGGCTCAATCAAGAACAGGGAGGTCCATCTGCAGCAGAATCTACCATGCAGGAGGCTGACACAGAGGACAGTGTGGTAGACCACCCTACATATGGGGTGCGTACCAAACACCTCCTGGTACTCACCCAGGTAGCGCGCTAAAAAAGTTATGTGCATCCCTAAATATAACTATATTAAAGGCGTGCTCAGAAAATAATACACTGTGTTAATACTATACAGTACAAAGAGTGTGTCATGTTTTATTTTGTCCTTATTTCTACTTTTACAGACCAATGAAGTATAATGAAGTCCTCAGTGGATACAATGGAGTAAGTGTAGCCACCCTATTACTGAATGTGTGTTACTGGCTCTTTTACCAAGTCCTAAAGATGAAAGCTAATGTAGACACCAACATCAAAGGACTGATAAGCCGCAATATATAACTTTTCTGATCTTGGATTTTAAACTCACTTTCAAATTGCACCTGAACAACTGAAAAATTTGCAAGGTTGTGAACTGCAGTAATTTTTTTATGTTATACATGTGCTCCAATGGAAAATGTCCTCAGTTGAACCGTTTCTAATTCTAATTTCACTACATAATAAGGATAATCTATTGCCCTAGAGCCACTAAACAAAAGAATTTAAACAGGCAAAGAAAAATGGCTATCTTTAAATATTACAAACATGGATGGTACGTTAGACCAGGGTGTTTAAACTTTGCATATTTAGTTAACCAACATTTTTTCTTTAATTGTTAATATGCAAATGGCAAGAATTTGTTTTTTTAACTGTCATTTGCATTCATAAAAAAAAATCATGATGTAATTAAAGTGCTCGCTAAATGGAAGACACTTACCTCTACTGTGTTATTTAGAACAATAAGTATAGCATGCTTACAATAAATATATTTGATTGACTGCTTTAATGACATATTCTTTAAAGCAAATCTGTAAGTGTTTTGTAGACTCTGTCCATGCTGTCAAATAACTGTTTGTATACGCAATCTAAAAAAGAAGAAATTTGATTTTAAAATGCTTTCAGTGACTATCTAGGAAGCAGAGATAAAGCAATTTAAAGCAGTTGACATAAAAGTTTAATATTCTCATCACTTAGTCTAGAGTGAATGGGACATAGTGATTTATTTGATGTGTAACTTCTGAAAATAGCAGCACCTTGAATTTGATAAACATTAGATGGAGAATGACATTAACGTCCTCCAACCCATACAAAATAGATTGTGCTTTTTATTTATTTTGACAATGGCTTCTAATTCCTGGCTGCAAATCACAAGAGCAAATGCCGTGACCTATTATAACGGAAACGGCAAATCACAAAACTGAGCACTTAAATAACGGGCTGGCTAATAACGGTGTCTTATTTTATTTTTAGGCCTCCGGAATCTATTATTAATATCCATGTCGGCTATTGGAATTTCATTTTTAAAGTTACAATTAAGTGCTCTTATAACTAATAATAAAAGTTCACCCGACATAAGGGCAGGAATTTCTTTTTTTTCCTGGCATCACCAGATTGATAACTTATCTCATATCCCAAATAATTATCCATGCTGGGACCTTGGGTCATGATCATTTTAATGCCCTAGTTCTTACTTAAGAAATATTAACTACTTAAGGTTTTATTAAGCCAAGGTAGCATTCACTAAAGTCGTAGTTGAGTCGCCTAGTTATGATGAGGTCATTACAGATCACAGTTAAGAAACACAAGTATCCATCAATAAACAACTTTTATAAAAGTTCTCTGTAACATGAAGCTGCTGTCTTAAGCTGGTCATACACCTTTAGATCTCTCTGTCAGATATCCTTTAGATCTACCAACAACTATGTAGTGCCGGGTCCTCTGCGATTGAACACAGGAAGACTTGATGGTTTAGAAAGTCCCTCATATTACATGGTTTTTAAAAAAAAAAAGGAGATCTAAAGGACATCTGACAGAGAAATCTAAAGGTGTATGGGGACCCTTAGTTTGTATACACCACTAACTGGCGTACACTTAAGCTAGCCACACATGGTTCAATTTTGGTTCAATCGATGCTCGATTAGATCGAGGAATTCAATCGTCTAATCGAAAATCGATCTTATTTACATCAACATACACCCCACATTGAGTTTGCGATTGTGGTGAGATTTCGATTCCAAAATATTACTAAAATCGTCGATTTTGGTATTGAAACGTTTGAATTCCAGATTGAAGTGGTCTATGTTATGTATATCTAATCTAATCGATCCAGGAGAAACACCACAAACATCGACAATTATAAAACGATTTTGGCACAATCGACGATGATTTTCCAACATGTCCGATCAAAATTCGATTCGATTTTCTGCCTTCTTCGAACAATTATCGTCGATCGTACCATATGGGCATTTCTCGATTTTCGTTCAATCGATGAAAAAATTCATCTGATCGAGTATCGATTGAACCAAAATCGAACCGTGTGTGGCTAGCTTAAAGCTGGTCGTACACCTTTAGATCTGTCTGTCAGATATCCTTTAGATCTACCAACAACTATGTCGTATCGGGTCCTCTGGGATTGAACACAGGTAGACTTGATTGTTTAGAAAGTCCCTCATATTACATGGTTTTGGTAAAACAAAAGGAGATCTAAAGGAAATCTGACAGAGAAATGTAAAGGTGTATGGGAACCCTTAGAGAAATTACTAGCTGACTCCTCTTAAGCCCCCCATAGACGGGCCGATTCCCGGCCATAGCTGCAGCCGACCAACCGGCGTGCTCGCTCCCACCGAGCACATAAAGGTTGGTCGGCCGCAACTATGAGGGAGCCCACCTTGAGTTTCGTAGAAAAAAAGCCGGCAGGTTGGATCGCACAAGGATCCGTCCTGCTGGTTTTTTTTCTGCCCGACTGTGCTGCAGGCTGTTAACTTGGAGGGGAAGTCTCCTCCCCCTCCGAGTTAATTGGCTACAGTCTGACAGGAATTGCGTGTGTTAGTGGAACACAGGGGATTCCTGTCCTCTCTGTAGCCGACTGCTCACAGCGTGGTGTCGTCACCACGCTGTGAAGTCTGCTCAAAGTTGGCCATAGATCGGGACGTCTATGGCTGGCTTTAGGAGCTGTTGACTGTCCATGTGACAAGTCAACAGGTTTGTGAATGCCCTAGTTAGAACACAACAATGAATTGTTACGTTATGAAGGCAGCATCAGGTTTTTTTGCACATCCCCTCCGTCATTGATGACACCAGGAATGTGAAGAGAAAGGGTGAGAGAGGGGAGAATTTCCCATAGCGCTCAAAATGCTCAGAGGGTTAAAAACTGAATTATGGAATACATTGTCACCTTCAGTTTCCCCACAACAAAAAAAAAGTTTATTCAAATCAGCAATTGTATACCAGTCTACAACCCTTCATTTTCTAGAGGGTTACAGAATACCTTGATGTGACATAGATATACTTTGGTGGATTTGCTAATGTTGTTGAGACTACCACCTTGGAGGTCACTCAGCATTATCAGCTGCAGCTCAGACGATACTGCTGACATCCTTAAGTGTAAAAAAAAATCTTCTAACAGCTGGAGGGGAGATGGTTACGAGTTCTCCCCTCCCACTGCATTACATGGCGCTTAGGCAGCCGAAGTGGTGTCTGGGAGATCTCTCCCAGGCAGGAGATAGTCAGCACCTGATACCCCTCTTCACACAGGCCCCCCCCCCCTACGAGTCTCTGCAGCTCCAATAGAGAAGAGACAGAAGGTGGAGGGGGGAAGAGAGGGGGGGCAGTGTGGGTGGAAGTCTTCAGATCTCCAGGATCTAAGATGCAGGCAAGAGAATTGCAAGCAAGTGAAGTGATTATAGTGTGAGTTTTTTTGTGTAGCAGTTTCCCAACATCTGAACTGCTGACAGGTGAGTATTGTGTTTTTTTAATGTATGTCTCTTTTTTTATTTCGAGTTTAAAACCGCTTTAAGATATTGAAAGATCCATTTCCAGTCCAAATTTTGGTTTCGGATTCATGTCCTAACATTCTCATCAAGCCCACCTTGATATTCTGTAAAAGCATAGCTGATTAAGCTTCATAGCAGAAGGGAAAACAACCCCAAATCATACCATTTTAACCGCCATGCTTCTGAGCTGATTTTCCCCAAATATATGTTACTGTTGCTAGTAGCAACTTGTTTTATAAGATCTGATCTTTGGTTGTAATTACAGGAGTGAACATTAGTTTAAGTAGTCTAACTGTACACCAGCCTATCAGGTAAACTTGATTGTGACACCCAAATGTTGTAAAAGACTTGCAACAAAATTAGGGGGTTCATTAAGACTTTCAGCATTAGTCAGCTTAAACTGAATTTGATGGCTGGCCACTCCTGAAACCAATTGCATTAACATTTGAAATTCGCATCACACACCTAACAGTGGAATAATGGCTTCAATAATTTTGTATTCTATTGGGGAGACTTTAGGGAACATTTTGATCAGGGCAGCAATCAGTTGCAAAGAGAAAACCAGAAATGTCTGAGGTATAAATATTCTATGAAATATGTGTATGGCTATATTAAATCAATGTGGTCAAAGCATCAAACCATTCATACACAGTGCGGGATGAGGGCCCCTTCCAGTGGACAAGTATGAGTCTGCTGGCTTGAAAGAGCACCTTAGTAACAGCAGTGGCAAGATGCGGTTGTTCAGTGACAATACCCAACACACCTATTAGAGGATCTTGGGGTATAGTAAGTTGGGTAACTAAAGAGATGAATGCAAAATTCTCCACCCAACAGGTACAAAGCTTTGGGCTGTGCCACAAAAACTGCATAAGATCTCCATGATCCCTTAGGGCAAATCGGGTCTGTAAAGCCCCCCATACACTACATACAATTACCATGCAACTTCTGTACAACCAACTTTTCTTCTACCAAAACCATGTAATAGGAGGACATTTCTACACCTTCCAATCACTATGTATTCTATCAGGGAGGTCACTATACTACATAATTGTTGGTAGGTCTCATGAAAGTTGTATGGAGGAATCTGAAGGTGTATGGGGGGCTTTAGATATCCAATGGGGAAAAAAATGCTTAGGTGTGCCCTGAGGATCATCTAATCTAATTTTAGATTAGCCAACAAAGGCTAACAATGATTTTTTGCAGGTGTTGTGGTGAAGTCTGCATGGATATTTTGACTGTAGTTTAAAAGCCTTACATATACAGTGTATGTATGTTTTTATAGAACTCAAAATGTTTTCTCCTCTGCTACCATTGTAGCCCCTTTCTGGGAATTGGAAATGGGTATCAATATCCCCTTTTTCACAGGTCCTGGTTGTTATTCTTTGGCTTCTGGAGTAGCAAAACACTGCAGGCAATGATATGCCTGTGAAGCACACGGCAAAATTGTTCTTTTCAAGTAAAACGCTGGGATTTTATGCCTTTCTATACTACTTGGAAACACACACTTGATCTTTAATAAAAAACAAAAACAGTAAAATGACATTCACACAGCATAAAAAAGTGTTTCTGGTAAGAAACTCCAAAGTGCACATCGCTCTTGTTTTCCCTGCTCTTGACGCAGACAAGACAATTCCCTGTGGTTCAGGGCACATTAGTGCTGATATGTCCACAACGATGGTGACTCCGCGTTGAAAACAAGGCAGCACAGGCATGGCGCTTTGACAACTAAAATCAGATTGGGGACACTTAATATTAGTGGCAATGAAGAGATTTTTGGCCAGTGGAATATTCCCCTTCATTATTTCTGATATTACACAGATTATGAACATAGAATCGTGAAGTAATCATCTTGTTTTCTTAAAACTGTAAATACATTTAAATTACTTTTCAGAAAAAAAAATTCACATGAGATTGTTCCTGTTAATCAGAAATTGTGATGTAATGTTCTAAGACAAAAAAAACAAGACATTTAATAAAAAAAGGGAAAATATCACTAAATCTAGAGGACCAAACAACTACGGTAACTTTTTTAGAAGGTAATTGGTAATCTCCGTATATTTTAATGAAATTTTCCTAGAACAGCACAGCAGTATTATTCAGAGTTTGTAGCTTCCAATTTGCAGCATGTGAGGAAACTCTGAACTATAATACTATTATAAAAACATATCTACATCTGGCCTGTATTTTAGAATCTCCATAAATTATTCATTGCTTACCGGCATATTAAACCTTCAACCTGAGCCTCTTCTAAATCACCTCAACGTATTTCAAGGTGCATGTGCATTTCCAATATTATGTATGTAACAAACTTCAGTCAATAAAAAAGCAGCAGTGGACACAAGCCCGGCCACTGCCCATTCTAATGAATGGGACAGTGTCCACTCTGTGTGTTTTGAGCGGTGCCATTTTGAAGCTGTGGGCTGCTGCGTCTTCATAGCAGCACTGCCGGAGACACCTCCATTGAAGATCAAAGGAGGTGTCTTCCGCATCTTTCCTCTGCTGAATCAATAGGGCGTGTTCCAGCGGGAATAGGGCAATGCAGCGGGAGTGCGCTGTAAGCCGCAGGCAAACTGTCCACAAGCTGCAGGGAATTTGGCCGGCAAATGTGAATCAGCTGTGGAAACATGACCTAAGAGTCTAAGTAGATTTCCAACTATAGATCCTGCTCAAAGAAACTCGATTGAACGGGAAAAACCCAGTTCAATCTGCATTACTTCGAATGGAGACATAAGTCTCCATGCAAAGTATTGGACATGCATGCTGCTACAGCCTGGACACCACTGCTGAGTGTGAAGGGGGCGGGGCCAGCAGGTGGATCAACTCATAACAAAGGGAAGCTTTTACATTTATGGCCCCTCTGAAGAAAATCCATACAAATGTTATGGCACTTAAGCCTTGTGTCTTGACGCCCAATGGAGGATACAGGCACAATTTGCTTGTGTATTAGGTGTGGTAACCTTAAATAAAGCTCACCAAGTTTTTATGCTGTGTTAAAATGCCCTATTAAATTTAATGGTCAAAATGTGTCTGAAAAAACACAGGCCATGAATTGACCATGCTACGCCACAATTTATGCATCAAAGCCGTGGATGCATAGAGATGCAGCAATAAAAGCATAAGGCCCTGTTTTGTGATTGTTGAGCAGCGGTCTATGGCACTCGAGTATGCAGGCATGTCAAAGCCCATAGAAGGTTACAGGCAGTGTCATGCTAGTGCCAAAAACTTCCCCTCACTGAATTTTGAGGTAGTGGACACAGTGGATTTACCAGCATACATGATAAATAACATCATAGCTTTTTTGGTTCGGTATATTACCACTAGAAATGGTCAAATTTTTCGACTAGTTGACTTTGTGAGCGGATTGTAAAGCCTCTGAAAACGGTATCATCACCAAAATTGCTGGAGATATAGAGAAAAGTTTTGCTCAAGCATATGTAGTTCTTTCATAAATTAAGTTAGGTTAAATTTAGATTTTTTTCTTTTGTAGTATACCCCCAACTCTTCTCTACATCTCCCACAAGTTTGGTGATGACACCATGTTCAGGGGGCTTTGCAATTAACTCGAAACTGTCGAAATGGCCAAATTTAAAAAAAAAAAAAATTCTACCATCTCTAATTACCACAAACAATGGTATGCCTTTTTATACCATTGTTTTGTTCAACCCATTGAATTAAAGGTGAAAGTCTGCTGTTTCATTTTAAATTAATTGTGGTAATGTCCAGAACTCACCTCTGTCCAAATATGTATGGACCCAAGTTGCCTGAGATTATACAGCCAGTGACTACAATAAAAGGTGCTTTGGCAAAAAGCAATCATAGGAGGCCTAAGAAAGGAAAGGAAGTGAAGTAGGGAATAAAAGTCAGTAATATTTCTTACATAACAGGTTCACCATTAAGTGAAATGTTGAGCATTACTCTCTGAGGTGACCTTCGGTTTTAGGCACATCTGGTCTTTTATTTCAAACTAGCTGAACTTAAAAAGGGAAAACTGAAAGGTGATTCAAAAGAAATAAAAAGATCAGTAAATTATTATATATAAAAAAATATGCAAAATTGTTACGAGTTTACTGAAACCATGAAAAGTGCATGCCAAAATCCAACTAACAAGACAATATTATGAATAGCTACAAATAAAAATTGTTTAAAGGGAACATATCAATGTAAAGCTTCTACACCATTAAAAAAGGGGGAAAATTAAGTGAAAGACTAAAGGGGTGGCTAGAACTAAAATAATGTGGTTGCATAAGTGTGCAACTGGGGATGTAGCGGTGTTCAGAATTAAGCAATCACATTCAAAATCATGTTAAAAAGGAGTCAATATACACCTGCCATCATTAACAGTGCCTCTGATTAAGGCCAAATAAAGTTCAGGTGCTCTAGTATGTCTGATATTTTTTTTTGTCGCATCCCACAGCTAAAGCCATGGTCCACAGAGATCTTCCAAAGCATCAGAGGGATCTTATTGTTAAACGATATCAGTCAGGAGAAGGGTACAAAAGAATTGCCAAGGCATTAGCTATACCATGGAACACAGTAAAGACAGTCATCATCAAGTGGAGAAAGTATGGCACAACAGTAACATTACCAAGAACTGAATGTCCCTCCAAAATAATGAAAAAACTAGAAGAAAACTGGTCAGGGAGGCTACCAAGAGGCCTACAGCAACATTAAAGAAGCTGCAGGAATATTTGGCAAGTACTGGCTGTGTGGTACATGAGACAACAATTGCCTGTATTCTTCATATGTCTGGGCTATGGGGTAAAGTGGCAAGATGAAAGCCTTTTCTTAAGAAGAAAAACATCCAACTCAGGCTACATTTTGCAAAAACACATCTGAAAAAAGCATGTGCGAAAAGGTGTCATGGTCTGATGAAACCAAGGTTGAACATTTTGGCCATAATTCCAAAAGATATGTTTGGCGTAAAACCAATACTGCACATCACCAAAAGAACACCATACCCACAGTGAAGCATGGTGGTGGCAGCGTCGTGCTTTGGGGCTGCTTTTCTTTAGCTGGAACTGGGTCTTTAGTGAAGATCGAGGTAGTTATGAACAGTTCCAAATACCAGTCAATATTGGCACAAAACCATAAGGCTTCTCATAGAAATCTCAACATGAAGAGGAAATTCAAATCAACAAAGGAATGGCTTCACCAGAAGAAGAATAAAGTTTTGGATGGCTTAACCAGAGCCGAGACCTGAATCCGATTGAAAATCTGTGGGGTGATCTGAAGAGGGCTGTGCACAGGAGATGCCCCCGCAATCGGGCAGATTTGGAGTGTTTCTGCAAAGAAGAGTGTCTTCTTGCCAAGTCACAATGTGCCATGCTGATAGACTCATACCCAAAATGTGCTGATAGACTCTCACCCAAAAAGACTGAGTGCTGTAATAACATCTATATATAGGAACTACATATGGTGTCATGAACATCCATAAGCAGCGGAAATTCCCCCCGAAAAAGTTCAGGGGCTGGGGGAATTTAATGGCCATAAATCTAGAAGTAAATACGAATGAGATATGTATAAAAATAAAACATAAGGATATGTTTATTGCATAGTATTAGTAAAAACATACAGCATGGCATAGCTGGGTTGGCTAACATTAATACATCAGATATATAGAATTGGTAATCAGTACAATATACAAGCAACAAAGAAAAGATTATGTTCATGGGTTAAGATTTGTGGATAGTGCCAGGATAGGGGACCCTAATAGACAGGGTCCACTTCACCCCAACGCGCGTTTCGTGTGTATACTTCCTCAGGGGGTGTCTCCAAATGAATCCATATATTCAGTAGTGATGGGAGCCGGCAGAACTGTTCGCGGCGAACTGTTAGAGGCGAACATGCATGTAGAGGTCCGCCACGTGTTCGCGACACACAGGCGGAGTCGACACGCCCATATTTTTGTGTTTTATTGAAACAAATTGACCCGGAGACAGTCAGCAGGGCACAAGACAGCAAAGACAGCACCCACCACGTCACGGACATCCCACACCCAATAGCACAGCCACAGGAGAGACGCATTTCACATCTAGCTGCAGAAGGAGCACAGTTAGTTGAGATAGAGCTGCGGTGATGCTGTATCAGGGCAACGGATTAGCGACGTTCAGTGTGTCCGAGTGATCGCAGCAATCTGTGGACAGTGCTTTTATCTGCGTCAGGACAGAGAGTCATGAAACAAGGAACCCAAAAGCCATTTTTAGGGATTATTTTTCGTACCCTGTTGACACGCTGTGGGCTGTGGCACTGATTGTGCAAGCTACATATCACACATGCTACTGCCAGTGCTCATATTGGTGGACGTTTGTTACCACCCACAGGGGATTTTTTTCACGCCTATTTTAAAGGGCGATGCAGTGCTTTTTACACTTACAAGCCTTGTGCCAACCTGTGTTACGCCCACACTGCCCAGTGCCCACCCATGTTATGGTGACACTTTGTGTACCCCAGGGGAATTTGTTCCTCACACCTATTTTAAAAGGGCTATGCAGTGCTTTTTAAATACCACTTCAGGCCTTGGGTGCGCAACGGTGTGTGCGCCCGACACTGCCCAGTCCCACCCATAGTTACTGGTGGCAATTGTTACAACCCCATGGGATTTGTTTTCACCCTATTTTAAGGCTATTGCGTGCTTTTCACCACTTACAATACAGCCTTGTGCCCCACTGTGTTTGCACCCACATCTGCCCATTGCCCACCCATAGTTATCTGGTGGCACTTTTTTACCCCAGGGGATTTGTTCACCTCACACAACCCCAGTCCTATTTTAAGAAAGGGCTATTCAGGTGCTTTTTTTTATTTTTAAAAAACCACTTTAACCGTGCACTGGCTTACATCCTTGTTGTGTGCCAACTGTGGTGTGCAATGCCCACACTCACACTGTGCTCATATAGTTGCGCCTTCCCCTCGGCCCCCCGTGCAACAGGGTGTTCCCATATGCCGAGGGACTATCCAGGTTTGTGGCGGAAAAGATCGTTGTTTGCTCACAAAGGTGGTACCCTCCAATGTTATCAAAACGTCCCCTGGAGTTTGGGAATCCCTTTTCCTCCGGCTTCCGCCTTCCCCCTTCCTCCTCCTCCTCATCGCCCGCTCCGTCGTTCCTCAAGAGCATCGCGTCCTCCTCTGCTTGACATACATTTGCATTTACCCCAGGGGATGTTCACCCTATTTTAAGGGCTATTGCAAAAGTGCTTTTTACCACTTAAACAGCCTTGTGCACCTGTGTGCGGCGCCCCCTGCCCAGTGCCCACGCACTCGTTATCGGTGGCACTTTGTTACCTCAGGGTGATTTGTCTCCAACCTATTTTCACCCCCTATCATAAACTGATTCCCGAACCCATTTCGGGCAAAACGAAGCTGCACTATCGATACCCCGAACTGGGTTGCGTGGGAATCGTGGGAGTCTCACCTTCTCCGCCTCGCCGCCGCCGCCATCGTCTGCGGCTTTTCTTTTCCGGGTCCCCGGTGACGTGTGACGTCACGGAGGCTGGACCCGGTCGCCGGCTGTGTTTTTTAAATCTTTTTTGTAACGTTTTGAGCTGGATTGAAATGTCTTTCTATAATCCAGCCAAAGTTTGATCCCGCTATCAGAAACCAGCTCCGCGCTGAGCGTTCCTGATATTGGGTGGACTGTGCCGGCCTGCACACGAAGCCGTTCCGGAATGCCGAGGTCTCCGGCTCTCCCGTGAACAGCTCTCCCGCTGCCGGTGACGTCATCCCGGCGGCGGGAGATTTAAAGGTACAGAATACTTTTTTTTTTTCTTAGAATTTTTTTTTTTCATTTTTTTTTAAGTGGTTTTTTTTATTTTATTTTTTTTGTTTGATTGGATTGGATAAATGTTTATCCAATCAAATCAAAAGAAAACAAGTGTAAACTCTAAAAAACAAAAAAAAACAAAATTTTTTTTCCCCAAAATTTTTTTGTTTTCTGTACCAGCTAAAGCCGGCCATCATCGCTTGTATTCGATTTTGCGAATGATCACCATGCGCATCGGGGTAATCCGCTTTGTGATCAATTGCCAACTAACGCGCCCACCTGAATCAGTACTGGCCAGGCTGAATCCGTAAATCCAACTGCGCCTTGCCGGAATCGGCGCAATACCGCTGGCTCTCGTGTGCCGGCAGCATTTCTAACAAATGCTGCAGGCCACACAAAGTCCTTTTCCCTCCCCCATCGGCGTCACAGGGTGGACCGCCGATGGGGGCGGAAAGCAAAACACTGGTATCACTTTGGTACATAAATCTGCACCTCATTGAACCCCGCCCAGGAGGTTAAGGGCTATTGCAGTGCTTTTTATACCACTTACAGCTTGTTCAACTGTTTGTGCACCAACACAGCCCAGGGGCCCACCCATATTATCTTGTGGCACTTTTGTTACCGGCAGGGATTTTTTCACCCTTTGTATGGTATGAATAATATTGCAGGGCGTCCATTACATCCTTGTGCCAACTGGTGTGCCCAGCCACATTATCTGGTGGAAGGGTCATACCCAGCACTTTTTTTCACCCATCCATAAAGGGTATTAATAAAAAGTGCAGGGCTTTCCGTCCATTACAAGCCTTGTGCCAACGGCTTGTGCCCATCCACATTTATCTGCGTGCACAGGGCCTTGTCGCAAAAAACATAAAAATTGACAGGCAGAGGCAACCCATCAAAACGCAGGGTCGTGGTGTTCTGGTGGTGAAATTTCCGTTGGCCCTGCCCAATGGCCAGTGGTCAAGAGGCCTTTACCGTCAACACAGAAATGCTGGGGACTTATTGACTGGGGTTTACACAGGAAGACCACCCATCTTCCACAATCCACCCTCTACCCTGGACACACCATCCTCCGCATGCTCGTCTGCTGACACCTCTCAGTTGCCACTCACCTTCCCGTTGAACCCATCAGAGTAGTTGTTCTCACATCCTTTTGAAGAGCTGATTGGATGCGCAACCATATTGCCTAGGCATGTAGATACATGGACCATGCCTCTGACAGGTAGCATTACACAAGGGAGTGCGGTTGTGACGATGATTTTTGTACCCACTGCTGCTTCCTTGCTGAGGGTCAATACCAGTGAAGCGTTGAAGATGATGAGATGTGCCGTGGATGTCACGTGGGTGCCACACCCAAGAAAGGACAACAGGGGAAAGTTCAGATGGAGAGACGAGAGGAGGAAGACGAGTTGTAGCAGTGGAGGTCATCGCAAGGACTAGTGGCACAGTCAGGCAGCATGTATCGGCACCTGGGGTCAGCCAGACAGCACGCCAATCACCCATGCTGTTGCCACCACCATTTGGCCGTCAGTGCAAAGCTCATCAGTGGCATTTTTTTTGTGGTGTCTGCCGCTGATAGCAGCGATGCCATTTGCACAACGTGTGCAATAAATACTGAGTCGTGGTTCTCTGTCCCAAAAACCCACCTCGGTACACTGCTTTAGAAGGCACATGATCTCGCATCACACCGCCTTGGGAGCAACACATGGCTACAAGCGCACACACCTCGAAGCCACCCTCCCTCCTCCTGTCCCCACAAATCTTCAGCCACTGCAACCACACTGTCCTCTTTCCCCCTCTCAACCACCGCCACTCTCCTCTCGGCTTTGACGATCACAGCCTCATCTTGCCACGGTCAGGTGTCAGTGAAGACATGTTTGAGCGGAAAAAACAATGTCACAGAGTCACCCTTTTGCCTGGCGTCTGACATCTTTCTTGACGAGCTCTTAGCCCGCCAGCTTTTACCATACCAGCGGGTGGAGTCTGAGGCTTCAAAAAATGTGGCTATTGGACACCGGCAGTGGAAGGTACCCGGCCGAAAAAAAAATTGCACACACGGCAATCCCAATCTTTATTC
>CM070032.1:44967295-45012204 GCA_036250615.1 Ptychadena robeensis | reverse complement strand
TTTAAAATTCGCCTCCCATTGAAGTCAATGGCGGGTTCGCGAACATTAAATTCCGGGTTCTAGCCATCACTAATTTTCAGATATCAATACCAAAAGAGGACCAAACCAGGAATAGACAACGGAGGATGTTGGTTAGCATCAGGGTATAAGTAGAGAACGTAAATGGTGAGGTGATGTTACTAGGGGTTCACTCACTTGTAGATGTATATCGAGCGCCAAAATGATGGAGCGCAACAGCCAGGAGCCCTCACCTCTTATGGCCTCCAATAATTTATCACTTTTTTTGTCTATTCCTGGTTTGGTCCTCTTTTGGTATTGATATCTGAAGATATGGAATTCATTTGGATAAAAAGACACCCCCTGAGGAAGTATACACACGAAACGCGCGTTGGGGTGAAGTGGACCCTGTCTGTTAGGGTCCCCTATCCTGGCACTATCCAAAAACCTTAACCCATGAACATAATCTTTTCTTTGTTGCTTGTATATTGTACTGATTACCTATTCTACTTATCTGATGTATTAATGTTAGCCAACCCAGCTATGCCATGCTGTATGTTTTTACTAATACTATGCAATAAACATATCCTTATGTTTTATTTTTATACATATCTCATTCGTATTTACTTCTAGATTTATGGCCATTAAGGTCCCCCAGCCCCTGAACTTTTTCGGGGGGAATTTCCGCTGCTTATGGATGTTCATGACACCATATGTAGTTCCTATATATATTTATATTTGGGATGTCGGCCGCATACTCAGGAAAATGCAAATTTCTATATATTGCTGTAATAACATCAAAAGGTGCTTCAACAAAGTATTCGTTTAAGGGTATTTATTCTTCCCTCCACCTAAAAGATTTCAGTTTGTTTTTTTATTTGTGTGGTACAGTTTCTAGGCCACATTAAAAGGTGGAAAAAATTCTGAAATGATTTATCTTTGTCTTATTTTTGTACAGCGTAGGAACCTGACATTTTACTTTTATATCCACTGTATACAGCCTCAAGGCTAGCCCGGGTACCACGCTAATTCCCAAGGAAGCTTGCGGTGAGGAAGAGGCTTTACATCTGTTTACCCACACACCACTTACTCCTATACCATATGTAACAACATGCATTTGAAATTGTGTGCTTACAAAAAAAAGTAGTACTTCAACAAATTGGCAATAGACACTCAAATAAAGCAATTTATTTCAGTTTTTATAAACAAAATGGATACAAAAAGTCATCAAATATATTTTTTATACACAGGTCAAATGATTTTTTAAAGGGCAGAGAACATCAACCATCATCTTGTGTTGCTTAAAATAATGAGTTTAGTTTAATACTAAAACAAACAAAGCCATTTAACATTGATATCTAAACATATTATTGAAAATCCATACATAAATAAATGTTCATCAGAAAAGGTTAGAAAAAATGGGGAAATTGGCAGTTAACAGTTTAGTCCATAAATGTAACAAGTAATGAAAACAAACCTAGTAAAACTGCACAGCTCGATCATTTCTCAAGGATATGGCTTTCTTTTATTGGTAGGAGTGTGTTGGTCATTTATAATGTTTCTTTATTGTAGATTTTATTATATTACATCTTCTATTATGAAACAGTTATATAAATCTGTTTTAAAAGAAATACAATAAAGATAAATTTTATAAACAGAACATATATATAATGTTACAAAACGATAACACCACGGCTGTGCTTTAGTTAAAAAAAAAAAAAAAAAAGTACAAATAAAATAGTAGTGTGCAGTAAAAAGTACTTAAATATATGATACAGAAATCTAAACTTGTTAGGACGATAATTCTAGTGACATTGAATTGCTTATGTACAGCTTTCACTTAAATGCAAATATAACTTGAACATATTTATGAACATTGTTAAGGTGAATTTTAAAAAACAAAAAGTTTACAAATGTCATTTAAAGTGTTAAAATTGTGTTTGTAGTTGTAAAAGTTGTGAGGTACTAAAATACATAAGAATTACTTAAACTTAGGAATAAGGTGTAGGAATAACCCATATTTACTGATGTCTGCATTCTTGTTTTCAATGTTTCCGATCATAGAAAATCTAAAGTTACCTTAATGTTACTTTGGGGTAAGCATTGGCAAAAACCTAACATAAGCTGGCATCTAGTTGTTCGATCCGTCGGGACCCCCTACGTTCAGCGCAGTGCTTGGTGGGGGTCCCGATGGATCACACACACAAGTAAATTACAAAACACAGTGGAAACATACCCCAACAGTCTAATGCCTGAACACATGCTCTGCCTCTGTTGCCTGCAGCAATGTTATCAGTCTGGACTTTTAAAACATTCCAAGGAGTATGTTGTCAACCTATTTAGTGATGTCACCTCTGTAAGTTGCCCCCCAACATGTAGTGCCGGGGCTTACCTAAGCAAACTAATTTAATCAAGAACATTTGTGCACCACAATTGAATGAACCAACTGTAATGTATTGTGTGGCCAACTTTAATAAAATACCCAAAATGCACATGGCTATATAATGTACAAGAAAAGTAACTTGGATATTCCAGAAGATCATATAAATCTGTATAAACACAGAGAACTTAAAATAACATTAGCTGAACTATTTTGAAAAAGACAAAGCTCTGATACTGGGCTGAGACAATAAAACACAGCTGTGGTCCTGTCCAACAGAAGAGCCCAAAACGACATCGAAGGCTGTTTAGCACCAGCAAACTACTGTGCAACTGGAATATCAAATATATGAACTTGACATACATTGCTGTGAATATCAAACTTCATTAGAGGCCTTTCTCAGATATTGATAGACACTGGATGGCAGATGTTCAACACCTGAACTAGTAGCATATCTAGGTCACACAGCAGCATACCACCTTTGGCAAAGGTTTCTGGTACAAATTCAGTTGGCTGGATATTTTAGCATTTTTTCACATCAGACTTTTGTTTTAACATAACACAAAAAGTTGACTAAGTTGATTCCATTCTCAATGAACGCATGCTAAAACATGTATGTAACATCTTAATCTGTTAAGGCTTAGTGGTTTACAGGCCAAAGTAAAAAAAAAAGTGCTTAAATAATTTAAATTTGTTCCCATGCAAAAATGACTTTAAAAGGAAAATGTTACCAATGCCACACAAGTACAGTAACATCAACCGGAATGTTTGATCTCACACTGATTTACAGACTGATGGTATACATTTGGCAATATGGAAAAATGTTTTTTGGTCCAAAAACTGAATGGTCAATAAAATTATCCCTCTCAAATAAATAAAAAGTGAATGGCCAATTAAATGAATATTTACCAAATAAATATTGTAACACAAAAAAAAAAGCTCAACTATTGGGTTAAGGATCCCCTTTGTAGGGGATCATCATCACCACCCCAAGACCTAATTGCTTGTTTGGGCTGGAGGATGATGAATAGGCAGATATACCGTATTCCTCTTTCCATCTGGAGACAATGGTTTGGAAAGTGGTTGGGTTCTTGGCATCCTCCTGCACACTGCTGGAATTACATTGAACAGCCAGCAAGGTTCGCATAAGAGAAAGCTTGCTAATGGAATGAATAAGGTAAGTATCTTTCTACACATCATGGGCACCTGGGCAAAATGCCCACATAACCCTTAAAATGGGGAGGGGGACCAACCACAAAGATGAACCTTTTTTTTCTTTACAGTTTAGCCTTTAAGGTGCTGTTATCCTTTACAAGATTAAGGGGTACTTAAAAAATGGTCATCAACAACCAGTAAATTACAGTATATACATCTACAAGCATATGTAATCACACAGTTGGAAATGGCCACAGAATTGGCGAACGGTTTGAAGTTTTAATGTCCCTAATGTCTAGTTCAAAACACAAAAATACTACAACTATTGTTTCATGTGAGTTATGTGTGATGCAAATAGATGAAGTGAGAATGGTAATGTAATATCTGTTGTGTGTGTACATGGGCTTATTTGTCAATAAAATACATATGTTTGGTGCATATTAAGATTGGAAACAACACCAACAAGCTCAGTGTCCAACATTCTCAATAACTAGAAACTTTTAGGGAGCAAATTAAAAATTCCTCTTCTCTGTGTTCACACACTGCTACAGCTTGGTAGAATGAAAAGAAATGTCATATACAAGTAGATAGAGTTTGCTTTTGTGAGAATATTGTTTGAAAGGGTTTTAACTGGTCATAACATAACTGCCTAATTTCATTATTTTAAGGTTTTGAGTTGTGAACAGTTGGCATTGTAAGTTGTTTCTTCCCCTCAAATCATGGATCAAAAGAATAGGAAGTTAGTCAAATACTAATTACAAAACCAGTGATTTATAGGAATCCATTTTATTATATTTACGAATAATAGACTTAGATCCATTCTTGGTCATTGTCTAAAATTGGCATATATGACTCTGACTTTGCAGTCGCAATCTGCCCCACAAAGCAGCCTCTGTCTAAAGCTATAAAAGTCATTCCTTGTGGGAACATTGACTGAATGATTACTGCTCTTTGAGGAATCACATCAAAGCTACATGATCAAGCACCGTGTCTGCTCTGTATCAGCTAGCCAAGCTCTCTAGGGTGAACAATGCGGCTTAATGACAAGTTCAGCTCACTCTACGTGACCATCAGTACGCAGGAAAAAGGCTCAGTTACGGTAAGGTCCAACCTTATAAATCTCTACATTAAAGTGCAAAACTCCTTTAACTAAAACTAATTATATTATAGCTGGCATTTTGGCTTGCAAAAAATCTCATGCTAATAAGAACATTTCTTGATGCTCATTTTATATATGAACTGCAGTATTTACAGTTGGGAGATGACCTGTCGTATGGTATCACAACATTTTCTTGTCAGCACACTTGACGCTCAATATAACAAAAGGCTACATGTTTTTTTTCTCGTGGTACGTTACTGAAACTCGTCGCATTTTGCTTACCACATAACATGAAGGGGCATGTAGCAGCCCCATCACACAACAGGTGGAGGTCTACAAAGCACCTATATAAGTGATGCTATTAGTAATAAACAAGAAAATCCTGCTGGTGTTTTATACAATGATTACCAAATGGAAATTGGCTAAAATATAATCCAATAAAAGATATCACAGGCACCAATAGTAAAAACGATTGAATTTAGAGATATTACAGAATTACAAAATGAGTTATTTTAATCTTCATTAGAACTAAGATACACAAGAAGTGGCTGAATACAAAAGAGGTGTCCGGCCTCAAGGGAGCAGTTTTAATCTAATAACAGTTGTTCAAATCACCAATGTGGTGCTCCTCTGTACTTGAATGATTTTTAGTGCTAAGAGGTTTTAGTAAAATCCTCAGTACACATAAGCTGTCTAAAGATCATATATCTGAGTAAAGGATATAATGTGGTGCCCACTACTGTTGGCACTTAAATGTTAACAGCTATTGTTTTTTGATACACATTTAATTATTCCTTTAGAAGATATCAAAAGGCTAAACCATAGATCATAATTATTATTTTTTTCACATGGAAAATACACAACCACAACAATAAATAATATGGGATTTTGAGAGATGTATTTGGCTCAGGCTGAATCACTCAATATTTGTGGCAGTCCATTTGCCCCAGCCCAAAATAAACGTGAATAACCCATGAAAATATAACAGAGCGGCTTTTACTGGCACATTGCACTTAAATCCATAGATTTTCAGTAGCTATATGTCATAAGTCTAATGGGTAACCTCACTCTACGAACCTCCTCTGATCCCAGGTTTCCCTGGACCTGATCCCAACCTGAGACAAGGCAATGAAATGAGAAGCAGTGTGATAAACATATGCTCTATCTTCTCTAGCCACGCATTTTGGAGCACAGGAAATTATTGGCTCCCTGTAAGCTCCTACTTTCTATTGTAATCCTCCAAGTGGCTGATAACAATTCAAATTTACATTACATAATGTATTAAGGATTACAGAGCTGTATTTATTTGTGCATTTTCTGTCTACCTGGAGTTCACCATTAAATGATTGCAGAACTTGAAGGCTGAAAAAGAGCAACAAATAAATGCGCTTTCAGTGTCACAATTAAAATAATAAAACTGTCAACTGTATTCATTCACTCTGAAAACCCAAAAGCCCTCATATGCATGGAAACAAAAGCTTCCTCTTAACTGTTATCAAGTGTCACCATTGATGAGGGCAAGACATGAAACACTGCAACATGGTATGATATGAGCCAAAAAAATGTAGACCCTGAAAACATACCAATCACTTTATATTATCACCATACAGTGTGCATCTGACATGTTTCTCTTAGCAACCAACACTCAAAATCAATTTACCCCTGGTGTAGAGGACAGTAGGATTGGACTTCAATTACAATGTTCAAATTTCTCCTTAAGATCAGAGGTCTCCAAAGTTCTTTTTTATTCACTGTATGATGATGCAGGACTTACCTAAAATCATCTGCATAGGGTAATAGAGTGCCTTATACAGCCAGGTGTAACCAAAAAAATATTAGAACACCATTTACATTCTTCAGGAACTATGCAGAGCTAAAAGGCAGACCATGATTAGTTTCAGGCCATAAGAAAAGTTATTTCTTGAGACCATATGATAGACCAGGTTCATTCTTTCTTCATGTATGGACACTTTAACTTACTTAAAACCTATAGCTACAAAGAGACATCTTAATAAAGCAAGTTCATGTCAGGTATGTTTTATGTCAAGCCTGCACAACATGAATGAGAGGAATAGGAACCATTTTAGGAAATGGTGTGCATTTCATGAAAGCAAAAAGGCACATGCAGATTGGCTAAACACAAGAATGATTGCAGTATTTGGTAAATGCAGTTTATCAAATTAGCCAAACAAAACTACTGTGTATCAAAGTCATGGTCCATAGGTGGGTTCAGTACTATGTGATTTTCTTTTTGATAGCAGCCAGCTCCTTTTGCACCTCACTGAACTTTGGTCGATTTTCTGGCTTGTAATCCCAGCATCGCTGCATTATTTTGAAAACTTCCTCCGGACACTTTTGGGGAGCTGACATTCGATAACCTGAAAAGGAAATAAGTTACAAAGACATTTCATATTTCAAAATATAGATAGATGTATTGAGATCAATGCATGTGTATTAATTGGTATGATTAATAAATTAAAAACTAAAGCCCCCAATACACCTTTAGATCAAGCCATACAATTTCCTTTAGATCTACCAACAACGATGTTGTATAGTGGCCTTGCTGATAGAATACATAGTGATTGGAAGGTTTAAGCTAGCCATACATGTATAGATGTTTGCACAATTGATATTTTGATTGAGTATCTATTGTGTCTATATCAAATTAATACATTCTATTTTCGTTCGACCAACTTGATTTACCACAACATTTTGTAGTACCGGATGTACTCAAATGAAATATCGTACGATTTAAAAAAAAAAAAAAAACACAACATAAAATAGCTTCATTCAAATTCATTAGATATGTAAGCCCGATCGGACAGGGTCCTCTACTCGTCCTGTGTCATAACCGGTACCTGTATGTACTATCCTATCTAATGTATTAGACAGCGCTGCGTAATATGGTGGCACTATATAAATCAATGATAATATTAATTTGATCGAACAAAAACGATTGAATGTAATTATTTGACATGTCTGATTTACATTCAACGGTTACCAATTTCATCAAAATTTACCAACATGTTTGATAACTTTAGATTTTTTGTTCGATATTGATATCTTTTTATCGAACTAACCATCAATACAATTAATATTTAAATGCAGTACATAAAACCCTCAGTATCTTTCTACAAGTGGGTGAGTAAACCTGCCCCTTTTTTTTTTTTTTTTTTTTTTTTAACACGGTACCTTTTTCTACTTGTTCCCGAGCTTGTTGATTGGTCATTCCTGGGTAAGGGCACACTCCCAAACTGAAGGTTTCCCAGAGGAGAATGCCAAAACTCCAAACATCACTCTCAGAACTGTATCGTCCTAAAGGAAAAGTACAAAGTAAAATAAATATTTAATGAAAATGTATACAAAATCAATATCATATATATAAAAATTACTTGGCTCATAACTTCTAGTTATCAACAAAACTTCTAGTTTTAAACTATACTTTTTTCAGAACATAAATCTTGTAAATGTGTTATGTATAAAGCCCCCCATACACCTTACAATCTTTCCATACAATTTCTGTACAATCAACTTTTGTTCTACCAAAACCATGTAATATGAGGACCTTTTTAAACCTTCCAATCACTATGTATTCTATCAGGGAGGACCTGACACTACATAGTTGTTGGTAGATCTAAAAGAAATTGTATGGAGTGATCTTAAGGTGTATGAGGAGCTTTACACAGTCTGTGAATTTAAAGGGTAAGAGTACTGTCATGATGTAGAGAGCTCATCTACCTATGGCCATGCATGAAGATGCCTCTTTAGATATCAAAAGGTTACATGTCAAACATGTAGGACAGTGGTACAAAGTGTAAAAGAAGCTTTCAGTAATAGAGTTACAGTATAACAGCGATTTCTACTGCCTCTGCTGCTGTTAGAATATAGTTTACACCAGAGATCATAAGCCGATTGCTGCACCTCAAACCCACTTTACAATAATGCATCAATAATCAGAAAAGTCTAGAAAATGTATTGTTTCTACAGCAGGAATGCAAGAGAACATGTTAGAAAAACAAATCTCTGATTTGCTCATAGCCAAAGGCGCGGACACATTCTTGCGATAAAAACATAGACCAATGTTTCAAATATTCATAATTACTACGTGACAAAAACAGTTAAAGATACAATTGTAATAGTGAGGTCACAATAAAAACAACAAAGGTTACAAGCAAACCTGGCAAATCATATCTTTGTTCAGATTATGAATAAAAAAAAACCCAACTTACTACAAAAGAATAGAGGTAGAAGGTTTCAATGAAGAATTATTATATTTAGTACATCAATAAGCCCATTTTACTGTATACATTAAATGTAAAAATTGCACAAAACATGTTAACTTGCTTGACGTCAGAGAATTTAGTGCACACTTCAAATATCTTTTCCAGCTGTGCTCAATTAGTTTTCCAGCTTAATAGACTATAATTAAGCCCTTCTAATGTGCAGTTGGAGGTAACATTTGTTTTCTTGTCTGCTTACTCATTCTACACTTTGGCAAGCTGTAATTTACCACTTTTCACTAAAGTCCTTTCTTTGGTTTAGAAGGTAAATGTAATGAAAAAATGTCTACAATCACAACAGTAGAAGGTTAGAAGAAAAATATAATTCACTTGAACAAGATTTGTGTTTTGCATGGAAAGGATAGATAGGTCTCCAAGGTCAGACATTGGCAAACACCCTGAGATCACTAAAGCCCCACATACAAGCATAGATCCCGGCATGATCCTCAACACATCGTCATCACCCTGCGGCCAATCATTCAGAGAAATGAGGTGCACCATTTGTGTGCGCTATTTGCTGGCTGATGCGATCGACCAGAACAGAACCAACAAGACGGTTTGCCATACGACCGACTTGTGGTGTGATCCTGGTAGATTGCTCCAGGTGGGCGCATTCGGTTTGCGGATGACAATTGTCCACAAAATCGCCAGGGGATCTATGCGAGTAAGAGGGGATTAAGGAATATTCAAGGCAGTGATTCATGGTGTCAATAGTTCTTAAAATTTTAAAACAATATAAAAGAATAAGTTAAGATCAACAATTACTTAAAGCTCTATTTTGCTAGAAAATGCTCCCGACAGATTAGAGGTAGAGTGAATGTGAAGTGCATAAAATGGGGGACAAGAAGAAAAGGAAGAGGTCCGGCCGCCCCACTCTTGTGTCCATTGGCTCCTTGTGTCTTCCCCTCAGCCCCGTTTTTTCTTATGGGATTCAAAAGTTGATGTTACCCGGTTTGGTTGTACATAGCCAATATATATGCAGGGGCAAGCACATGTCATTATTGGTATAGAACGTGATTTGCATATATCCATTATGAGAAATAGAATAATGTAACACCACATAAAATAATAATTTTGTATCATGTTCAACTGATGGTCTTGAAATGCAATGTTTGATGATCCTGATATCATGTCTATAATTACTGTTTCTAACAGATGGTTAGACAACCTACGGTTTGAAACAAACTATTTTTCAGAAAATCTTACCCACATGGGGCATTCCTGGTTTTTAGGACCATTGTTGTGCCCAATTGAACAATGCTGTGATTAAATTATTTGATTACTTAAGGGCGGGGTTTGCCAAAAAAGTCCCCACCGAGGGTACTTTCAGTCCACTCCATAAGAAGAAAAGGAAGAAGGATTGGAGGGTTGGGGTATATGGCAAGGGGTTAAAAGATGCATGTGCATGGGAAACCAGTCCAACAAATGAGTAACTGGAGGAAGGATAACTGAACAGAGCCAGTGCTTACTGAGAAGTGTCTTGAATGTGGGGGACTCTAAAAACATCAGTCTAGCAAAACAAAGGTCATTACATTTTGGGTAAGCCTCTAAATGGCCATCAGTAGAGCAAGCTTAATCACTCGTTTATTTGAGGACAGTTTGGTGGATTTCCTAAGTCTGGGGATGACGGCGTAGGCCGGAGACAGAAAGAATCTAGCTATTTTAAAATGACCAGGGATTAATAACTAGCTTCTAGTTTTTCTGTTGGGGGAAATGTGTAAGAAAACAAGCTGTTTGTATGGTTGCAAGCTAGGAAGACTTATTGTGCCAGATAGCAATATTTTACGCAGGCTGATTTTTGAGACAAGATGTATCCCAAAAAAAAAGGGAATAAGCAATACAAAAAATATACTAGAACAAAAAACATAAGTAAAATAAAACACAGGTATGCTCTGAAGATCTCCAACCTGGTACACAAATACACCCCTAACCGCCCCCTCCGCTCCTCCAGTGACTTACTAATGACATCCCCACTCATCACCTCATCACTTGCACGGCTCCAAGACTTCTCTAGGGCCGCTCCTACTCTCTGGAACTCCCTCCCTCGCCCCATCAGACTTGCTCCTACCTTTGCCACCTTCAAAAAAGCTCTAAAAACCCACATCTTCAGCCTCTCCTACCCATCTTCTTAACATCACCACCATGCCAGTTCCCACCCCCCCCCCCACCTTTTGTATACCTTGTTCCCCAACCTATTAGATTGTAAGCCCGTCCGGGCAGGGTCCTCTACTCCTCCTGTGTCATTACCTGTACCCGTGTGTTATACTGTGTTGTATCTCCTCTCTAATGTATTGTACAGCGCTGCGTAATATGCTGGCGCTATATAAATAAATGTTAATAATAATAAAGATGGACTTTTCTTACAAAATACAACCATTTAAAGTAGCGGACATGTTTCTATACAGACTTCTAATGAATAGTGATCATCCTTACTAAATCAAAACAAGTAACATGTCTCTGTGGTTAGCATTACTGCTGTGTTTTAAATATTTTTCACTGGAAGCAGTCTCTAGTTAAACTATACAACAGAAGGAACATCTGAGAGAGAGATTTTTATCCACTTGATAGGTCTGCTTTACCATAAGTAGTATGGACAATGCTGTACTCTCAGTATGAAAATGATTGTGAATGGATTTGTTAACCATAATGTAACCATGTAGAAAAAGGTTCCTTGTGTAAGGAAAGCTCGCACACCACAAATACATTAAACTTTCTAAATTGTTACAGAAAATGAGAAAACTGCCAGTCAATCTTGAACAATGTCATTATATCCTGAGAATCAGGTTTCCTCATCCCATATATTAGCTTGAAAGAGTATCAGATTAGTTACATATGCAATAATATAAGTAACGTGCTAAGTAATCGATGTTGAGTTTAGTGAATTATAATTTAATAGTGAAACCAGATGAAGGAGAGGAAATTTGTCTACTTCACGAAGACTGCAGAAACGACAGTACTGTCCATGATTACACCTAGCATGATTGGTATGGGTGCTGCTAATTTGTCTGATACTTCACCTGATTACAATGTTCGAGAGCTGATTGTGAAGAGTGAATGGATTAAGCAGAAATTTAAAAACAAAGTGATTCATCAAATAGGACAGTAACATAATAAGCAGATTTTAACTATGTCATTGCAATGCAAGTTTGTTTTTTCGATTGAAAATTTACATTATGAGGTTACAAGTGGTGGGGGACCTTCAAGCAAGAACTAAACAGATGCAATCTTTTTTTTTTTGTTTGTTAATCATAAAATCATATTTTCTGGATTTGGTCAAAACATACAACTCTACAAACTTGGTATGCAGCCATCTGCAGTGATATGATACAACAAAAACATAACTTATAATAAAGACTACCAGACTCGCTGGTAGGCGAATCACCCCACACTGTGGAATATGGTCAAGTGAAAGACACAGAAGTGCAACAATTCTAAAATAATAAACCAAAATGCTGCACCAAACCAAGAAGCCAATATGCTTTCTTCTCCAATGAAAACAAAAAACATTTATTTAGTTTGTTGGACTAATAATTTTTTCAATTGGGATTTCCCAAACCACTGGTACAAAAGAATGGATGAGATTTTAACTTGTCCCAAAGTGGGCCATATTCATTTTTTTGATCCATTAGTCCTCCCCTCTGCTTGTTCTCAGCAATAACTGCAGATCATGCCTAGAGGATGATATTTATCGTCTCCTTTTAGAGGTCCTTGTTTGCCTATGATTGCAACAGAATGTTTAAGCTTACTATTGAAAGCCTTTTTTTATATATATTTGTTAACCTCCTGGGTGTTATGCCCGAAGCCAGCTCTCTGCAGCATTTCTGCCACGTGTCTTTGGCGTCAGCGGTGACCACGAAGGGGGCAACGCCATAGACCTCCATGTTAATGGAGGGGGCGTCGCTTTCCTCCATTATGTAGTGAGTCGGGAGGGCAGCGGAGTACAGCCATGATTGCCAGGGAAATGACTTTTTGTGCAATGAAAAATAGTGCGAAAGGCTCCTAACACCCAGAAGGTTAATTTAAATATTTTTTCCTTTATTTAAACATGCTTGGCAGTACGATTGCTGGGAGGACTTGGGACCGGGTGGCCCTTACAGGCTCTTGGTCTGGCCCATCTGTCAAATGTAAAGATCCATTGTGGTCCATGAGTCAAAACATTTTGCCATTCCTGTATTAGATGATAAGTGAGCTTTGCTTAACTGTGTGGGAGTTCTGGCTCTCAACAGGGCCATCCCTGGGAAGTCTTGTGTTGAAGAGTTCTCTCCAACATTCTGCTTCTGGAGATAACACTATACCTTTAATGGTATGATCCAAAGAAGAGTGGTGTCCTCCAATGAACTAAAGAAAAAAAAACCTTATGCCTCAGAAACACAGAACAAATGTGAAGAGATTCAACAACAGAAAGGACACGGACAACTACAGGGACAGGTTAATACTTGCTAAGCACTGCTTTGACAAGCGGAGCAGAGTCTGAAGTTGTGGCTAAGGGCAAGACTGAACACCGCGATGAGTGACAGTCAGCAGCTGTTAAGAGAAAACTGCAAAGGCCAAGTCATTCTTGTACTTAAAATCCCAAACTGCTCTAACCAGAGAAGTGAGAATATATCCGGGATTTGCTAAATGTGACACAAGCAATAACCATCTACTGGAATGTTTAACAATTTCAGCTCTTGTTCACTTATACCCCTTTTGCAACAGAGCAATTTTTATGTTTATATTATGTCTTTTTTATTTAGTCATAATTTTGTTCATAGAATCTCATGCAAAGCTTTTATTTTAATTTATATTGATGATTATTTATTTATATTGATGTGGCTGTGAAAAATGTATATTATTAAATGATGGACGTAAATGTACAAGGGTATATCCTAGGTATACATTCAGACCTTGGCCCCCGTAGTGTAGGAGCTTAGCTTTCATATGACGGAAGGTTTACAAATATCAATGAAGTTGGGCAGCTGAAATCCACAGATGTAAAGATCTGGGCTGTCCACAGAGGTCATCTTATCTTTTCATAAGGGACCAAACGCGGGCTAGTAACGGAACTTAATAAAATGATGCAACTGCCAACTAGAATGCCAAGGTAGAATACAGAAGATAACATGACACAGTTGACATACTTCCTCTTCCATAACAATAGAGAGAAGATGCTTTATAATTAAACACATTTTAGATGGGCTTGATAGCCATTGTCAGATGACATGATGGCAGCTTGTTAGCAGCTGTACATGGGGAAATCAGTCAATTATCCTGAGGAGTTCCAGTGACAGGTGTTCCTGCAGTGATATGATGACAGTTTAGTTTCTAATCTCTAGCAAAAAAAAAAAATAATAGGTTGGAAGCATAAATAAATATAATACCACCACACTGCCTCACAATCTATGAACAATGAATGCCAGGGATCTAAATATACAAAACATTGGCTGGCTAAAATAATAGACAAGTACATTATTTGTAAAGATGCCAGGGTGGCTGGATGTGACAGAAACTACCGTATATGCCGGCGTATAAGACGACTGGGTGTATAAGACGACCCCCCAACTTTTAAAATATACTCGCCTATAAGACTACCCCCTCTTGCACCGCACACCCAATAAAAACATGTATGTATACTATGACTTCAAACCCACAGATCTCCAACACCCTTAAAGTCTGATCTTTTTTTGTTATTAGTAAGGATAGGATATAAGTGAAAGCAGTATGCAAAAAGAGTAGGCTTCTGCTCATTAGGGAAGCAAATATTTATAGGGGTCTAGAGGACAGGATTATGCCTCAGGGACATCCTCCTGAAAAAATTTGCATGGATACTTCTAGGGGTTAAACTAGTAACCCACAAAAATTTCAAGGTTCTAACATGCAGGAATTTAAAGATATATACCCGTGTTCAATGTAGGCAAGTTAAATGTTTTTGCATATAGAGTATATCACTGCATTGAAAAACATGGCAACTGAACTTAATTACTTTATAAGTATTATAGCTTCTAGAGGGTAAAATCTGTTGTTGTAAAAAAGTATTACGTTTAGTCACGCAGCACTGAGCAAATACTGACCATGAAAGTTCCTCATTATCCTATAAATGGTTTTCCTGCCTATGAAGTTCAAAAGTACACACAGGTTTTTTTATATTTACCAGCGCGTGTGTTTTCTCTGTGGAAAAGCATCCTGTACCATGGTTAACACTCTCTCTAGTAGTTACAATGATCTCAGCCCGCGCTTTCGCAACTCAGACAGCCACCAAGAATTAGTTACCGGCCCCATTCAGATGGTTTCCCACCTTTGCCACCCCCCCCTCCCTTCGGCCAACACACACGCCCGTTATAAGACGACCCCGACTTGGGGGGATTTAAGGTAATGAAAAGTCGTTTATACGCCAGCATCTACGTAATCTGAGGCCAGCATATAAAGGGTGAACCAATATCAACTGTGCCCCTGTGTGGTTTACTGACCAATCTGTTTGATTTGTATTGATTTGTTTTTTCTTCAGGTGCCCATTAGGTCAGTTTTCTGTTAATGTGCTCTGCCAAAAGAAGGATGGATTCCACCTTCACAGAACATTTACCACATAAATCTCTTAACGTATTGCATTTGTATACACTGAACTTGTTCTTTAGGATACACTCTTAAAATTTACAACATACAAAAGTGACTAATAAGACAGTAGCATATACCCAAAAGGTAATTTAATACAGTGGTTCCCAATCTGAAGTCTGCGCTCCCCTGGGGGATGCTAGGGATCGCGGGGGATGGCCACCATCAGTGGCTTTGTGTTCAGCTCTGCTCTTAAAGTAAGGTGAGTGCAGGTCGAGGTGATAAAACTTGCTGAAAGTGGAGATGGCCTCAGGATGGTGAAATGTAAACAGCCATCTTGTAGAGGTTTCACAAATTTTAACTAGAGATGGAGGAATTTCATCTTGAAAATGTCTCTATGACTATATTATATTAATTACAAGGCCCCTGAGCATAATATCATCCCCCATTGCTGGAGGTATAAAGAAGGGTTGTGTTAAGAGGGAGGGGACATTACTTCAAAGTGACATCACTTAACCTCCCCAGCACTTCAGGAGAGGGGATCAGGAGAACCCGATATATACCCCTGAAAGCGGAGTCGATTCTCTATATCGGCATAGCATTTCCGGGAGTCCGGCACCGCCCCTTTGGTGTCATCGGTGACACAAAAGGGACGGGGGCCTACGCCATAGACCTCAATGTTAATGGAGGCGCATCTGTCTCCCAGACCATGTCTCCAGTGTCATTGATGATTGAGACGATGTGTACAGGGCCAGGGAGAAAATATTAACCCCAATGTATTAATTAATGTTGTTGCTGCGATGGCCTGTACGCTAGGGATGTTAACATTTCTTTTAATGTGTGTATGTGGGTAGGAGTTGGGGCCTGGCTTGTCTTGCACACAGGCAAGAGGGGCTTTATGGGGAAAAAGTTGGGAACCACTGACTTGCTACAGCTTACACTCACCTAATGTACTCTATGTCAAATTTGTTGCATGCAAAATAACCAGACAGATTTTGGACAGATGTTTGAAATATAAATATATATATATATATATAAATATTTCAAAATGACACCTTAGTGTTCCACTTTAGCCATGCTGGGTGTACAAGACATCAGCTCACAGCATGTTTCCCCCATCTGTAATTAAGTTTTAAAATTCTAGGTCGGCCCTTCTGCTCACAATGTCTGCACTATTTGTGTAATAAGCTGTAGTAATAAAATTGTATTTATGAGAAAAAAAAACAGCTAGATGATTGTGATTGGCAAGTGCCCTCTATATATACATCTGATATGTGCTATAATTAATCATTGGTGTGCAATCCACTTACTAGATTTTGGAGACAAATAAATTAAAAAAAAATAATGTGGGTTCACAATATCCAAAAAATTGCATTAATCACAGTTCTAAATGTAATACAGTCACAATAAAGAGAAGAAAACACAGCCTTACCATAGTTGAGAGCTTCTGGGGCTGTCCATTTAATGGGGATCTGCTTTAGACCAGAAGATGAATATATTCCATCATCCTCCTGACGAGACATGCCAAAGTCACTGATTTTCAAAGTATTATTTTCACCTACTAGGCAGTTCCGTGCCGCCAGGTCCCTATGAAACACAAAATGTGTTGGAAAAGAATTGAATTTACTTTCAGATTAACGGCAACACATGAATAATTCAATAATAATTTTGTGATGTTTTTTTATCAGGAGAAATAAAGGGTATTGTGAAAAAAATGAACAGAACCTTATAGAAACAATTCTTTTTTAATAAAAGTGTTGTTCATTCAATGTTTTCCCCATCAATCAATCATATGATTCATATACTGTGAATACATCACCTCCCGTATTAGGGGTGAACCGGGCACGCTTTGTTTTAACACACAAATTCCCTTCAAACATTAGGTCAGGTAACCTAACAGAGAATGGGGTGAAGTGTACACGAAGAACAGTTGATAACAGACATCTACAGGCAGCGATAAGCAGAGAAGAGCTAAGGTTCTCTGAAGAACTGCACATGATTGGAGTTGTCTTCTTTTCGGGCTTCCGATTTTCCACTCCTTGCCTTTAAGTTAGGAGATTCAGAGAAGCTAACATCCCACAGTGACTCCAACAGTAAAAAAAAATATGGGCGTAAGTCAGTAATGATCTTAGGGTGCTTCAGCAAGGCTGGAATCAGCAGATTTTTTGTCTTTGGGAAGGCCACACACAATGCTATCCTGCTAAGACTATGTCCCCCAACTTAAAGGATTGGTATTTCTAGCAAGACAATGCTCTATGCCACACAACCAGGGGAATCAAAGCCTGGATGGTGAAGCAACAAATCAAGAGCCTGTCTTGGGCAGCCTTTAGGGTTGAACCCTATTGGAACCCTACTCTGGACTAAAGATGGATGGTCACAAACCAGAAGTTTTAAATGACCAAACAGCTTTTATGATGTTTTGTCGTTTCCTTTCAAATATGTTCTAAATGGCTTTTCACACTAGCTGCAACACAGCGTGGCTAGAAAACCTGTGGCTATAGAAACATGTGTTCCCTTTACATTGGCCCCCATGAAACGCACTTTTGCAGAAGCAACGCAAGAGTCTCAAATACACTTATGGGAGACACAAGCACAACGGAATGCAAAAACCAGGGTTTTCGCCCGTAGTAGACACGGTAGCATAAGTGTTAGCATGTCCGTTACTAGCAAAAAAAATTTTTTAAAACTGTAGCACATGAAGTGTGAAATGGCCCTAAAATAGTTTTTTCCAGAGCTGCATAAAAAACTGGGCAATGTGGGTGGCAGGGAATATTCAAGCGTGAGAATATGCAAAAATAAATATCAAAAGCAATTAAGAATAACACAGCAATACAACTATACAAAGCACCTTGCCAGTAAAGAACAATACTTGCTTAACCTTCTGGGTGTTTGGCTCGAGTTAACTATAAAAAAACTTACTGTCTGCAAGATTCCTTTGCCGATCAGGAGCATCAGCATGTAAGCCAATGCTTCCGGGTCTGCCCCCGACCAGGGGCATGCGAAGGGGGCAGGGGTAGGTGGTGCCAAAGTCCTCCATGTAAATGAAGGGGTGTTGCCCTTTTTTGTTAATTTTTTCATTAGGAAGCATTTGTTTCACCACCACTGTGTGGAGTATTTCACTGCAGCCCCGTTGTGGTCTGGCAAGTTTTTTTGAGGGTCTTCGAGGGTAAATAGCACACACTATCAGATTATGCAGACTTTGGGCAAGTATTGTTAGGGGTAAATTGTGTGTACTACTAAGGTAATAGAATGGAAGTGATAGTAGTAGACTGAAAAGAGAGAAACCGTATCTGACAGCTGTAATATAACTATAAATGTCTGCCGCTAGGGCTATGCAATGTAGTCTCAGGGGTTAGTTACTAACTGTAAACCCCAAAACATTTATATCATATACTGTATTAGAATCATAAGGAATGATAAAAGTTAGTTTTACATGCATGCCCTGCATAAGTGGTACCAAAAGTAGAAATCTGAAAGAAGCATACATCATACAGAGAACCAGATGTGATCAATGACATACACGTCTAACATATTAACAATTGCTCCAGAAGCCAAACACTTTGATGTAAGCATAAACAAGCAGGGGAAAGGAAAACACATATTGATTAGCTGAACATGGATCTTTCTTCAAGTTGAAGTTACTTGAAGTTAATATTAGAAATGACACAGAACAGAGACATCTGACAATACCAAGGATTGGGCTAAAAGTCTGAATTTTTTATGCAAGACTTTAGAAGTGACAACTATGTCCAAAGAGGAATATTGTTACTTTCACTTGGAATACATATACATATGCAGAGAAAGGAGCATTTGTATCCATGTTGTGTTGTTTATGACTTGGGAGAATAGAAAGGATATGCTTCTTCTTTTCTGCCATTTATCATTGCACATCCATTTCAACTATCAACAGTTCACAGAGGTAGAACCACGTTAATCTTCACTGTTTAATATGATATTGCAGGAGCTTAGTGACTGAAATAATCCTCCAGTATATGGAAATGTGTCTACATTACAGATGATAATGTGGATCAGGCGCTTGATTCTATAAATTGACAATAGGCAGAGCCACAGAACCCAAAACGTAATTTTATACTTTTCTTTGCTGTACTCTGTACATAAAATAATAAGACACAATCACCCATGAATGAATTACTAGTTTTATGAACTGCCTCTACACATTCAGCTATACTATAAAAATATAAGAGGCAATAGCTTTAACTATCATCTGGAGATAGGTGCATATATTTGCATCATTCATGTAGACAATGTCATAAATACTGAGCAAGATGCATATCCAGGGAAAGAACTGTTCTTCGGCCAATAAATAATTTATCATGACCAGAATAAAAAGTACTTTTTCGAAGTTAAAGTTTAATTCACTCTCACTGCTTCCTGCCAACCCCACACAAATGTGCTGGGAAATTGCAAATAAAGCCTTTCCATTTTCATTTCAAGCCTTATTGTAGACTTAATGACTTCACTGGGTCTCTGGGGCTTTCCGTGCAATGACTGGCCAGAAGAGGACTGGTCAGTGGGACTAGCAAGGTGACATAACCAGACCTTAAACCTCAGAACTTCACCCAAAAGCCTTATGGCAGCAGGGGTCTGGAGTAGCTATGGAAATAGAAGAATGCCTTGATGGCAACTATCCACCTTTAGCGGCTGGTCATTCAGCACTCCGAAAAGATGGATCACAAAATGACCATCTGATCTTCCCAACACTGTTCTTTTTTCCTCGCTCTCAACAGAACAGAGAACTGTTAGCTTAGAAATACAATCGCTGCTAGCTAAAATAAACTACACTAAAGTCTGTAAATAATGTTACAAGTGGTAAAAATGAGACACTAGCAATTATAATGACCAAAAGGTGATAATTGCCAACCTACAAACATGAACATTGTGTACAGTTGTTAGGCAAGCACATTTTTTTTAAGATGATGGAACAGTTATCACCTTCTATAGAGCACACCCAGCCCTTACACTTTAAATGTAGGATGGTTTCTGAATGACAGGTCTAGCAGTTTAATAGGGCTGGACCAACTGACTGGTCACTCTAATCTCACCTCGCTGGACTTTATATTATCAGTGATGAGAAAACAGTTGTTTACGCATCAAAGCCCCATTACTAAAATAAGCTTAGGATCACAGAAGAAATTCATAACATGAATGTCAATACAACAAATTCAATATCTTTGATACCACAGAGCCAGTGGGATCTACAGTACATAAACCAGAAAAGAAATAAGAAGTAGACTACAATGAAGTGTGGTTTCTTCTGTATAGGTTATGAATATCTTCAGGAATCCTACTTTCAGTTTTTTGGGTTCTGGAGAGTGTTTCCAATTCAATATGGTGTTTCCTTCTTCTCCAGTACTAGATCGCAGCATCTCCTCACTTTCTATTTAGGCCCACCCACACGCTAGATATACAGGTAATATTACTACGCATTGTTTCCCACAAGAACTACGAAGAATGAGGAGATGCTTCCTTCTAGTGTTTGAGAGGGAGAAGGCATGTTCTGGTAGCATCCTAGGGCTTGCCATATTGTCCAGGAAACACTCTGCAAAACATGCAAATAAGGACATTACTGAAGTTCTATTGTATTAAAAATTGTCTGCAAGATAATTTTTTTTTTCTGCTGGAGGGGAGGAGGGTTAATAAACATTTAAAGTAGGATATCTAGGAAAGATAGGGAATCTAGAGAAATAATATGTATGCCTAAACCCCTGTTTTATTATTGTAAGTATCTTTAACCTTCTGGGCGTTTTTTTTATAACCGTACCACGTGCAATCGCGGCGGAGCACGACATGGTTTGCTGTGATTGCCTGCCCAGCCGGAGGATGTTAACATAAGTACTTATGCTGAAAAAGGCGACGCCCCTCAAGTTACATGCAATGCTCCCGACCGCCGTAGGAATCTGGCGGTATCTAGAGCAGTCTAGTTAACTGGGGCTGAGTTTTATGATGCATGAAAATCAGCCCGAGTTAATGCTCAGAAGGTTAAATAGATTTACTCTTCATTTTCTTTTCTCGGTGGTCATCATAACCAGAAAAGGGTGAGAAATTCAAAGTTTCTAGTTATCGCTGTCAGGATAAATGTCATACATTTTCTTAAGAAAACGAAACCAGAATGGAAACTTATAAAAAATAAATAAAAATATATCTATCACATTAATAGTAGAGCATTGTGCAGTGTTACCCATAGATAAACTCCAAACTGTCCATATACCACATAATTCGAATTTCAAATATTATACGCGAATATCGAGAATATCTCTTATATGTCGGTGTGATTTTGAATATTCGTTGGTATGGCCATCTATTGCGAAAATAATATTCACATTGCAAAAATAAACATAGCATGCGACCATTCATTTCAAAGATTTTCGCAATACGAATATTATTTTCACAATGCATGGTCAGACCGTGAATATTCAAATTATTTACTCTAATCGAATATTAGTAGAATTATTTGAGAAATATCGCAAATTCTAATATTGCCTATGCCGCTTATCACTAATAGTAAACTGTATGTGAGCTTTTAAAAAAATAAAAAAATTTATGGCTAATATTGATTTATAAAGATTGATGGAATGCAGTCAACATAAAAGCAACTTCAATGAATACTTCAAAAATCCTAATGTCATTGTGACAGTGTCAGTAAGCCAGTGTCAGTATTCAGTGATGTAACAAGCCTCAAGTTGAAAGAAAGGAATGAAAGAGTTGTATATCAATAAACAAGAAAGTTTACTGTCTGAAGGTCATTTTAAACAAACTTTTAGTTTTTATTCTTAAACAAAGCAACTGGTACAGACAACCTATTCAGTTGTCATATGACCATGGGGGCCGTAACTACATTGATGACCTAAAGCAAGCAGGAAATATGTTCCCTGTTTTTAAAAACTAGTGAGAGTGCCCTTCACACTAGCCATGCTGCAGCACAGTACCGCAACGCAGCTAGCACTAACGGAAGGTACACAGGTTTTGGGTAATGCGCAATGCCAGGCGTTACGCCCTTCTGCATTCATTTTTTTCAGATGCAGAGCAAGCATCTCCCCCCATACACTTGTCACTTACATCAGCTGCAGTGTGAAAGGGCCAGGAGTTAGGCAGTAATATGTTAAGAGTTTAACATAGAAGCTGACTGCAAATTATTCAGTTATTCCTTCATAGACCAAGTTCCAGAAAGGTATGAAACTTGGCAGCATTATCAGGTTTTTCTATTACAGAATATCTGTAAAAGTAGCTAACAAATCTGGCACAAGGAGAAGCATTAACCCCAGTGTCGTCGCTACTGGGGTGCCAGGCCCTAGTCAGGTCTGTGTGCGTGCTTGATTGGGCCCCCTACCTGCACCCACCTGACTTGCAGAACAACAGAAAATAAGCAAAATAACTAATAACAAACTGGTTAAATAGAAATACACTTTATTACTATATTTATTCAAGTATAAGTCGATTCAAATATAGGCCAATGCACCTCATTTAAGCGAAGGACCGGATTTGCCTAGGATAAAAAGCCTAGGGAAGGAAAGGCATAGAAACGCACAACAAATGTTCTTTTGTTTCTGAGTGTCATTAAATGTTAATGTCGCCCAAACTCATGTTCAAAACGCAGAGCAATGCAGGGTAACCCTCTACTATTCAACTTTAGAATGTGGCAAGCTGGGCATTGTAGTCCACTTCAGAACAGTTTCGTCCCCAATAATTTGAATGGATGGGAAAATGCAATTGACAACAAAACCTCAGGACAACGCTTCCAACACTACCAACTTCTCTGTGAAAGATTAGTATACAGTGGTGGAAGTTGTGACTGGTGACCCCTGGGTCAATCTCATTGGTGACTTTGGCATTGAGGGAATTTTTGGGTTCACAGGACCTCACTCCAGGATCCAATCCAGAGACCATTTTGGAAACTTGGACTTGTTGGCGCTCTGTATTCCTGATGAAGCCCCAGTGAGAATGGGGTGAAACACGTTGAATGTATGAGCACAGGAAGTGACTTTCCCCACCAAGCCTGCATTAAACGGAATGGACTCCAAAGGGATCGTCTAGACCCAACGTTTGAACCATGTTTTGCATTGAACTAATGCTTTGTACTAATTGACATTGGATTATTTTAGTATTTCTTAATAAATTATTTATTTTAGTGAACTTTCAGTTTGTCCAGTCTGCATGCACCTCTAAAATACCTGGGGACTGACCACCTTATGTAACTCAAGATTGTTTTCTTTATCTATGTCATTTACATTTCCTGAATTTGCTAAATGACACCTGAAGATTATGCATCTGAAAGCGCAATTTTACACCGATTGGTGAATGAAAAATCACCAATAACTGCTAGGCCTGATCCACCGGAGGTTATCTCTCACACAGCCTTAATGTCAAAACTACATGTCACAAAGGCCTAATATAAGGTGGTTGAGAGAGAAAATAGTTAATGCACAGTTCAAAACCAATTATTATTGTAGCAATAAAACAAATACAGGGTATGAGCACTATGGAGGAAAATACAAAGTCTTTCATCACTTCAGCCAACACCCACCTATGCTTTGGCAGCATCTACCATTTTAGCATGATCTGAATTTTGTTAAGACTGCTTTTGTGTTCTCAATAAATAAAAATGTATAACTGCTGTCAGCACAAACAGAAGATTATGTAATGACAGTCACTATCAACTACAAATAATATAAGATGAATATCACACATTTATGAGTTTCCCATTATTGAATTCAGAAAATGTGCAATGTGGAAACACCGTGAGACGTACGAGACAATCCCAGAATACTAATGAACTTCACCATGGATATAAAAATATCTTTGAATTTATAATACTGGTAACTAAAATGAACCTCTTAGATGCATGAAAATATAATGAGTGAGAAATATTAAGGGTGGCCAGACACATGCAGTGCAAAAAGACTGAAATAGTAATGAACATGATCTTTGAACAGTTAGAACATTTTTAGAGATAAAATAGAAATAGCTCCATGGCTAAAACATATGAACACACGACTATGTCAATTCTTTAACATCTATTCATGATGATGTCCATTACTCCTACCTACAATAGATGATTTTAAAATAACCAATCACAGTTTGTTCTGTCCCAAGGTTCTGAAAACGTAATGAAAAAAATCGTTATGAAATCAATGACTCCTATCAACGAACAATCATCTAACAAAATAGTGCTTGTACACTTTAAAAAGTATATTCAAACCTAAAAGCTCAAATGGGTCAGAATAAGAGATGAGATATCAAAGGCTAACTGAAGTCACTGAGGCAAAGTGTCCACTGCTTCTTTTTCCCTCGCGGTACACTTCCCATTCTGATGAACGTGCGCGCATCTTCATTGCGGAGACGGCGCGTCTGTTAAAGATCAATGGACGTGTCAACAAGATGTGGAAAAGCAGTGACTTTTCCGCGACTTTGTTATGCTAATAGGCTCTTTTACATGAGATCAATGACACCGGCCCCCTGTCTCTCCGGCAGCATCAATGACATTATTGAGATGGCCCTGGAAATATAGTCAGGTCTGCCAATGCAGAGAAACGCCACACGCTCCCACCGGACAGACGAATATGTCTGATGTTAGCTCGGGGTAAGTACTAACTAAACTAACCGTCAAGGAGGTTCAGCAGATGAATGTGACAATAAAATAAGCTACCTGCAACACCTCTACCTTTGGTCTTAACAATATACCTACTGTATATACTTAAATATAAGCCGACCTGAACATAAGCTGAGGAACCTGGGAAAAGTGAATGACTCAAATATAAGCCTACTGGAGGATATGCAGCAGTTAAGGCACAGAAACACACAGCAAATGTGATTTTGTTTTGACTTTATTTCAACTAGCTGATTTGTAAGTAAACTACAAAGCCTCTGAGCATGATATCACCAAAATTGCTGGAGATGTAGTGAAGGGTGGTGGTAACATTGTAAAGAAAAAATTATCGCTCCAGCTCATGGAGTTTTCACATAAATGTAAATAAAAAAAGAAGTCAAAAGAAGTCAAACTTTGTCTTGATTTCGAACCTAATTTATTAACCTCCCTAGCGCACTACTGAGGTACAGATGTCTTTTCCCAAAGCGCACCATAGACTTTAATGGGAAAAAGTTTTTTTTACAATGTAGGCCTGTTATTTCCCAAAGTATGTCCATACAGGAGTCTGGTGACATCCTGAATATAATAACATGTTGAGATCCTTTGTGAATAAATCACAATATCAGATAATAAATATTTCAATAATTCACTTTATCAGGTAAATTATCACTGCAACCACTAGATTGCGCTGCAGATGTGCCAGGTTACATAGGAGAGCATGGGGGGGTGATCCATTCTCCTGCAGCTGCCTCATTAAATCGGAGACACACGCAGCAGTGAGTTTGCTCTCCTGTGGCTCCGATCTCTACCTGACTAACCAAGCTCGTCCATTGCTGTTCTGACAGGTCAGAGCTGGACGAGCTGGGACCATCAGGACCAGCAGGGGGGTTAAATTACGTGTTAGAGCATAATTTTTTTTTCAAATGTTCCTTCAACCCTTCTTTACATCTCCAGTAAATTTGGTGATAAGGCCATGTTCAGGGGGTTTGCAATTCACGCAGTCCACCTGCACAATGACATGATTTTTATTTCTTGTCCCAACTATAAGCCATTTTAATTTTTCGAGCACATTTTGGGTGCTGAAAAATTCAGCTTATAATAAAGCATATACGGTAATTCCTAGGGATAACGATCTCCAACCCAGAGTTTTATCTGAAATAATGAATACAGAGACTGGCCAACACTAAAAAAGTACTGTTTCTGGTTTTATAAAAGCAACCATCCTAACCGAACATTCTGTCAAATTTTTTTTTTTTGTTAAATCATGCAAGTGTTTTTGAAAGAACGCAAGTTTTGCACCTTACTTCATTTCTTCAATGTCGAGCATTTGTATATTTGATGTCATATTAAGACCCTGAGACTTTAGTTCTGCTTCAGTTTATAAAATATCAGTGTGTTGCTAATATAGTCATGAAATGACTGTGGAAATATTTTCACACAGATGATCTACTCAATGACATCTAGATGATTTATTTCAGAATCAATAAAGCGTTAAACAGAAGAATGATTAATGGTGGAAAGTAAGTGCAATAAGCGAGCACTGTAAAATGGGGCAGGCACTGTGTGATCCTTATCTATCCATCTGTGTGATAAAGGTGGATGTGCAAACTATAGAAAGAAAGAATATTTTTGGAACACAAAAATATAGAAATACAAAATATACAGTTTGGATCTAGAAAACAGCAGTATAAACACCATCATTAGATTAGGCATCAGCCTTCTGTAAATAAAAGTAAACCTCTGAGTAGAATTTAATCACTAAAATCGGTAATCCCAACCTACACCTGGGGTAGCTTACCTACTTCATGAGAGCCCCCATAAGATGAGAGCAGGACATAAGAACAGATGATATTGTATTCCCTTAGGTAAATCCCTTAGAATTTTGTGAATACCTGTACCACCCAGTTTAATATAAGGGGAATTCGTCTGTGTGCTGCTTCTCCTTTCATTGTCTATTCACAAGGTGGGGATGAAACCTGTTAGTAAACATGGGCCCTACCATCTAAAAAAAAATTACCTCGTATGGGGCCCCAACATTTCTGATGGCTGTCCTGGCCATAGTGTGTAAACTGGATTGAATTTTATCTTTAATGATCTAATATTTAATTAAAAAAATGTGAAGCTATGAAAAAATTATTAGCACTTTGCTGTCATAAAAAATTGAGGAATGCTGGCATAATCTTTAAAGGTCTGAATTGCCTAAACTCTACATGGCAAATGCTGTAAAAATTATGGAAGGTGTAACATAAGGACATAACATACTCTTCAAAAGAGAAAGCTTGGGGCAGCATTGTCTATAAACGAGAAGTAGCTGATGCACCAACAGATAAGTATAAGCACGGCCCAACCAGACCTACTTTCTGCCAGATCCATCAAAGTTTACCTTCTTGATGTGACTTTACAGGTGTCTGCAGACGGGAGGTAAAAAGCAACATTAAATACTTACAATTATAAAGTAAAATTGCTGTCGGGGCTCTAAATCATAAGAAAATGTTCATGTCATCTTAAAATTTGCTTTCCATTGGGGATTTGGCTAATGTGACTTAACTGAAAGCAAAGTTAATGGGATACTTTATTTTTCTGTAACAGCTTTGAGCAACTGTGGAGAAGAATTATGACAAGAGCACGATTATTTTACTGTGCCGATTCTATGCTTAGCTTTAGAAATGCTTGGGGAAAAACGAGGATGCAAATTCTTTTTCTTATGTTCATAAAAAATTACTCTCGTGGCACATCAGATTATGCTGTTCAAAACCAATGAACACATTACAGCAAAACTGAAATAAATTTAGTGTGTGGTTTTCAGATGCACACAAGAGGCATCACTGCACAGAAGCTCTGTACTAAAAGAAACTATTTAAAAAACAGCTACAATACCAATATTGAAACTCATAATTGTTCTTCAAAAATTGGTTAAAGAAAAGGTTAATTAAATCTACACTCTTATTAAAGCTTATGATCATACACCCATTAACCCTTTGGTCCAAATTTCAAAAGTGGATAATTTGGTCTTGGGGGGATTTGAAATTGCAGTTTTGGCATGCTCTCCACCAGTGTTTGACAGTGCTGTGGGGTAATCCCAAACAACTTTTTCTGGAAAATCAAACAGCTCAAATTTTCTTGATGGTTGGTCACCAAATATGGTGATTGGGCTGGCAAGAAAACCTCTCGATTTGGTGACCATTGTCCTGATGGACATACCAATCCTGAACTGTAGAGCATTGTCTTAGCAGTAGGAAGCAAATGCTTCTCTAACCTTGTATGCAAACTTGAGGTAGTGGATTCTATTACCAGCTGGTCATCTATGAATAACAGGGAGCGTCATATGGATCAGTTGATATCCACATAACCTTAGGATACTACAGAATTTGTGAAAAATAAAACAACAAAGACTTGCTTGTCGACTTACTTGCTGTGATGTGATTTCATCTCCCAAATCCTCAACACGAGGTAAGGTTTAAGGTTTGGCGGGCCACATCTAAAGTCCCCTTGTCTTTGCCTTCGGGTAAGGAAAATCAAATTGAAGAGACACTGGGTCTGAGTGACTCTCGGTGCCCACTGCCCCTTCCCCCACCCCCCCTTTTTTACTATTTAAATTGGGATGGTGGTCCCTCCAAATGTAGGTTTAAGTGGTAAGCTCTTTCTCCTCTATATCTAACCTTGTATGCGGTTTAATACAAACATACCTGTCAAGTTTTACGTTACTAGTAAGGAGAACAATTCAGGAAGGGACGTCAACGACATCACTTTCAATATTTGGAACACGGGACTTCCACGTTCCAAATGCAGGAAGTAGCATCACTTCTGGAATCTGGTGGTTTCCCTTCCCTCCCTTCAATTTAGAAAATGGCTAAATTAGAAAGGAAGGGGGCGTTACTCCTTCCCTCCTTAGTTACCCCAATCCCAGGAAAAAAAAGGGATTTATTGAAATCAGGATTTGGTAGGGAAAAACTTGACTTTCCCGGCCAAAAATGGGATGCTTGACAGGTATGTACATACATTCTTCACTAAGACACATATTGCCCATTCAAGCCTTGATAAAGCACCCCAAAGCATAATAAATTAATGAATCCTAAAGGCCATTTGAGGTCAGCCTACTTTTCATGACATTCCAATGAGTATGAGGTTCTCACTCATTAGAGCCGGTGTGTTTTGGCCCCCATGCAGGTCATTGCTTTGTCTCCGGTGCCTGTTTTGATTTGTTCTTGTGTACTGGTGTAATGGATATTTTAAAGCACATCCATTTACCTGTTTTAACACTTGTGATGATCAGAACCACAAGTGCCAATAATAGGAGAGAATGCAGGTTGAAAAAATAAGAACAAAAACGTATCTGTGAAGAGTAAACCGTAAAAGTCCTGCACAGCCCCTCCTCTCTCCCTCTCTGAGCCTTGATGCAGGCAGCATCCCACATTTCAGAGAGCAGTGACAGCCACTCACATTATAAACTGAATTAACCTTCAGATGCCTGGTAAAAAAATATGGAATTTCGCAAAGTATTCCAGGGAACAGCACAAAGTTGAATACATGTTATAGTTATATATTATAGTTTTTTGTACCAGCTTTAAGTACAGAAACCTGGCTCTTAATTTGTCCTTGTGAATGCCCTATTAAACCAGGATTGAACATTTCTTTTGCTCATTCAAACCCTTTTTGTTTAACATAAGTATTTTTACATTTCCAATTATATTCTAGGACAGTGGTTCTCAACCTGCTGGTCGGAACCTCCTTGGGGGTCGAATTCTCATTTTACAGGGTTGAGTTCACTAAACGCATCAGAGCTGCTGCTAACAAGCGGAGTGGGAAGTTAGAGGGGAGAGTAATGACCCCTCCCTTATGTTTTCCAAATTGTGTGCGGGGTGGGAAAATATAAGGGAGGGATATTACAGTTACCTGATGATAGCAGAAGTGACGTTGCAGAGTGTCACGACGGTATTTGGAATAAGTAAATTGACACACCACACTGCCACTTACGTGAAATTGACTCTTCGTGCCGTCACTTCCAGGATCACAGATCTAAAAAGGTTGGGAACCACTGTTCTAGGAATCCAACTGGTTACATTACAAGGAGTGTTTTGAATACTGCAGGGTTTCTTTTTCCTTATACTTTTCCTCACTGATTAAGTTCTGATTGCAGTGATCTCCTCATCAGTACTTCAAACAACAAAATGAAGTATGCTTGTGTAGGAACTTGGCATGGAATGGTTGTCATACTTATAATATAAGTGCCAATTTAAAAATAAAAGTGCAGTGATCTCTTATTATTTAACATTTCTTCCAGGTAAATCAAATTCCGTCTACTTGGAAGGAGAGTGTAAAACTGAAATGGTGGCTGTCAGTTGTAAAAAGTAATTCATCTATGTGCAAGTGTGTGGGGTCACAGAATTTTTTTTTACGTATACAATACAAAATGTCAACAAAGTGTACTAAAACACATATACCTGTACACACCATTACAAAGCGTGGTTATAATACACTTCTTTTACAAATACATAACAGTAATTATGAGATTAATAAAGATTCTTTTTCATTGACCAATATCTTGCATCTGACCCAGAACAAAACTCTAGAATATCTATCAACCGGTCTTCTGCTGTAACTGTATTCTGTTCACTGATAGACAAGAATCTCATTACTATAACTTAAATGGATATCTTTCATACTAGGGGAGGAAATGTGAAAAGAACATTAGGTTATGGTGTGCTATTTCCTTTCAACAAAACAGTGTGCCTGTCATTACTAACACAAAACGTATCCCCAAAGGCAGCACTCTGTATTCCTATGTGAAAGAAAACACAGAGGATCAGTTAAATTGTTTAGAAACCCCCCAAAAAATTACAACTTGAACTGGTGAGTATGAAGAAAAAAACATAACAGTAATAGTAACAAGTCAAGCTGTACGCTTTCTGCATATGCATAAGAAAACGGCTTAATATTTGGAATAGAATTTTACGTTTGCCACTTCAAGCTGTAGCTTGTGATGATATGTAATTTTCTACAGGGGATTACGTATCTGGGTTTTATTTATTGTACAGTTGCATACAACCCATATTTTTAACAGTTTTTTTGTATGGTGTTGATATGTTATTTCACACCATTTAAGTCTTATTTAAAGCGGACGTACAACCTTGGTATCTGATTCCTATAACTGGCACCAGAGTTGGCAATAATAGGGCAGATTAATGGTTTAAAACTCATATAGTGAAATCTGCCAAAATGAGGCCACACCCAGACTATGACGTTGCGCCGCAGCGGGCTGTGGCCACAAGGAGACTTTATGAGGTATCTTACATCCTGGAGAACATGACACTCCAGGCATGGCGGTTTGGAAGCATGGAAGAGGGAAAGGTAAGAATTGGATTTTTATCTACAGGGTTTGGTTTGGTTGGCCTGGACCAAGACATGTAGGCAAGTAATGTTTATTATTAGTTTTTTTTTATTTAAATAAAGCTTTAACTAAAATCAGGGAATATATTCTTGATAAATATAAACTAGCTTTTATAATAAAAAGGCTTAAACATTTTTAGAAAAAAAGCAGTAGGTATTAGATACCTGGTAGCACTTAAACAATCAGTCAAAGAAAAATACAGATACTGTGATTCACGGCTTAAACATCTTTTGCTCTCTGGCTGTACAAACCAATATTATGTCTTCGGAAAAATATAGTCTGCTGGGATGTAGAAGTGCCTCTAGAAGGCTGTACAAAGCTTCTGAAAGAAAATATATGTGACGGGTAAACATTTCCTAAATTTCCAATGTATTTAACTCTTCAAGGACTAAGCTGAATGATTAAGCTACTTAGTCCTGCTAAAGTCGAAAACAAATTCAGTATGGTTATGCTCTTGAGAACTGAATGAAAACAGTTCCCATGAAGCCATGTAAATGCTTACTTAGAATAAACCAAGCGTATGAATGGAGCTATGGACAGCTGGACCTAAAATGACATTACCATTAGAAGGTTTTCCCTTTATTCCCTTCTCTTTAGAGAAAGAAAAGCAGTACACAGAGAGGGAACCCAACATTAATGATGATTCTAGTGCTCCTTCACATTTACAATCATTATACAGAACCTAAAAATAAATAATTGCTTTGCCTTTACATTTTCTGCTACTTTTTAAAATGATAAAAACACAACTGAAAGACAGACATGGAAAGAAAATAATAAGCATTAATTTATATAAACATGCTTCATGGTGTTCAAGTTCCTTTGTGCTAGCTATAATAACAGGAGCTTCATGGTTGCTTTACCCAAGGGCTTCCTGATGGCCAAGCTGCTAACTTTATAAATGTGTTTGTAGAGCCATTGCAGCACACTCCGGAGGAGTCTCCCGAATACATGAACAGAGCTTGAATGGGTAGTTCATCATCAGTAAAAACGCCAGTGGCATTCAACTGATTAAACTTACCATGGTACAGTCACTTACATTGTCTGTAAGAAATATTAATCTGTCTGATTTGGTAAATTTGGTCCGATGCTTTATTATAAAATGTCTTATAACATATTTAACTGAAAAGACAGAAGAAAGATGACTTAAGGGAAGATGAGATAAAAAATAAAAGGCTGCAACCTAAATTACAGATACAATATCATACTTTTCACAGCAGCTGTAATAAAAGTTAAGTGCTTCTCTTACATACAAGATACAAGGATGCCCACTAGTGTACTATAAACATGAAGAGCTTCATTGAAGCAGTCGGCTCAATAGGAAAGGCATGATATGGATTGATCACAGAGCACAGCTAAACTTTACTAAAAAGATCTGATTACATTCTGTACCTTTCAGTAACTCGAATAAGGTCTACCACAGAGCCCGAAGCCTAGGGATACACTCTAGAAAGACCCAGGACTTATGTACTTATGTAACCCTGGAGAACATTAAAACCCAATGGGGTTCATCATGATATTTACAGCAAAGAAAAATAATCTTATTGCAAAGCAAAGGAAAAGTTCAATAGTCTATATGTAAGAGAACTGTGGGGTACCCAAAGTATGAACTAATATAGTTGCAACTATAATATTGAAAAAACCTGGAGGCTTATAGGCAGATAAATTATCTTAGGGCACCGCTGGTGTGTTAAATGCTACACTCTCACCATTCAGAGGGAACACATTGTATGAACATAACAGCTGTATCTCACTTCAGCGTATCTAAACAGATTAAATATTGAGTTAATAGAAGTAACAGTGTTCTTTTCATCAATGTAAAATTCTCAAAGGTTCATTAGGTTTTCCTCTTTTCCTTTGTGTCTATATATTTTTTTTCACTCTACTTTAAAAAATCAGTAAAGGTGAAAAGTTTTGCGACAGTGGCCATACACTGATCAACGGGTACATTAATAGGTACATTTATAATATCTCATGAATATTGGTTGTAAGACTAGATGTTCAAACATCAACTAGCACAGAAAAATGGAGAACTCCCTACCATTAGTCTAACAACCAATGGGTGAACAGAGTGGAATGCTCCAATTTAAAAGAATGTATTACATTCCAAAATCTACAGATTCATCTATAAAACATCTATAAACATATTGTATAGTCCAAGCGTTTGGAAGGATCCTCCATACTTGTCAGTGGACATAAATCAACACCCTGATACAGGTTCAACTATTATCAAACATATCTTTGGGCAGATTTGACACTACACGTTTATTAAATGTTATTATATTAATATATGCCCCCCCCCCCCCCACCATTTTTTATTCAAAGGTTACATACATATATATATATATATATATATATATACATACATGGACACACAGGGATGAACATATAAACACCTTGCAGATAGTGCAAAGGGACCTGGTGCTGTATGGTCAGACCAATTGGCTACGGTTAGTGAACAATGTAATTCTGGATCTTGATTAAGCCATTGAAAGCTTATGTTTTTATTAGTTACTGTGTTTTTTATGTTACGGTGTTCTTTTTTTGGTTCTGATGCTATTGCTTTCAATAAAATCCAGCTTTGGAAGTGTTTTAACACATGAGCAAGTGTAGAGTGTTTTGTAGCCAGGAAGTTCTTATTGTATATGATCGAGAAACAGAATTTTGCCTGACTACATACCTTCTAGTAAAAGCTCCAAGAGATCTGCATTTTTAGTGTTTTGACTACAGCAATTTCTTCAGAGTATCCATTTATCCCTCGGCTGCTTTGTTAAATACAGACCTGATTTAGTTGTTGTAATCTGTATTACACCATGTTTGTGTGTGTGCATGCAGCAGTCGGACATATTGTACATATGATCAGACGGGAGCTGTCAATCACCCACCAAATGTTCCCATGTTAAGTATATGTGAAAAGCACAGCACAGCAGATGTCATGCACTCTCAATCGGCAGTGGCAAAGGAGCAGCTCCCGATCAAATACATGAATTCAGCTTTTTCTGAAAGCTTGCCCACCTCCTGGTACTGCTCGACCGCCAGTGCCGGAGGGTGTATACGACAGCCGGGCAGATTCAGCCTGGCTTACAAAAACACAGCAACTGCAGAGCCAGAGGAAAGACTCACTGTGTGTACACCATACATGCAGCAATACAGTGCAAAAAATACAATAGTCTGAAACTTTTGTTTATGGATGTCCAGGCTGGGGGTGGGGGTGCCACTTTTTGACCTCGTCTAGATAAATAATGGAGGGAGCATTATACCTAACCCATGAATAATAATAATTGGTGGATTAACAAAACCATGTTAAAAACAGCTATAGCTAACCTAAAAAGAGTTCTTAATTCTTAAGCCGGCCATAGACGGTGCAATGCACGGCCGATATCACGGCAGATCGACAGCTCGTGATGGCACCATCACGCACTGCCAGTCACTCACCCTTTGTGTGCTGGCATATACTTTGGATGTGGACGTCCCCATCCTAAGTAATATGATGGACCAAACAAAAACAGACATGTCCGTTCTTTGGAATGCCCAGGAGTAGTCATTCCAGGTCGATGGTTTCGATCCATGGCAGATCGATTGCCACGAGCATGCGCAGCAATCAATCTGCTGCTTATGGATCACCAATATATCCCTCCTTAAAAACTGATTTCAGCAAACAATCAGGACAAAATAAAACACACATTTCAAACAAGCACATTCACTTTATGAAAAAGACCGTATGATTTTAAATGAATGTAAGCGGCCTACATTGCTTCAATAATTCTGACCATAGTTGTACTTTAACCACTTTAGCTATACAGCATATTGTGAACCAGTGGTTACAATGATACATTTATAAATATATATTTGACATAGTTTCTGTAAAGATAAAGGAAGTGTTACCTGTGAATACAATTTTTTGACTCCAGGTATGCCATGCCAGAAGCTGCATCCAAGGCAAATTTCACTAATTGTTTAATTTTCATGTCATCCTTCTTCTTCCTTAAAAATGACAGGAAATCACCACCTAGATAAACAGACAGATGGACAGTCAGGATCCATCACACACGACTTTAATTATTCTCTCATTAGCAACTTTAATAGACTGACAGAAGAAATGATTACAGTTAAACATGACTTGAAAATCATTTATAACATAAAAATGAATCCTGAAAAGTTTGACTCATTATTTCAGAAACCAGATATTCCAAACTGTCCTTGCACTCTGCAAAATAAACGTTTTCTTCAACAATTACACAGTTGCATTAGTGGTGTAATTTATTTTTTTTATAAAATGTTGTAAACAACAAGATTAGGGCAACGGTTGGTTTTGAACTTTCCTTCTTACAGTTTGAGGCCCTGTCCCTATCTTCATGAACTCGTCTTTATATTGTAGATACGGTCCTCAATACCTACATTTTTGATGTTTCAGTCAAGTTCTCCCTTTTATCTTCTTTCCTGCAAACTTTCTTGATATGTTTTATGCTTCAGATCCTTTACACGTGTGAAGGGTCTCTGGTGTCAAGGATGAACCCACGGAAGCAGTGGACCCTCCAGGCCACCAGACAAGTATAAACCAGGGCACAGAGTCTACGGAGCCCCCCAGTATTCACTAGAGCACCCCGCAAGTGGTTGCTGCAGGGAACTCCCAGGTTGTCGTCCCTAGCTACACTTACTGGCAGTGGCGGAATATCGAAGGTGAAGTGCAGAGATGGTAGGCAGAGAGACGGAAAGCAGAGACGTAGTCAAGCAGGCGATAGTCAGGGCAGGCAGCAAGTAGGTCAGTCCAAAAACAGTCCAGGGGTCAGTAACAAGATAGCAAGGATGTAATCAGAGCCTGTAGAACAGAGACTGAAATACCTCTTTGTTCAGGCAAGTTCCTGTTGTCTGAGGATTCCTCAAGGACATGGTCAGGTGTTCTGATTGGACAGGGCTCCAGGTGTGTGATAAGGAGTGCTAATCAGGTATTGCTCTGGAGACGGAGCAAGATTAACAAGTGCCCCTATCTCTTCCACCAGCAGAGGGAGCTGATCTACAAAATGTCATGGTCCTCTGAGGTTTGGGAAGTGACATAGCAGAACTGGTAGAGCATGACAGATCGCTGGGTGACCATGACATCTGGACTCATTTTGCCTTATCAATTTATTTTTTGTAAATGGAGGTCTCCAGATTTGGACACAGTATACTAAAAAAAAATTAACTAATGCTCTATAAAGTGGAATCTTCTTTCTACTGGTAACCCCCCCTAGTTATGCATCAAGGAATTGTGTTTGCTTTACCCACTGCCTGCCCACTGAAAAAAAGGACCCTAATATTTATTCATCTGTGGTTTTGTACTCAGCAACAGGATTCTATTCCCCTAAATGCTTTATTTTGTGTAGATGCATTGAACTGCAATTTTCACTATTACAACCAATTTTTTGAACCAAATCCATGCTGCATACACCCACAGAACATTCGCCATGTTACAAAACTTTGTGTCATCTGCAAAAAGACAGACCTTGCTCACAAAACCTATGTTATCACTTGAGCTGGGCATAGCGTCCCCATCCAAAGCCTGGTCGAGCGCAGTCTATCTGCCAAGAAATCGGCATGAAAACGACCCCTCTTTGCTCTGCTTTAGAAATAGATTGTCTTGATTAGTAGATAGAGATTAGAGATAGTGATTGTTTAAATGCACTCAATTTATAGCAACACTTGGGCACATCTCCTTTAGCCAACAACATATCCATCAAACTACCCAAGGTATTTTTGATGGATATGATTGTACAACAAGGAGTTCAACTGTGCAACTGTATCAAATGCCACGAGTGAAGATAGGATATGTTCACAGCATGATCCTGGTCAAAATTTTTTTTAACAGGGTAAACAAAACAAAAACCAACAATCATTGGTTTGACATGGCCTACAACCATTGGTTAGACAAGCCATTCTGCCTTGGGGTTCAGCAAGTTGTGTGTTTTTTATATTTTTCTCAAAATTGCTGTCATTAACTTTATTACCACGTTACTACAGACCCAGCCAGCATCTTCCTTGCTACTGGCAGGCAACGAAGCAAGACAGACCACATCACTGGCCTATAATATTTAAAGCCCATAATATATTGTGCAGAAGCTCTGTGTACATCATTATACTTTGTTCTAGATTACACATACTTAGTAACCCACTGTGTTAAATGAGGGTTTGGAAAAGGCAATAATAGAAATATACATTAGAATTTTCTAACCAAGGTATAGCTACTTATGTTTTACAATAAACAGTATAATGCGGGGTTATTAAACAGATTTAAGAGCAGACTGACTTAGTCTCCAAGGCTCTAGCATATTAAGTTGGAGTGTTGGAGTGTGAGAAGGATTTGCATTTTAATTGCCATCATCCTCACTTTTCATCCATTGTGCCAGAGCAAGATTTTAGTCTTCTTAAGAAGCAGACTCTCCTCAGGTGATGACCTTAATGGGTTTCTTTTTTTAATGACAGCGCCTGGTACGTTACACCTGCTTATCTTTAAGCTACATGTTCAGCTGTTAATGTTTGTTGGATTTCAGAAATTCAGCTATGTATTTTATCTCAAGGCAGTCTGCTCTAAATGAAAATGTTAAATGGAATGTAAAAACCAACTTTTCATTGCTTACAGAACCAAAAAGGAAAAAAATACAAAATAAAAACTTCCAATAAACACAATATTAATATGTAAGAGACCATTGCATGGGTTTGATCTAATCACTAGAGGTTAATGCCAAATACTTAAAATGGCTAAAAAAGGTATTGCTTTATTTTACTCAAATGCCAATGAACCAAATCTGTAGCTTGTCTTATAACAAAAGGAGATTACCTTCAAAAAATTTACAACAAAGGATGGTCACTCCAGCACAAGGTGTATCTGATACACTTTAACTTGGATCACGAGCTATAATATCCATATTGTCTCTAAAAATGGGACGTTGAGGCTTGCAGCAGCGGAGCGGCTCGGTGCCGTGAAGACAGATCCTCCGCCAAGCAGGTAAGTGTATTTGCTACATTGGGGTCCCCACGAGAGGGTCCCGACATATGTGGAAACAAGCCCTAAAACCTCTAAATTTTGTTTATTTGTCACTCGTTAAAAAAGTTACATTACAGCAAGAAAGCTACAAACAACAGCAAAAAATCTGGGCAAACTTGACTGATCACACCCTTAAACATAGAAGTAGAGGTCACCTATAGTAGCAAACACAACCCAGAAGAAATAAAGATATAGGGGATTTTAAACATCAACAGAAAAGCTGCAGATAAGCATGTACAGTAAGCAGATTTAATTATGATTTCTTCATGATATGAGCAATACTTATCTGACTAAAGGTTGAGCATAGGCTTCGTGACCCAACGTGACCCAAACCTGTACAGTCTACTGTGCTCCTCTCGAGTACAGGGGGACCAAAAGCTTAACTTTTGCCAGCAAATATATCCATTTTTTGGCCCACACAATAATAATTGTGTTATGTCTTTTGTTTAATTAAAATATACAGCAAGTCCAATATGTTGGTATTCACAAATGACAAAATCTTCAAGCACATGAAAATGTTATTGCCAGCTACCATATCCCCTCTGCAATTCAGTCTGCTGGCAATATATTAGGGGAAATTACATATTCATGCCAAGTTTCACCAAGCAGCAGGGATCTGCTTAAAACTGCATGTATTAAATATTGTTTTGTACAGAAAAACAAACTGTTCATAAAATATCTCAAGAATAAAGGTCTAATTAATTTGCCTGGTAACATGCATAAAACATCCATTAAATTCCATATTGCATGGTATTATAAAATCCTTTCTTAGAGCTACGGTTTCCAATTATATTGTACTTAGCTACTCTGTTTTCATGTACTTCTAGATGAAAGTCATAAGCAGCAAGAAAATGTCTTACAGACTCAATTTCCCACAAATGACTTTTGCAACAGAATGTTCTCATCTTTTTAGTATTGATTTATTGGCGTAGCATCTTTATAGTTGGCTGAAATAGTCCACGCTATTGAGCAAGGATGCGTCTTCATAAAAATATAGATCATACAAGCAAGATAAAAGTAAAAAAAAAGTAACCATAGGTCACATATAATTAATCTGTAGCACAGCTCCAAAATTGCTTAGGAAACAAAAAATAATAATTATTGCCATTAAATAAATTGTTTCTTTAATAAGCAATTTTTTCATAGTTTGTGCTATAAATACAAATACAAACTAAAAGGTAAAAATATTCAATGAAACAAGGGGGCATAATAGAGATCACCTAGATAAATAAAGAACACCAGAGTTGTATTAAGATAATGTCTTAATTCAACTAAAAGGCTGAAAACTACCTTTGGTAACAATGAGAGTCACAAACACATAATAAAACAGCAATTTCAAAAACCATATGTAGCAGTTACGGCCAACAGAAATGTAGCAGCAGCTGAAAAGGACCACCAATGCAGACAGCCAACAAGTAGTAGGCACCAAGGAACATTACTAGAAGAAACAGACCCCCATACCATGCTCTGCAGGGGAAATCAAGTGGCATCAGAAATGTATGTTTTACTGGAGGCCAAACAAACTATGGTGATCCCACTGAGCCACCAGTTCAGTTAACTACCACATTTACCCAAGTGTTTTTTTTTTTACTTACTATCAAACCTGTCTTCCTTTTTAAATAAAACCTAAAACTAGACAAAAAGAGTTTGGAAATTTCCATCTTATAAGGTGAACTATATGGTGAATGAGCAAAAGACTATTCAGTCACAGGTGGTCAAACCAATTTGTGTGAAATTGAGTGTGTAAGACGTTTCCTTGCTGTTTGGGACTCCCTCGTTGTATGAACCCTGTGCCACCCTAGCAAAGATTTGAGCTTGGCTGGCAGAGGCGAGGAAGCTCTCAGAGCGAAGACCCACCCGCCAAGAGGGACAGTAATCCATGGCCGGGCAGATTGTGTGAATGTCTGTGCTGGCAAAGTAGGACAGAAATCTGCTTGATGAAGAGCTGAAAAGCTGTGTGCTTTTCAGCCTGGAGCCTTGTATCTCAGCAAAAGCGGACATACACAGCTCCTGTTTTACATACATATACAGTGGCTTGCATAAGTATTCTTTCCACATTTTGTCACATTCACAAACATGACTAAATTTTAATGGAATTCCACCTGAAAAACTAATGCAATGTGGTGTACACGTGAGAAGTGGAAGGAAAATCATACATGATTCTAAACATTTTTTACAAATAAATAACTGAAAAGTGGGGTGTGCGTAATTATTCAGCCCCCTGAGTCAATACTTTGTAGAACCACCTTTTGCTGCAATTACAGCTGCCAGTCTTTTAGGGAATGTCTCTACCAGCTTTGCACATCTAGAGACTGAAATCCTTGCCCATTCTTCTTTGCAAAACAGTTTCAGCTCAGTCAGATTAGATGGACAGCGTTTGTGAACAGCAGTTTTCAGATCTTGCCACAGATTCTCGATTGGATTTAGATCTGGACTTTGACTGGGCCATTATAACACATGGATATGTTTGGTTTTAAACCATTTCATTGTTGCCCTGGATTTATGTTTAGGGTCGTTGTTCTGCTGGAAGGTGAACCTCTGCCCCAGTCTCAAGTCTGTTGCAGACTCCAAGAGGTTTTCTTTCAAGATTGCCCTGTATTTGGCTCCATCCATCTTCCCATCAACTCTGACCAGCTTCCCTGTCCCTGCTGAAGAGAAGCACCCCCAAAGCGTGATGCTGCCACCACCAGATTTGACAGTGGGGATGATGTGTTCAGAGTGATGTGCAGTGTTAGTTTTCCGCCACACATTTTGCATTTTGGCCAATTTTGGTCTCATCTGACCAGCACACCTTCTTCCACTGTTTTCTGTGTCCCCCACACGGCTTGTGGCAAACTGCAAACAGGACTTCTTATGCTTTTCTGTTAGCAATGGTGTTCTTCTTGCCACTCTTTCATAAAGGCCAACTTTGTGCAGTGCACTAATAGTTGTCCTATGGACAGATTCCCCCACCTGAGCTGTAGATCTCTGCAGCTCATCTAGAGTCACCATGAGCCTCTTGACTGCGTTTCTGATCAGCACTCTCCATGTTCGGACTGTGAGTTTAGGTGGACGGCCTTGTCTTTGTAGGTTTACAGTTGTGCCGTACTCCTTCCATTTCTAAATCATCACTTGAACAGTGCTCCGTGGGAATCATGTATGATTTTCGTTCCACTTCTCATGTGTACACCACTTTGCATTGGTCTTTCACATGGAATTCCAATAAAATTGATTAATGTTTGTGGCTGTAATGTGACAAAATGTGGAAAAGTTCAAGTTCAGAGGGCATCCCCACTGCAACTGATCTGAATGGCAGAGTGGAGAAGATGAAATCTTCTCAGTCTCCTGTACTGCCAGTCAGAGCAAAAAGTTCTGATTGGCAGACTTTGGATTTTTTTACCTATTTTTTTGCCCTAAAAAGGATGCTCTGGTTGATGGTGCATCTTATCAGGGTGACAAATACAGTGATTTACTTAATAATGTGTCTGGAAACCAGACCTGTGGTTTTGTTTTTCATATAATTTTGAATGATTTTCAGGAGTAAGATAATAGTACAATTAAAAACAAGTAGCGTAAGTGCTGCAGTGAAAGCCTCTGCTGTAATCCAGCAGCGTTAATTTATTTTTGATTTTCAAGCCGTTTTTAACTAATTGTACTGCATATGCAGCATACTGTACAATTACAGCTTATGAGGGGATCAACTCCTGCACAGGAACCTGGAAAAATTTATTGCGTCGCAAAGGCAGTCAACACCATACTGCTGGGGATTAGGGTAGCAAAGTTCCACTTTAATATTCTATCCACAGTCAATTTTTATTTTAGAAAACATAAACATGCATTTCTTTTCCACATATAGAACACTGAAATACAAAAATAAGTGTTTGCTGGTTCCTCCTTCATTAGTATTTAACAACTTTAACATTTGTTAAATTATACAAATCATATTCTTATGAAATCTTATTCATTAAAGTTGAGTGTGAAAAACTTTAACATAAAAACTTTATAGCGATAGTTGTTTTCTGGGCTTTAGTCTGCTTTGGAAACGGTCATTTTCAACCCTTCACTTTTTAATTCCTACAAGAACTATTTCATAAATAACATTTGCAGAGAAAACCCTAACAGGGATAACAACATTACTGTAATGTAGCATATCATCTCAGGGGCAATGCACAGTGAACCATTATTACCGCTATGTAATCTGCCATCAGGTTTCAAAGCCTTGTAAGAGGAAAATTAAAGGAAAAACGTCTCGTTTTTGCGGGATTAATGTGTGTTAGATGTCTGTATAAGTGGGCAGCTCAAACGATTTTATCCTCATCTGTTGTGGGATGTTAGGCACTAAATGAAACAGACTAAAACCATACTAGCCTGCTACATGGTAACAGCAGCTGAAAGAACTGTGCAAAAACTCTTCATAAAAAATGTATTTGCTGCAATTTAGAACTCAAACCTACACAGAGTGAGGGTACTTTAATGTATAGATATAAAAATGACACAATTCACAATGAATGATTTTTTAAAAGATGAAACAATCATAAATTATTGATTTATATGGGCACTAGTACACCAAAAGGAAATGTGAAGACTGTCGCCCCTAGATCTTACCTGCGGGTGGTGTTGTCCTGCAGTAAAGCACACATGTATTTCTACTGGTTACCATTTTCTTGCTTGGCTTAATACTGTTGAGGACACCAGTTATAAGGAGGTCTATTTATGCGTCTGCCATGGGCAGTTGTGAGGAGAGCCAACATCATTTCCGGAGGGGATACGATCCACGCGCATGGGTAGATGGGGTATCCCCCTGCTCGTTGGAGCAGTTTATAGAGGTAGATGGCACACACTCATACTGGTCACATTTTGTTTATTTTCTCCCCACACTAGGAAGGACATACACAAACACGGACATGATTTGGAGATGGGACTCTTGTTGCTAGTCCCCCTACTTTGACACAGACACCGATACAGGGGGTTTGTACAATTTTCTTTTTTGGCTTTTTAGGGGCTCATTGGCTTTCTTTTTCTTTGCGGCTTTGATAGTGGGCTCATTATTTACACAGTAGGTAACACCACATTTAGCACGGAATTTGGGTACATCACCAACACTACATTCTAATTCACATATTCACACAAGTGGGATCAGTGTTCACCCCAATTACCTTCTCCATTTGCAGGTGGTGGGATCCTGGGGCCATGTTCCCATGAAAGTCCCCCGTTTTCCCGCGACTCTTTGTCCCCCTCGTGGGACGTTGGCTGGGGAGTCGGCTCTGTATGAACTTGGGGGTCCCCTCCCCATCGGGGATGAACGCTCAACCCACTCCAATGGACTCTAAAAACTCCACTCATATTGGTGTAAGTATATGTACACATGTATCTTGAAACCAATATACCTGCAAATACCTTAGCAATACTCATGATGTCACTGTGTTTAATAGTGTCAGCAACGGGAAAACCTAAAATCTCCTGAAGAAGCCAGATGGCGAAATGCGTCGAGATATGATTCCCTACTTTGCACAATAATTTTTACAGCTATACTTGAGTGCGAGGATAAACTTTTTAAAAATGTTCTCTTTACTTAACTGATTTGAATATCATGGAATGTAACTACTATAATTTTATTGATTAACTGATGAATCATGTGTACTATAAACTCACTGTTGTCTTTATACTGTAATAATAAATTATGTATATTAGGTTCATTACTTTGTTGACATCCGTGCCTTTAAAGTCCCCCAAGTCCCTACGTTAGAGAGTGAGAGCGCCGGTGTAGAACGCACCTGCTCCTTAATCTCAAACGTTTTTTCTTTATGCAGGACTAACTATCTTACCAGTACTGCTCCTAACTGAATCTCTGAAAACCTGCTCTGATTTTGACCCAATCTAAACCCCATATTATTACTTCTACAGTTTCCCCTTAATCCACCAAACTTGCATTCTGCTTGTTGAAAGTTAAAGATTTGAAAGACACATTTTTTTCACACAGCATGTTTCCGTCTACCCTAAACACTGTCAATCTCACATGCCTACAGATAAAGTGCCGCAATTGCTCTTTTCTCTTAAATTTACTATTTTACACACTCCTTTTTAGCAGACCAAGTTTAAATCACCCAAAAAAAAAAAAAAAACATTCACATCAAACAGTTTAGCGGTCAAAAGGTGAATGCACATTCATGAATCCCACTCTCTGTAACGCTTTAAGAAAAAAGTTTTTTTATAAAGTTATACAAAGACAACAAGTACAAAAAGAGTAAACAATTACATCTACAATAGCACATGTGTACCAGAGTCTTTCAACTGCCACCTTAACGATGAACAAGAGAAAAAGATTTTGAGGCAGGCATTTGAAGTGTTAGGCAAATGTTTTCATGGATTGGTTGGTGCCGAAACCCGGGAGCGGACCAGGGACCTTTAGAATTTTTTTTAAAACTGATAAAAAGTGATCGGACATGTTGGAAAATTTTCGTCAATTGTACAATTGAACGAA